>VXAA01006453.1:593089-673090 GCA_013399115.1 Anseranas semipalmata
GGGGGGGGGCTTTTTTCATTTCACTCTCGATTTTAGGGAAAAAAACAATTTTATTAAGCTTTTAATGTTTTACCTGATTATTTTCACGTTCAAGATAAAGAGGGTGGCTTTGTGGTTAAACTCTGCACCCCTGCTTGTAAAGGGAAAAAGCATTAAAGGCAAAAGCACGGCTGTGCAACAGCTGAGTGCTCCATGATGTAGGCTTCGTGCTCTGATAGGTAGGTAGCTACACCCGCGCAATCCAGGCAAGATCTACCTTGTGTGACTACAACGCGCCAGCAACAAGGCATCATCATGCAGACTGCTGAACAGGGGAATAAAGGCCCTCACCAAGTGGTTAAGCTTGAAGTTAAAAATATTTCTAACAAAAATCAACGGCTAAATGAAATACTGGCTCACAGCTGTTTTATTTAAAGTTTCATTGATCTCGCTCTGTTGGGAGCTTATAATGAATACCAGACCCCATATCCCTAATGCTTTCTATGGAGTCAGGCAAAAGGAAAACACTTAAAACAAGGCAAGCTTTCTTTAAGAAGCAGGGGAGGGAGGGAATCGCCCTCAAGCATTAATATCCCCCTGTTCCCTCACCAGACTAAAAAGGAGACACATAAAAGTTTTAAATAACTTTCTAGGTTATAGGACCCAATAAAAGAAGAAACATATTTTGGGCTTTGGATGTTAAAAAAAAAAAAAAAAAATCATATTTTGCACTCCTGAAAAATGCAGAGGAAACTGCAACAGTTGCCCAGAAGGGCCTGGTGTCTGGAAAATTTGTTTCCTCTCCTGTAAGAAGACGACTCAGCGCTGCTCTGGAAAGTAGCAGAGGGCAGCAGCTAGCTCTGTGCTGCAGGGAACAGATGATCACCCCAACCAGCTGCAGAGGCTTGTTTTCCCAAGAGCTTGTTTCCCAGGGGGTCATTAACACAGTAAGGTCTCACAGATAAATTTGGCATCCTCATACTGGAGAAATCAGCATGTTTTACCAGCAAAAAGCAAAGCAATAAAACCCCACGTTCCACCATCAAGTCAAGGAGTTTCTGCACCAACCCAGGTGAGCGTGTTCCAGGATGGGCTTTGTCCCTCGGCAGATGCAAATGCCAGGTTAAAACCTCCAGCTCATTTCCTCAGGATGGCTCAAGTTTTGCCATCTCGAGAGCCTGCCCTGGCTTGGTGGCCCGGCCATTACGTTCACCAGCTCCTTTTCAACTCCCCTGCTATCGCCGGCACCATTGGAGCCATCCTGGAGTGATACCAGAGGGCACTTTCAATAAGTCCAGTTCAGGAGCAACCCCTTCAGAGCCCTGCTCCTGGGAAAGTGGCTGGCATTTCCTAAAGTGATCGCACTGCATCTGAAAACCAGTCCCTTCCTGGCTTCCCTCACCCTGCCACGAGGCTGCTCTGGTATCTAACTCACAGCAGAGAGACTAATTTCTGGCCTCGTGTCCATCATGGCTAGTTTAGCCCCAGCTATCCTTGTGCCAGCACTCTGGCTGCTAAAGTAGATTTACGCTGATTTTTTTTTTTTTTCGCAAAGCATTTTGATCCTAAACACAAATAACATTTTCTTTATTCCTTCCCCACATCCATTCTTTGGTTAGAGTTACACTAATCATTTTAGCTCCTACTAAACTCAGCATTTGGTTGCCAGAGGATGCACACTAAATTTGTGAAAGCCCAGGAACAGACATCCAGCCCTGAAAACCTGTACCGAGCCTGTGGGTACCATCCCCTGTGCATCACGGCTACTTGGTGGCCATGTACTAGCCAGACAGAGAGTCATGAGGCCGTGTAAAAGTGGCTGCTAATGCCACTGCCTCTCCTGCACGTGGTAAGTGAAAACATACAGGTGTCCCCAGCTCGTGGGGACTAGGACCAGGCCAACTGCTGAACCAAACAGAAGAGCAACCCACTGGTCCCTGCTGCACCAGCAAGCAGGAGAGGCTAATCCCAGCACTGCATGTCCCTGTGCCCAGCTCCCTCGCACGCTCCTCTCAGCTGCTTTTTTACCACCTTGTTCTGAAATTCCTAATTTCGCTGCCAAAATGCGGCAAGGAAAGAAGCTGGCCTCCCTGCACGCCTCACCCAGAGTCCCCACTGCTTTGCCTTGGGTCAGAGCAGAAGGGCAATTCCCCAGGGCACAGCCCACCATGCTTCATCCCAAATTGTTAGCCACAGGGCGGGAGAACGAGAGCGCGATTACGCAGCACGAGTTGCCTTTGTTACTGTGCTTTCATGAGGAGGATCCGTATCTCCAAATTACCACGTAGGTCATTGCCTTCGGGTGCAGCCTGGTGGTGGCTGGGCCCCTACCCGCAGCAGAGCGGGTAGAGTGGCCCCCTGGGTAAAGCAGAGCTCTGAAGTTGACACCGAAGGTGTCACCGAGTGCTCGTTTCCTGCCTGTGCAGCCTTCCCGCACCACCTGGAGCAGCTTGCTTCAGTTGTCTGCTCCTTGTTCCCCACCGATGGGCACAGCACGGGCCTGCCCACCCACAGAGATTCCAGGAGGACAAATTCAGTCATTTGTGGGGCTCCTGAAGATGCACCAAAGAAGAAGAGAAATACCGAACAGCTTCAGTAACAAACCAACTCCTTTAAAGCTCCCTGGAGTTAGCAACTTTTTGGAGCCAGGCTACGCTCACGAGCAGAGACGCAGGTGGTGTGACGGTAACAGCTCTGCCTGCAGGTTGGAACCCAGGACCACAACGGGGAAGCAGCTCTTCCGGGGCATTTCTGCCACCCTGCACCGGCAGCTCATGGAGGGAAGTCGCCTGCGCAAGCTGCTGCCCCGTCTGCCTCGCGTGGTGTACCAGGGACCTGAGGACAAGGTGCGAAATGCTGGGGTGCCGGCCTTCTGGCTCCACTGGGCTCGTCTGAGGGGGCTCTGTTGTTCCCAAACCTGGCCCTGCAGACTACCACGCTCACCAACTCTAGGTACCGGCTCTAACTGCATGCACCCAGACAGCAGCGAGGGGAGGGACACCCGCGTGCTGCTGAGGTCCCCTGGGCTTCTCAGCCACCCAGGGGGCTGGCAGCACCCCCGGCAAAGCACGGGGCTGGTAGGTGCACAGCCTGCATTGCAGGCAGCCTCCTGCCTCTGGGAGGGGACACCCTGTGTTTTGTGCCGCCCAAGCAGCAGGTCAGCGGCTGGGAGAACTGAGCGCGCAGGGGAGGTCTCCAGCAGCGGCAAGGCTGCGATCCGCCACGGGATGATCTGATAGCACAATCCCACCCCAAAGCTTTCCCACGGTGGCGGCGCTGGGGCACGCAGCAGCTGGAGCGGGGAGGAGCGCTTCCAGACGTGCTCAGTCCTGGGAACGAGTTAAAGCCCGTGTTGCAGCAGCGCTGGTCAGGTAAGAGTGGCAAAACAACACACAGACTTGTTTCTGGCTGCCCACACTGCTGCGGCAGGAGACCGCATCCCAGCGAGGAGCACGGGCCGTGCAAGCAATAATTTAAGGCGTTCCTGGAGGCCACCGACTCCCGCGTGCCACCTGCCTGGCGCAGGAGAGCCGATGCAGGGCACAGAGCTCCAGCTTCACAGAGGCGAAGCCACAAGACCAGTTTGTTGCGAGGGTATAATTTGAAAAATAAATGGAAATGGGAGGGAGGCAGACGTCACCTCTTCCCTTGTTTAACCCGCCCGTTCCTCCACAGAGAAAAATATACATGGGAGTAAAGGGAAATCTTATAACATCTTTCAGGAAATGGCTTTGTACAAGCTGGCCAAAATGCTCTCCTCTCCCCTTCCCTTCCCATCTCCTTCCCGAAGTTATCCCAGTACCGATGGACCTGAAGAAAAGAAAGGAACTCTCATCAGGATACTTGCCTCGAAGGGTGATGTTATCTTAGGTCTTTGAAATGCCACAAGCAACAATAAAGGACTGCACAGGTTTGAGCACTCACAGAACAAGTGGGTGTCCGTTCCCCTGCGGTTTCTGCTTCTGCCGCCCTGCTGGGGAGCGCAACGAGCCAGACCGTCCCTCTTGTGTCCCCTCTGCGGTCCTGCTACCCTCTTTGGATCAGTATTTTGCCAGTGAGAGCTGTCTTTCCTCTAAAAATAACATCCTCTTCCTATATATACTGTTCTCCTTATCTACTCCCCAAGATTAATTAGCCACTTACATTCAACCCTTCTTCCTCTCTGAAGTCTTCTCATGTTGTACATCACCTCTTTCAATCTTTCTCCCCTTTCCCTCCATTAAGGACCTGGCCAGCCCTCCCTGGCTCGCCACTCCCAAGGGCCCTGCTGATGGACGGAAATACAGCCGTGACTGCCGGCTGTTTGTACGGAGCCGTCAGCCCAGGCTCCAGGTTCGGCACGCCAGGGACTGCAAGAAAACCGCGCAGCAGTAGCTTCAAAGGCTCCCCGAACGCCGCTTCTCTCCTGACATCGCATTCAGACCCAGCCTTATTCCCCCTCTGAGGCCTCCCCGTGGCTTTCATCCAGCCCACGTCTCACGACATTCTCCCCTCATGCTTTATCGCTGTTGCCTTTTCTCCTCGTGCCGGGACCTACAGCGGGTGTTGCTGCTGCTGCGGTGAGCCAAGTAACGGTGCCGCGTCCTCTCCATCGCCGGCTGAGCATCGCGGCTTGCTCTCAGGTAACTCAGACTGCAGACAGAGGAGCAGGGGACAGCAGGCACACCGAGGGAGGCCTTTGTTCTGTGGGTGGAGGGTATTTTGGGGAATGGAGCATTCTCCTAAGACTGCGCCAGCTCTGTACCTCCTTCCCCAAGGCATTCGAGCATCCCAAGCTTTAGCTTCATCCTGATACACGTGGAAGGCATCGCACTACTGCAGCGTTCACTAATGATCTGCTACATCTCCAGCCCACAAGGCCCAAGCAGTTCAAAAAGTACACAAAGATTATAGCTTCACTTCAAAAGAACTTTTTTTTTTAATATAGAAATGCAGTTATATACATAGAACAATTAAATTAAACTTTGTACAAATATTAAAATACTATCTTCACACCCACTGCAATGTACAGGATACCAGAAAATATATATAAAATAAAGCAAAATAAAACTGATTGAGTGACATCCTGCACAGCATCAATTATGGTTTTGTTTTTAAATCCCACGTACATATGGAGTACCATTCTGCAAATAATTCCATAGTGGTGCAATTCAGATAAAAAACACATACAGGAAAGAAGAAAAGATTAATGCACCAAAGGCAATCAAGCTCCCCTTGCATTTGCATCAGCAACCTACCCACCGCATCATAGGACATCTGCTTCACAGACAGCTTAGCTTTGTTTTCTTTTTGAATGAAGCAAAGTTGAGAATCAGAACTAAAACATTTTCCAGCACAACTCAGTTGCCTCTGTCCTTGCTTACCCCAGGACAGAAGCAAAAGCACAGCCTATGTAAAGCAAATGCAAAAGCATCAGGAGAGATCAGACAGATCCGTACATAACCTGCAGCGGGTCAAGTTTGGAAGCAGTGCTGAACACAGGGCCCTGAAGTGTGGGAAATGCCATGCTCTGTCCCTGTGTAGGAGGGCAGGAGGAGGGGATGGAGGACTGGAAGAGGGCTCATTTCCTGTATAAAAATATGCCTTAAAATGAAGCCTGCTGTAGGAAACCTCTCTGCACTTTCAAAGCATTTCATAGAGAATAAATGTTTCCTAACAAAGTTCTTCTGCAGACGAAGGTTTTCACAAAGAACAAGTTCAATATGCAATTCCCTGGGAAGGACTGAAGGCTGAGGCTGGGGTGAGGCAGATGTGGAAAATGGATGGGATTTATTGCATTTATATACAGAAACCAGAAAGTGAAATTCATTTAATTAGGTATCTGGATAGAATAAAAAGGCAGATTTTGTAAAACAACTGCTACCAGAACAGTAAAACCAGGTTTTGCAAGTATGCTCTAAAAAGGTCAGCAAGGAAATTTCAGTGTCTAACTAGTTGTACATCAGTATTTTTTATACAGCAAGTACCTGGTACTGCTGGTACCTGCTAAATCCAGACAAAGTGCAAGCTCCCTTAAAACCCGGCCATGAAGGCGTTGGCTCTCATTAGCCTGCAGCATCCCTCTTCACAGTCACAGCTCTTCCTCAGCCCCCCACCCCTTCTCGTGTTCCCTGTTCTGTACTGCGAGTTACCTGACCATCTGAGTTTATTTCCAGTGGCTGAGCCTGTCGTTCCCTCATAGCTCCAGTCCTCAGTATTGGCCCATGGCACCCACCTCTGGGAGCAACTTACAGTGTTTGCTGAACAAGCAGAACAGATTTATTCCTACCACAGCCAACTTCTGTGTGCTGAAAGGCCAAACAAAGGCTCCAGACGCATTAAGAGACTCACCCCCCTGGAGCTGAAAGGCTAAGGAGAAACCTCAGGAGAGACATCCCAGGGGTGAACAAGCAGCATGCTTGCGGGGCGAGCATTCTGCACAGCAAGCTCCCTCGTGGTTAAAAAGGGACAGAAATGCACTAAGCTCCTCTCCCTCCCAAATACATGAAGTTTTAACTCAGCAACAACTCCACAGGCTTGCATGCTGCAGAATGACTCTCCTTCTGGTGTCTTTTTTTAAAACAAACAAACAAACTTTGCGATGGGGAGATGCAAACTCTTTAAAACCAGAGCACATGAGAACATCCCTCACCAGTGCTGCTGACCCACTTCAAGGTGGCAGGAGGCTCTGACACAGCCCAGGCTGGCTCATCAATAGACCTGAGCTTCATGATGCAGATCCGGACAGGAGACTGCCCCACTTCCCCATGGGCTACTGTCAGCTTCGCTTTCTGGTTCTCTCAGACCAGTCCAGTACTGCGATGCTTGGGCTGTAAACACTGCAGTAGGCTGCAGTTTTTATTCTTCTAAAGATAAAATAATAAAAATAAAAAAAATGGAAAGAGCAAGGAGGTTTTTCTATTGCACATCACACACTGAATTTCTGAAATGCCCTTTTATACTTTTTAAAATATTGGACTCCAAAAATGAAAAAAGCTTTACAACTAAGTGCTATTTTTATTCTTCCAATGTAATTAAATCATTTTAATGTTCTTGAATTTCACAGGGTCCAGCCAAGTGACAGAACATGAGAGGATTATGTTGGGAGTGCTAAATAAGAAAAATACCTCCCTTTGAATCCTTTTTGTCAGGTATAGGTGGGAAAACAGGTAAGGGGGCAGTGGCCCCAGTAGTAAACAAAAAGAAGCAAATCATCCAGCATGTTACATCTGGCCAGGCTAAGCCCCTGCGCTCCCCATCCACCACACGGAGATCCAGGCTGCAGCTACCTTTGACAGCAACCCCATGGGACACGCTCTGCTCAGAGGCGATGAATGCTCTGGGAGAGCAGAGCTCAGGACTGAGGGATCTTTAAGTCCCAGTCCTCACTCCCGTAAGTAAAGACAGGGCTGTGTGGTTTAGTTCATCTTCCTACATCTCTGCCCCAAGGACTTCCCACTCCTCCAGCCTCCACAGCAGAAAAGCAAACACAAGTAACAACCACTTGCTAATCAGTAAATACAGTCAGTGCTCGCTCCCCTTCCCCTTTGAAAAAAGCTACCAACCAGCCAACTCCCTGTTTCCTTCCCCAACCATTTACCCTGTTTTTATGAAAATAAACTCGAAAGCTGAGGACTTGTGCGAGGAATGCGATAACCCCAAAGCCGTTTTTCACATTCCGGCTTGCAGGAGTTCCTGGGGCCCGCTTCCACAGACGCGGCTGCAGGGGACAGGGCTCTTGTGCAAGCGCTGGCACCGAGTCAGCTGGGGCTACCAGCCAGCACAGCAGGGAGCCTGGCCTGGGAGCTGCTGTGTCACCTCTTAGCAAGCCAACAGAAGCCAACTATTCGTGCCTGATCACAAGACCTATGCTTGCATGTTTCCCTCCACCTCTGTGTTTTTCTACCCCTCTTAGTAAAGTCCTTTCCCACAATTTCTTTAAGTGAAACAAAATGAAAGCACTCCCTCTTCCGTGACGCTTCCTCCTCTTCCCCACCCAAACTGCATTTTTTTTCCTCCCAAACTGGCAGCTGCTTACTTTACAATAGCAGGGAGTAGAGGCAGGACCACACAGTACACGCTTTCCGCTAGCTGAACAGGCACTCGGCCAGGGCAAGGTCAGGGTGGGATCAGCTTCCAGCTTCGTTAAGGGATTCTTTCACCAGCATGGCACTGAGTTAAAGGACAGCTCCTTGCAGGCAGACAGCACGTACCTGACTTCTATACCTTGATTGCTCAGGGTCAGTTTGAGTAGGCAGGACCTTCAATATGTAAAAAGCACATCCTACTCCAAGCTGGTTAGGTAGCAGGAAAAAAGTTACATACTCTTCCCTCCATGTTCCCTCAGCCTTACACGCTCTCTCAGTCTCTCCAAATGCCCTGATAAAACCAGTGAACGAGACAATTTGCTCAAGCTTAGATCATTTTTAAGGTAGGAGTTAAAAACTAAATATGAACATTCCCAGGCTTATTTTCTAAAATTCCAATAACAGATGTGTAAACATTTGCCCTCTACAGTGCTTGAAGTTGAAACATTGTAAAACAACATGGGATTTTCATCATGCCAACTGAACAAAAAATACCCAAACTGGATTTATCAAACCCTTGTGTTAATGCAAGATAATAAGAGCAATAAGGAAGGAATTTTAAAATGCCATAATTTTAAATTATTAATATCCCTCTAAACAGGGATGGGGAAATGGGATTCTACCATCTGCAGGCACGCGCTGTCCCAGCTGTCCTAGGATTAAACAGCTCATCAGGAACAGGAACAGCAGGTGCACGGCTGGACACTATGGCCAATCACCATTTCCAGGAACTGGAGCTAAGCCGCTGTGATTATTCTTTTCTTTTTAAGGTGGTGTGCCACTTTTACCAAGTGCTCTGACCACATGTTCAAGGAGCAACAAGGATGAGGATAGTAAGGATCATAAAACAAAAGCAAAGCAGCAAAGAAAGTATCCTTATTTACCTGTAAATTGCCACATGATGTGTAAGGCCATGACATTTTGCTCCTTCAACTCAAATGAAAAATTTAGCAGCTTCTCACAGGGCAAATACTCTCTGGGTTACTTCAAGACAGTTATGACAAAGTATGTGCATTTAAGAAGCTAACTCTTCTTGTTGAAACCAATTCAATGGAACCCCGTTTCCAGACCACCCCTCTGAAGAACCCTACAATTTCCATGCTTTTGTGACTGGATCGCCTACCCCAGATGAACTTGGTTTCCTGCAAAAATGAAGTCCTGTTAACAGCAACTAGGATAATTCTGACCTGCTGCAGATAACTGTGGGGGGCAGAGGTATAAATATTTTTGGATTTTGTTTTCCCTGCTACCAGAACTTAAAGCAATCTTTAAAATTTATGTTCAGGATAAAGCTGTGGTGTCCCCTGGCACTACTGCCGGTGTAGCCAACCTTCCCTTGCAGCAACAGGCAACTGTGTTGTATTTAGAAGAGACTTCATAAATGCTGTTGACCCACAGCCACAATGAAGAAGCTCTTCTCTGTGGGCCTATTAGGATAAAAGAGCAGACTCTTGCTATGCGAAGCTAGGAAGACACAATAGCCTCTTAGGTGGTAGTTACCCAGAATTCAAGTACGAAAGTACCTAGTGTTGCTGGGAATTAATTTGGGATTGCACCAATGGCACTAAACATTCACTACCTGTAGGCATTTTTCTCTCGACAGTTTCAAACACATGAACTGCTTCTAGAGTACACCTGAAAGTGTTACCTCTGCCTGAAGATCTGACCAAAGGAACCTAAACGTTAGTGCAGAACAAGCTTAGTTGGGAAAGCTTTGTAAGACAGCTTACTCAGAAGAGCAGGGCCACAAATTTGGTTCCAGTCCTGATGCCTAAGTGAATGCAACTAACTCACAGAAAGTCAGATCCTCCAAGTTTTCCGGACCCTGCTAACCACTGGCCATTCTCCAAGGCTCTCCCACAATCTTAACGTCAGAAGCTGCTCTGGCACCAGACCAAAGCTGAAGGGGTTGTTTTATCAACAGTACAGTCCCAGTCCCAGCTTCTAGAAACACAGCATAACCAAGTGGACTGCACAGGTAGGAGACAAAAGTGATTTTCAGGAGCAGACTCTTGCAGAGGTGGTTTTTGAGAAGAGGGCATTCCTACATGTTGGACTTCTCAGCCTTCAGTGCTCTAGCAATTCTCAACTGTTATTGCACAGCTAAGTTGCCTCAAGGTCCATCTCGTTTGAGGCGCTTCTAGACATTACAAGCTGCCCCTTAACTGGGATCCCTCCCAAGCCCAGCTTCAGTCCCAGTGAGGCATTTTGTCCTGCCCTATTACAAAGAGGATGCTGGAAGAAAAGCCTATATAACATATATACGTATATATAAACTGTCTGCACCCAGTGAGCAAGCGGTTTTAGCCCCTCTCTCTGGGCAGCAGAAGGGCTAGAGAGGCTGATAAGCTGCAACAAGCCGGTGTGAGGAGGAGAAAGGCACAAGAAAAGAGCAGCTCTTCAGAGACTGCTGTCAAACATCTGGCTGGGGAAACGGAGAGGAGAGCTCAAATCCACTACGTTCCTTGAGCCCCTGATGCAGATGGAATGGCGAAGCCAGCACTGCACCAGCCCCACTGGTGCATCCAGGAGGCAACCTGGTGACATCCTTTGGATCTTCAGCTGAGGGCGTCTCTGCTTGGAGGTATCCAGGGCACAGCTCGCGAGGATGGGGAAGGCTGCACTGAGTGCTTCTGTCCCAAAGGCAGGGGGAAGGGAGGAGGAAGAACTCCAAGAGGGAGAAGGCTAGACAAATACAGCAGGTCTCATGCTTCCTTCAATAAAGGAATATCTGAATGGTGGGGAGAAAAAAAAAAAAGTCAAACTTCTGTCATTCAACACATACCAAAAAAACTACTGTTGAAAGCAAGAGAGGCTCCTATTTCCATTACGTGATAATGCAGTGTTCCTCCTGTCATCGCAGCATAGCAGAAGGGACCTCTGGAGGGCTCTGGTCCAACCTGCCTCTGAAAGCAGGACCATCATCACCTCCAGCCTTCAAAGTCTCCAAGAACGAAGACTCCGCCACCTCTCTGGCTGCCTGTCTAGCCCTGCATTACCCTCCTAGCAGGAAATGTTTTCCTAATGTCCAATCTGAATCTGTCAAGTTATACTTGGTGTTTCACCAGACTAAACCCAGCTCCCTCCCAGGCCCCTGACTATCTTGGCAGGCCTCCAACAGAGCCTGTTCAGTTTCTCCACATCCCTCTTGAACTGGGAGTCCCACAAGAAGAAAAAGTATTCCCAGTAAAGCCTCAATATTGTGTAGGGGAGGGTAATAACTTCCCTTTCTTCTTTCCCATGACCTCACCAACCTCATAGTTTCTCAAAATGTCTGAGACGAGAAGTTTCTCGCTGTGTCAGGGATGGCTGGGGATACATGGATCACACCTGCCCTTATCTGACTTGAAGAAATGCAAGCTCCTCCAGTAGCTGCAGCTTCCTCATCTTTGAACAGTAAGCACAAGCCTTATGGTCTCCTGCTGTTTGGGGCAATTTGCTACTGTACAACTTGCATTAGAGGCGATATGTGTTTCCAGGAAGTGATAAAAACGACACAGTGCAGAGGCAACACCCTCTAATTTCTACACTGTGGACAATTTTTAATTTTTTTTTTATTTTTTATTTTTTTGGTAAGTGCCACTTTGGGGTTTCCACTGTTTACGTACTGGAGGTTTAACGTCCACCTCAGGACATGTTGCCACTTCCGCCCTTCAGTGGAAACCCCCTTTAACTGTGTTTACTGCAAGGCTTCTGTTTGGCATTAGTAAGGCTGTAGGGCTTGGCACCACACAAAGGAGTTCTGACCTGAGCGATCTACAAGCCAGTTACATTTTTTGCCTAAAGACACGGCAGTCTCTGCAGAAGCAATCTTAAACTGCAGCTTCACATCAGCTCTGGCATTGTAAAGCAACTCCTCTGGGGCAAAACAGAAGTCAAGAATGCAAGACAGACTGGCCATTAAACAGAGTTGCACCTCTGCCCTGTATAGAGAGTTCAAGCACATCCCTTTTATGTTTTCTGACATGCCAGGGCTACAGCACCATTCGCACTGTGGTGGTAAGCTGCTTACTAAAGTGATCTAAAAATGAAGAAGCCTAAACATCACAATGGGGCTGTATTTCAAGCATATCCTCCCACTTCCACCAACTTGTTTTCCACAAATGCAGTCTTTGCACTATGATGCTAGAAGCTGGCATTTCTCTGCAAATCTTTTGCTGAGACAAAAGCAAGCAGCAGAACACCAACCATCTTTTCAGACTGCCCTAGGCTCTCAAAGCCACATACTTTACAAAAAGGTATTAAATACTGCTTGCACATTTCGGTTGTGAAACACGGAGGGCCACGGAGACTGGGACACCTCTTTTCAAAAGCTGCTTTGGTGCCTGACACGTACGTATGGGTATTCCTTGCCATTTTCATCCTGTGGTCACACTGCAGAACCTACTCTTAAAAGGGTCTCATATAGTGCTCCTTGCCCAAGTCACATACCATCTGTGTATTCCTCGGAGGAAGTGAGTGATAAAAGGCTCTGTATGTCACTGCTTTCTGAATCCTGGAGTTCTTTTTGTACAGGTCTACCGCTAGCCATACCAGCTACCCAGGAAGAGGTAGCAGCCTGATGCACAAGAACAGTTTCAGAACGCTGAGAGCCACTGGCTTCACACAGTCCAGAGTGTCCGGGAGCCTCGTCTTCTCTATCAAGGCTATTGCGAGCCCCTTGGTCCTGTTGCTGCATCTCCCTGGCTCCATTCTGCCCAGCTCCCTCTGACAGCACGATCTGCACCCGGGAGTCCGAGGGTGGAATGCAGTTCCCTGTGCTGCCATACACTGCTTCTTCGTAGGATGGCAAGGCCACTTGGACACCATCCACCATGATAGAGACCTGATCCCCAGACACACCTTGATCTCGCCTCAAAAAAAAAAAAAAAANTAAAACAAGTTTAGCATTTATATTTTATATATATGTTACCAAGAATAGCCTCCCACCTCTGCCACAGCAGAACTCTAATGCTCACCATTGACTTATTTAGGGGAGAACAGACAGAAATATGAATGGTGGTTTACTGAGGTTAAGCAAGCTCTACTGTGAATTGCCATAAACACGATCAGGGGTTGTAATTCACAGTGCCTGATGGATTTAGCAGCAAGAGCTGAAGAGGTTATAATGCCTCCCACCTCACCTGCCTCAATAGCTAAACCTGACAAAGATCATGACTCAGAACCTCTGCTTGTAGATAAAGAAAACTCTGACCACTGTTGATTTCAATTTGTTACACTGCTCTACTCTGAAACACCAAGCACTGTCTGTTCTGCCACCTATGCAGCTGGTGAGATAACCACTGGCATGGGTGGATCAGACACCTCTTAAATTGTCACAGTGTGAATCAACCTAGGCTGACGGGTCAGAGTCCTGAGATTGAACTTTTATTTTTCATAATGGTTTGCACTTCTGCAGAAAAGTACAAACTCCAGTGCCCCACCTCTGAACAGCCACATCTCTCCTCTTATTTAAGGAGTATTAGTAGTTTGTTCAGAGGAAGGAGTCCACAGTGACTTTTTTGACCTCAGCTGGCAGCAGTGTTACAGTTGGGTCCCTTCTCTCATCCACAAACCTAGGCCGGGAGGATTCTCGCCCCCCAGCAGGGAACCATGACAGATTTGCACATCTAGTCATCAATAGTGGCAGAATTCAGGATCAGAGGATCTCACAGACAGACTAGGGGAGATGCATATATACCCGGACAGTTACTTTGGTAGCTATCCAAGGCTAGAAGAGGCAAGAGATTGATCTATAGCCAGACTAGTGGGGTTCCTAACTTTTAACATTCAAGGCCAAGGAAAAAGAGCAAGGAAACCACTCATTAGATGGCATGTTAGAATGGTGATTGCAGCTGGGTATTGCAGACCACCGTTTCAGACTGTTGCTGGACCATGAGGCAGAGGTGCCACCGAGGTGAGGAACACAGCAGTGCGGGGCAGGACATTAACACACACAGGCACTGTAATTCTGGCAAGTCAGAAGGGAGGCAGCGAGGCCAGACCATCTGTAAAACCCAGAGAGCCCTCTGCCTTCTAACTAGAAATGCACAGGCACAGGTAGCTCAAAGCAGCAGGTAAAAAGAAAGATGTCATAGCCATGTAGCTCTGGAGTTTATCAGGTCAATGGCTTAAATACGACACAGGAATGCTGCTTCCTCTTTACTGGAAATTAAACTGTACTGTCCCCAGTCCTTCTCACCACCCTGCCCTTTATAATCTAAATGTAGGTTCTAGCCTAGTTGATGAACCCTCTGACACTACAAGAATAGCCTCCTGTGGGAGTTGCCCCTCATCTCACTGACTCACGGGGCTGTTTGGAGACAGGAAGATCTGGCAAATAAAACCAGAGCTTGGCTCACGATGATATAAGGATATATGACAGATCTCTCAGAAAGCCACAAAAAAAAAAACAAGACATCACTGTTTTTCTTCAAGCTGTGTTGGTGATTAAAGCAGAAGCAGAGAAGCAAGGAGGTAAGTTGCTCTAAAATGAAGGCCTAAACCAAGTACCTTAATGGATTTCTGCTGCAAAGAAACAGGATGCCTCTGAGCCCCTCTAAACCCCAGCTACACTTACCTGCTGTGATGGAACGACTTCAGCTTTGGCTGCAGCAAAACAAACAGCACAACTAAGAGAAGAATCAGGGCGACAGAGCTTGCTGTGGAGGCTACTATGGATAGCGTGGGTACTCCAATTGTTGGCGGTGAGTCCTTTTCTACAAAACCAAGAGGAATACAAGGTAAAATGACCCACTCCCTTAAATCATTGCCATAGGGAAGGAGTAACATTCATGTTCGCTCTCTCAAGAGTTATACTTGGGTGCACATGTGAGGATCCCAAATTTCCTCTCTAGTCAAGGCAGTCCAGTTCTCTCCTACGGAGGACAGTTCAGAGCTTAAGCTGACCCTTCTCCATCAGCTGTAAAGAGAACATAAACCAAAACATGCACATACAAAGGTCCTTTGGAAAAACATACAGCAAATACAGAGAAAAGTGATGCAAGCAGGCCATGGAGGTGATGGTAATGGTTGTGTTATATTTAACACAATGTGGCTGAGCAACAGCTAAAAAATGTCCCGATGTCACCGGTAAGGCAAATAATTGTCTAGCACAATAAGCAGGCTATTCTAGGCCAAACAATAGGAAAAGTTCCAAATAATGGGTTTTCTTGGCTGATGGAACAGTCTCCCAAAGGAAGGGGGTGGAAGTAACCCAGCCTGGTATTAGGACAGTTTCTTTCTCGCACAAACACATATCCCAGGACACACAGAGGGAAGCGACCTGTTGCTTCAGGATGCTGAGTTTCCAGTGTTAGATACATTAGACACATTATCCCTTCCTACCCTTCCTCAGCTGTACTGTGAGACTGTACTAGAACCATTCTGGCTTTTACAGGTTCGTTGCAAGACATGAATAAGTTGGGAGTGGACGGAGAAGGGCCTGGAGCTCGCATTGCTGTGTGCTGCATGTCATGCCTAGAACGTTACACTAGCCCTTTCACCTCCCCACAGCACATAATTGCCTGTGTATGTGTTGTCTCTGTCCTTAATTTATGTTTTTGGTAGAGATCTCTAAACACCTCACCTCCCCATCAGCAAATACTATCGTCCATTTCATATTCAGGACATTCCCCTCTACGCAGTCCCTCAATTCCCTTTTGCTACATTCATCACATTCTCCAGGACCACTGTTCTCAAACTGCAGTGGGACGCAGGACAAACCTGCAAGTAAAGATGAGGAGGAAAAAGAACGTGCAAACAAAAGAAGAAAAAGCTAGAGTACCACTGTTTTTAAGCCTGCAGCCTGAAATCTATACCCAAAACAGGCGTGTAAATTGAAAAACCAGTCTGCATTTTCTGCATCTTCTTTGGGGGTTAAACTTACTGGTTTAGTTGGTCTGAAAAATTTCTGGAAAAATAGCTCAAAAAAATAAGCTCAAAATTAGCTTGAACCATCCCAAGGAAAAAATGTCTAGTACATTTTTCCCCTCTGGTAAATAGGGCTGAGTAAGGATTTCCATTTTCATGATTACTCAGGGCACTTTGAGTGCACTGACAGGGAAGAGGGTAAGCAAATAGGGGTGCTCTATTTTCAGTATCAGTACACAATGCTGTAAAACTGCTCACCATGCAGGGTACACTTCAGCTCCTCCACCATCTCAGATTTCAACAAGATGCTCACTAACTCATACAAGAAACTGCTGAAAGGCTATGGGACTGACAGGCTCAGAGCTACACAAAACATCTGGTAACTGCAAGGGATTTCATTTATTCTGTACAGAACAAGTGGGACGTTACCCATTACCAATCATCTTAAGACGTATTGCCTTTCTCTCCACAGTCTCCCTCCTCCTCCTTTTTGCTCTGTGAAAGAGACCTGCTAGTTAAACCTCAGCTGACTGAGCCTGAACAGTTATTTCAAAGCCTGTGCTGTGAAATCAGTAGCTTTTTCACTGGGCCAGACTTCTGAAACCCCATATTTTTATAAGGCCACCAAACCTACAGGATGCTGAAGAAATCTGAGGGACTGCTGCTCATCACAACACAATTCCTTCAGCCCTGTTGTAAACCAAGTGCTGCTATGCAGGAATGCCATCCAGGGAGCTCTGCTTGCAAAGCTGTTTTCTGCCGCCTGGGTGCAGCAAGGGGAAGGGGGACCACTATGGAAAGGAAGCCTATGCTGAATTTGAAAAGCCTCTTCAGAATCTGGTTGCTGCCAGGTGAACTCCCAGTTCCCTTTCCCTGTACATCGCAGGAAGGGGCTATTGGAGTGGCTGTGACAGAGACACCAAGAATACAGCATGTTTGGGACAAGACATGATGTTCTGGAGTTCACAGATATGCAGCAAGCTCCATAAAGGGCTTGAAGATGATGCTTCTCTGTTTCCTTCTGATTAGGTTAACACATTTTGCTTTATGGATTACAAGACATAACCCCAGAGTGCACATCTTGCTGACTCAGGATGACTGAGCAGTAAAACTCTACCAGCAGGCCAAACTTGATGAGGGAAGGGCTTTCTCCCTTTATCCAGTATGCACACTTTTAAAAGCAGAAGAGCAGCTGGCAGCTAAGAGCTGCATGATGAACATTTTCCTGTGAGCCTTTTTACTTTCCTGCTTTGATTGAGGAATTCCTGTTCAGCTGGGAGAGACCCACAAAACAAAAGCTGTGCACTTCCTTTTGGGGAGAAGCAGAAATCATTTGTCAGCAACATCCTTTCCTGCCAGCACAGTGCAAAGCAGCACCATGAAGCTCTTTGCCACAGGAGGCCAGCAGTTAGTTAACGTGTTTGCAAAGAAGAATATCAGCTCTATGTACTCGCACACATGCACATGCGGACAGGAGGGTGCACCACTGAGGGAGATGTACTGTCAAACCCACCAGGAGCAAAAAGGTCGGTTGCATTTATGAAGTGCTGGAGCAATGAGTGCAGCTGTAGGACTGCCAGCACAACACTGAATGCCCAAGGAGAGTCTGAAAGGACGATGTAAGGGCAGCTCTGACTGTCCCGCTGGCCTAAGCGAGTACTCACCTGGGCTGAGTCTGCAGCTAACTTCCATGGCGGGGTTCCACTCTCCATTCTTACAGGTCAGGTATTTGTAGTCTCCTTTCAGCATGTAGCCTTCGACACACAGGTACTCTATGACGCTGCCCGAAGTCAGAGGGTCGTTGCAGGGACTAGGGTGGCATTTGTAGCCTCCATTCTCAGGTTGTGGTGGCTGGGGACAATCTGGAAAAAGACAAAGCATCACGGAGGTTATCTCAGCGGAAGACGTCTGCTGCACAATAGATACGGCACATAGGCAAACTTCCACCTAGGAAGGCTCACTAAAATGAGAAGAAACTACCAAAAGCAAGAAGGAAGATTGTTACACAACAGCAGAGAACACTGATCATTTTCACCTCTGATATGTCTTTTGTGATTGCTAAGTACTGCTTGTTATCCCAGTCGTAAAATCTAGTTGGCAGGCGTCAAACTGGTGATATTTTCGCACAGTGACATATAAGTTTGTTGCGACAGGGATTCTGCACAAGAGAGGCCCAGAAAATCCTTGATGCTATCTTTTCCCCACAGCTGTTTCACTAGTGACTGGGGGGAGAAGCTAACAGCCAGGCTTCCCCATTAGCCTTCCAAGCCTGATATGGAAAAAGGGCAAGACCTCCTCTTACTGAAATAAATGAAAAATGCCAGCACCCCATTGTATTATGGATACAATGTCAAGGTACAGAGCTGCCCCAAAATGTACCCTGGAAACCCATAAGATCCCTGATTTTAGCTATTTTATATAGATACACCACAACAGTATGGGAAAAAAGCTTTGCCCAGTAGGACCACATATTTTTGCATATTTAAAAAAACAAATAGTTACAAAGATGTTTCTAGAAAAACCCTCTGCTTACCTACATGAAGCCTGAAGTGCTGAAAGCACTTTATGTTTCTCTTTGCATTTCCCCTATCCTAATGGGTACTGACATACCAAGTGTGAGAAAATTTCTTGTAGAATTTTCAATAGCCATTCAAACAAAAACAACAAACCACAAATGAGGAAACTGCACCAAAAACAGGATATTTATGTTGCTTAGAATTTCACCTCTGGCAGCTCTTGGTGAGTCTGCAGAACAGCCCCAGTACACCCCCATGCTATGTATCTACCCAAATGAGAGTGAGAAATCTGGATTTTTGCCCTCTAAATCCAGATCAGCTTCTCAAGCTTCACAAAAGAAAATACATCAAAGATCCCTCCAGAGATATTTTGGGACATGGAAAACCAAGCAACCCACCCACCCTAGTCTACCACAGCACGGTCATCCAGGCCTGCCCTTAATCCCTGGAGCACATGATCGCAGGCTCTGCCTGCAAGTGAGAAACCCAACTGGGCAAACTTCAGTTAACTGGATTTTGTGCATGACCTAAGAAGAGTAAGAAAACTTTAGAGATTCATTCACTATGGAAAAATGTGCTACGCTGCCGCAGTGCAAGTGACCCTTGAACCTAATCACATGTGTGAATGCATCATTGGTAGCGCCTTGTAAATGCCAGCAAACCCCAAGATGAAGTGCTGAGTGAAGCCAAAAACCCTCTGGCATGAGTTCTGCCAGCTTTATAACTGCAATTCAATTTACTTCTTGAGAGAAAAGGTTAACAGGGGTCTAAAAAGTAGCCTTTCAATAAGACTTTGTTCTTGAGGAGATTTATTCTTAAATAGGGTTCAGAGAAGCCACTGTCCTGTCCCTCATGAGTATTAACTGTTGTCTCTTCTACAGTTATTTTTCCTTTCTTCAATCATTTCCAGTTTTGTAAGCAAGGTTTTAACCCTTTACCTTATGAGGCTAAAACTTGCTTTCACTTGAAGCCTGTCCAACACTTCAGATCAGCTGAAGCAACAGCCTCATTACACATTTTACATTTAAGCACACAGAAATGCCCTGCTGCTTCCACAGGACAGTTTTGTGTCCCGCTAAATTGCAAGGACCCCTCTGAGCATCAGAAATATTCTCAGCCATTGAACAAGTACCTCTCCAGGCAATGGCACTGAGTAGAGAGCTGTGGGGAAAACCTCCCATGGCCACAGCAGCCAGGGACAACTTCCCTGTACACCTTCTACGCCACAGGAGGCATCTGGAATCGCTTAGGAGGCCCCCGCCACGCCGCCTTGCTCCAGCAGGAATTTTCCCACACTTGCACACAAGCTTCCCGTTTCCGGAGGAGCCCAACCAGGCTGGCCCCTCTGCTTTTAAGGCCTTTGTTAGTCAGAGGAAGAGATAGGGAGATGTGGCCAACGGGGCCCTTCTGCAGCAGGCTCAGCCCTTGGGGTGGCACAGAGGGTCACACTCAGAACAACGTGCTCTGACGAGGCCCCTGACTCAGAGCTTTAGCTGGCAGGGTCAGCTGCAATTCAAACAGAGGGCTGGGGAGTGACCCGCTCAGCCCGACCCCGATGTGGGAAGCCTGCTGTTTCTGACCAGCATTCACACAGCCTCTCTGCTCTCCAGCTGCGGCTGACAGAGCTCCCTCTGTTACCCACGCGTGGCTGCTACAGCAGAAGTCCTCCTGGGCAGGGCAGCGGCTCACTGCTCGCTCCATGTTCTGTTGTGAAATGCCACCTACACCAGTGAGTTTTCTGACTTTTCTGCAAAAACCACCTAGCAACCACAAAAGCGCTCATGTACACTGCAGCAGAGCTCTCAAAGGCTTGCAAATACTGTGGCATCAGCTACCTACAGAGCCCTAATTTGGCCTCCCTGAGCAAGTGCTTTAGGACAAGATCTGCAGCTATGCAGCTGCAAACTGGTTTGCTCTCCACCTGCACAGGCCACTCGGCACAAAAGGAGAGAAGCAGCTGCTCAGTATGTGTGTTCAGTCAGTTGTCCCTGACTTGTCCTCCTCTCACATGGAACAGGTTGCAGAATTAGTCACCTCCTTTTCCTCCCTCCTCTCCCTCAGGTTATTTGACACCACAGCACCCAAGAACATCACAAACATTTAAAAAAAGACACCTTTACTGTGCGAGAAGAACAGGCTTATCCTGGCTATGCACTGTAGACAGATGGGAAGAGCTGTTTATCAGCAGTTCAGACTGTGAAGGTTCAGCGCAGGGCTCGGGAGCAGGGAGCCTGGTCCAGCTCTTGTGCCAGCTCACGCTTCCCGAACAGGCTGCTTGCTTTTAACCTTCAGTGATGCTTGCATGCTGCTGCGTGGCCCAGCCCCAGGCTAGAGTGTTACTGTTTGGGTATCACTTTGGCACACTGTCCAGTGCTTTTTGAAGCACATGAACTAAACAATGGAGAAGGATTTTTTAGCATTTCAGCCCTAACTGAGGCTGGGCAGGCTTCAAAGGATACAGCAAAACAGTGACACCCAGATTTACTCCTTGCAAGTGTTCAAAGGTGGGTGGCATGTGGTAGATACATTGAAGCTTCCCAAAAGGTTACAAAAACTCATCTTAAGTTGCGGGACACTTTGTTAAGAACAGATATTGTAACCGTATACCCCCTTCCCAGTAGCATCAGCCTAGATGCTCAATGGTATTTGCTTGTATTTGAAATACTAAGAACCATGCAGGAGTTTCATCACCTCCCTCCCTGAAACACATGTTCTTGGAAGTACCCCAGAGCTCATGAGACGTCTTAAAACAAACGTACATGCCAGGCAGTGACGAGAAATACAGCCAAGTTACAGAAGTTAGCAACATCCTAGGATGTTGCTGACATCCTAGGTTTGCAGCTATTCCCAGCATCTCGACTCATCGTGCTCTCAGGATGCACAGGAACAGTGGTTTTGAACATCGCAGCCTTACGCGCAAAGAGGGCAGAGCTCTACTCCCCAAGGCCCAGTTTCTAAGAGGTACTGAGGTTTATGACATCTCCCGAGAGCTGGTTCTCTGCCAACACACGCTGCTGGAAAACAGGAAGGAGATAACTGATGAGAAGACTAAACATTTTAAGCATCACTGAACTCTGTTCAGAGGTAAAGAAACCGTCATTTCCAGATGGACAGGCAGAAATAAAATCATGCGCTGGAGTTTCTGCAACTGCCTTTCCAAAATATTAGGTATGTAATATATTGTCCATCAAAATGCAAGACAAGGTTTTTAACACGTAGGTGAAAAAAATAAGCCAGTATGCACCTCCACCCAGTTTCCTATCAAATCATCTGTAAGCACCATTTTTCTGTGACTAGGTCACATGAAAAAATACCATCCTCCTTGAAAGGAGGGTTAACTGCTTTCATGTTCTTTGAATAACAGTCAGCAACTTGACAATACACAGCACAACCCTGTAAGGAACTGCTTTTTTGTTGTAGCCACGGGCAGTGTCATCACACCAGTACCTTCACACCAGTACCTCTCCCATGGCTCCAATACTACCCACTTGCTTTCTCTTCTACCAGATTTGCAGACAGCTGTGATGGGTTGCAATACGGCTTCATTTGGAGGCAATAAAAGATGTCATTTGGCCAAACTGATTAACCTAATCACCATCAAATGGATCTTCCACAGCTTGGAAGAGCTGAAGCTGAGCCACGGTCCTCAGGTCAGAGCTACAAAGCATTTCTAACAATGCAAAAGCTTCACAAAACCAATCCATGGTCACAGATAATACCACAGATGCAAAAAAAGAACTTTGTGTGACGACAGAGTGAGGGGTTTACATACTCAAAACACAGAAGATGCACAGCTGAGTCCTGATCTCTGCGAGCAAAATTCAGAGATGAGCAGATTTCCCAAGCCCACGCAGGATCAGACTGCCGTGGCAAGGAACAAGTATAACACTATCCATTTACACACACAGTGTAAGACTAAAATTACCTAAATCTGACCAGATAATTACCTCAGAAATATAAAAGCTTCCCAGTACCGACTGGCTTCGTGCAGACTCAGTGCTGTACCAGGGGTGACAAAGACATCTCAGTACAGCCTTGGTTCTTTGGCACTCCATGTTTCTTTTTACAAACAAGGTCTCTCAGATCCCAGCAGGGGTCTTACATCCCCTTCTGCACCATGCACTTGAATTGTATTTCAGCCACTCTCCTTTTTTGGCGAGTAGTCTGACCCCATAGAGATGATGAAAACCAAATCCTCCTTAATTTAATACATTCATCAAAAAGCAGAACAGGACAAATACTAATAATTATCTGCTAGAGTGCATAACTGTAGGTTTGTAACTAAGGGAGAACAAGCCATTGCATTGCTCACCTTATGTGGGTGGACAGATTGGGAAAACATTGCGTAACAAAGGGATGTTTTGAACATACAGTAAAATTTCTTCTCCACAGCAAGGCACAAAGGTCACCAAAGCTAGGACAGGAATAGTTTTGACAAATTAAAGCTGCTGTTCTTATGAGTCAAGCCCCAAATCCAGCACCTTTAACAGGAAGCAAGACTGGGCCTCGGGTAAACTCCTCACTGACTACACAAGTGCTCCAGCATGTTTGACAATCCTTAGAGCAGTGTGCTAGGAAGCTTCCAAGTCTGTGCTGAAGCATTTTGGAAGCAATGTGGGGAAAAATCTTCTGCAATAATCTCCAGCAGGAAGCCAGTACTGTTCTTAGCAGAGGTGGCTGGCAGATTGCTGTCCAGCCGGTAGCTTCGTATGTCTCAGTTACCCACCACCTTGACAGCAAGCAACCTGAAGCCCCAGTGCCCCTGCTGCCAGGGGTAGAAGACAACTCCTCAGTCGGATCCCCTCAACATGTGCCCTGTTCAGAGACGTTAACACCTCCTGGCCTTTCAAATGAAGACCGTAAGTGGAAGATGCTAAGCTCTGTTCTTCCTTTTCCTCATCTTCAAGATGTACTCCATTTAACTGATGTTACCAAGACTCAGAGGAAAAACATCCTACAAACAAAAACCACCCTCCTGATCTAACAAGATGAATATTCCCCTGGATGGTCCGGTTAAACCTGTAATGACTGTCTCATACGAGCACCCGAGTGTCCAGTCTGGTGAGCAAACGTCTTTGTGAAGGAGAACACAGAAGCACCCAGTTAAAAATGTCCCTGTACCTACAGGACACGTGATTTGCTTCATGCTGGGATTAGTTCCCTCAGACTCCTTATGCTAACTTTCTTGTGCTATCTTGACTCCCCTACAGTAGGATTTTCACAGAGCAGCTTAAGAAAGGTCATCTTCCCTTAAAGCATATCTTTTTGACTCTGCTTTCATCTCGGGTCACACAGACGGGTTGCCTCCTGGTCTCAGTCTCTGCCTTTGCCTATCTACCATCTTCCAAATTTTGCTACAGCAAATTCTGCAGCAGCAAGGAGCACTTCTCCACAGGAGTCTCTGGTTCTCTGAAACATGGCCTTCTCTATTCTCTCAGGCAGGACTTGCCACTAGCTATAGAAACACAGCACATCTAGAAAGGCATCCAAAATAAACACAAACAGGGACATCTTCCAATTGCTTGTCCCTGCTATGTAGACCTCTGATTTTCAGCTTGGACAATTCGTGTGTCTGCATCACTTCAGTAAGACAGAGGGAACTGCAGAAGCTATTACTAACTTCTGGCAAGGATCTTCAAAAGCCCCAGTCTCTAAGGCGCTCTTGAGAGCAACCCTCCTTCTCTGCCTCGGTCCTGCCACAGTTAAACGGGTGCTTGGAAACTTCAGCTGCAGCTGAAGCTTTCTGCTGAGACTGCCCATTTTCAGCATCTCAGACACGAGATTAGGGTTTAATTAACGCCACACTAAAAACAACAGAGCCAACTTCACTGCTTCTCTCCAGTTAGTGCCCTGAATTGGCCTGCAGCAGCAGCTTTTCTTTTTTCCCAACTGTTATTTGTTTTTAAACTCATACACAATCCTTCCTCTTCTTTCTACGTGTTGGCTTGCAGAGGGTCTGGTAATTCTAACAGAGTGCTGCCCATGGATCCTACCTTGGCAGGAATGGCACTGAACATTGGTTTTGCCTTAGGAAGTCACTGAATGGATTTGCTAGCAAGAGCTCTAGATGTATTTGCTAATAGCAGAAGAGACATTGTTTTCTCTCTTTTCAGAGTTTCAATTATTGCCAGCAGGACACTACCTGACCTCTCGACTAATCTCCTGGTTGTTTACTAAGCCAATAAGGAAACAATTTACCCCTCCCTTAGCCCAGTTCCTGGATCTCTTAATTTATTGGACACGCTCCCAACCTCTGTCACTGGTACTCAGAGAAGCATGACTGTGACCCAGCCAGATAATAGTGTCACTGCTGTCCTTACCCACAGCAGCAGGGTAACCAGCCAGATTTGCCAAGCTCACTTAGCAGCTTCTTGAGCAACAACAAAGGCAGTACATCAGCCTCCCAGAGCCTGCAGACAGGCCATGGTGCCTCAGCCTATACCCAACAGAACGCTCTGTGCAAGTTTTCATGCAAGTCGAAGTATGCGTGGTTTTTAAACTTAGCTTCTTTTTTTTTTCCTAGAGAAGTGGTTGTTTCAAACCTTCCCACATTCACTAGGGGACAGATCACTACCTAGCATATGGTGAACTTAAAATGGATTATACACCAAGAGAAAAAATAGGAAAAAAAAAAACTAAAGGAATGCATACAACTGGCATACATGCCATTTTCAACAGCAAACACTTTAATTTTGTAAACACTTCCTAACTAGCAAACAGAAATTCACTGTCAACATTAGCTCCTCTTCTCATAAAGACTTCACCTGTGTCCTACGGAGTCTGGGCTATGAATGGCTTGCTGCCTTGAGTAGAAAATAGGAAAAAAAAAAATATATATATATATATATATATATATACACATATATACACACACCTATTTGATTCAAAGAGCACCTGGGTATCTATCAGGCCCCTCTAACAAAAGCCTCCTGCTGTGTCACCCTAGGGGGAGCAAGGCACAACCAGCACTGCTGCAGCATGACACAGTGACTGCAGGACAAAAAAACCTCCATGAGCTCCCCTTGGGGTGAGGATTTTTCCCTCTAAACCAGGGCCTTCAGGCACACATACGTCTGGACTGGCACTTGGTTCAAGGAGTCTTCTGCAGAGAGGGAGATGATGGGAGGGTTGGGCAGAAGGACCAGACAGCTTTGCTTTCTGTGTGAAATCCAGACAATGTCCTTGTTTTTCTCTTCCCTTGCGCACACATATAAACAGCAGAAGCCCCTTTCAGAAATCCCTTCCTCAGCAGCGGTTTGATTTTAGTAAGAAGCAGGCCTGTATCATCTCATATCCTTTTTAGACTAGCTACATCAAATAAACATCATCTTTTGCCAAAGCAAAACCATGTCCCAGGCAGCTGGCCTGCGGAGAAAAAGCACCTAGATAGGCTTTGATCACACTGCTGCCTCTTCCTCACCCACACCTTCCTTCCTGTTGAGAAAGCAATGACGAGGGGATGTGCTTTAGGAAAAGCACAAGATGGTAGATACAAAAGCAGCACCTCCACCCACATGCTCCAGTCGCAGCGCAGCTACATTTCTGAGTGCTAAATACCTTCAGGTTTCCAACCAGCGATGTTTGCCTGGGTGCACTAAAAAGCTTTCAGCACAGCAGTTTCCCCCTATGCACCCTCTGCTCCTGCATTGTTCTCCCTAGTTCGAGCGTTTGGATTAATACTAATATTAGGCTAGGAAATGGCTCATCAAGTATTCCAGGGATAAATGTCACTGCTGGTGACAGCAGGTCTGTGCTGAACACAAAGAGCCACATGCTTTAGACGGGGGTTTCTCTTGGCAGGCTGGCTCTGAGAAGCACAGCAATGACCTGCTTAACTTCCAACACACAAATGTCTCCTGCAGTCATTAGAAAGCCTCCTCCCTAACGAACAGGTGGGTCTTCCAGGTATACGTAAAGCATGCTCTGCTGCCCTTTCAGGTAGCTCAAGGGTTTTTTTTTCCTATTGCCCACAAGTACACTAACCTGCACATTTTAACTATACAAATCCAGTAGCTGCAGATACGACACCTGAAGAGGGACCCAGACTGAAGCTATCCTCTGCCAGCTGGAAATAGTCGAGAGCTCTGTGCATTTCTAGCTGGAGACAGCATTCACGCTATAAAAGACAGAATACCACATGCCCAGGTTTACCACTGGTCTATAATTTTTGGGGTGGAGATGAGGACTGGAACCAGGACAAGAGATTTTGAACCTTCTCCTTTTCAGCATGCTGGCTTTCTCTAGCACATGAGCAGATGGGTCATTTCCCAGAGGGACAAACCCGAGACAGCAGCTGCTGCCGAAGCCCAGTCACAACAGCTGAGGCTAAAGAACCTCTATATTTTACTTACAGGAGGCAGAAGTCAATAAAAGGCCTCTATTGTGAGCGCACACACTTCTAGTCGACCCTGCCCCTAAAATATTTTAAGCCTTCCTAAAAACACACTGCAAAACATAACCCTCTTTTGGGCTCAGTGTATTGAACAGAGGCCAAAGTCCACTGAAAAATAAGCTCTCTGTCTTTACTGGCTCCAGATGCTGCTTACACTAAAGCCAGTGACAGAATATCAAACTGAGCAGGATGGGAACCTTTACTAGGAAATTACAGTTTCCCTAGCAAGGACACACTCTGAAGCGGAGGCTTATTTTTCTTAATGTTGTAATGCGGGTAAATGAGAAGAAACCAAAGCAAAGAGATTTGTATATATAATCATATAGCTGTGCATTTATATAATTAGACACATTAGACACAAGCACTTTCACTGTGTACAGTAACAGGCACCCCTCACGCAGCCATCCCATACATGCCAAAGCTGCCTTTTTCTTTCTCCCCCAACATCTCCCCCACCCCCCTTTTTTTTTTAGGGCAGGGGGAGAAAAAGGGAAGAAAGAAAAGACTAATTGCAGCCTTCCACCAATGCAGTCGCCATCTGGTAACTCAAGAGACACATGGAGCCGAATTATCTTAATTAACATGTTACAACAGTATTTAAAAAACCTCTATGCTTATTAACACTCAGCTGTGATTAGTCAACCATGGAGGAAGCCTGCTAGTGCCACATTAATTATGGGTCTTGTCTTCCTTTTCATTATAAATATGATTTTTTTCTAGTGGCTTATCTCTCTCCTAAAAAGAGCACCACTGGCATCAAATCTTGCTCTTAAATGCAAATTCTATTTACATTCTACAAGAGTCAAAATGTTTAGGCTATATGAAGCTGCCACTGGTGCTTCCAGAGTGCTACAGACTGCCTCAATATAAAATGTAGTTTTCCATGTTTGCACCTTAGAAAACACTGCTGCAGTTAGACAAATCCCTCAGTAAACTTCTAGCAGAAAAATGAATGATTTTGTCTTTTTCAAATTCCTTTCCCCCTCCAAAACAGGGGTACAGACTTCACTGTCCCCATGCTAGGCAGGGAAAAATCAGACAACATCCAGGGCTAACAGAAGAACCAGACATGCAAAAGGAAGATGTCCATAACAAGAGGTGGCAACCAAAGCACAGCCGCACTCCAGTGACAAACCTGACTGCATCTCTCTAGAAGAGTACTACTCACCATGGAAATTATATTATTTCCCCCATAATAGGCCCACCTGTAACATGCCCCCCTCAGACACGTTCCCAAAGGACTCAGCCTGACAGGCTCCCGGACAAACACTGCCAAGTTTTTCAGCGTTGGCTTGATGTTATGTTTGCACAGGGCCCACCACAACAGCAGGGCTCTCATCTGGACCACCTCATCTGGCGTGCATTTCGTTTTCTTTTGTTTTCCAAGGCCACTTCCAGCCTCCCCGTGCCGCCCTGTAATCACTGCCACGTGTTAGAAGAAGGAAATTAAGCAAGTGCTGTAACAACCTTATCTGATCGGCAGAGTCCAGGATTCTGCTCTTGAAACCCAAACCCCCACACTGTCATGAGCAGCACCCAGCCATTTTTTTTTTAATTTCCTTTCCTCCCTTTCAGAAGTTTAAGAGGTTCCCCCGAGAAAGCTACATTGGCTTTAGTTTCAAATTTGTAAGACATGTAACGAGTCCAAAAGCGCTCACCACACCGGGCAGAGGCAGTTAACACTCATCAGGGGCCTCCTTTCCTCCCACTGGCAATTCACCCAATTCTAAATCTTGTTTCACATTGCAACAATGAAAAGTTTATTTAAAAAGATAAGAGAATTGTCAAAATAATTTGATAGCCTTTCAAAAAAAGGAACAGGCAGCTACCCAGGAACTAACAGCACCTACCGCATAGAGGCAGTTTAGCAGAAAAGGCATTAGCATGGCATTTGAACTCGCATAACATCCACTGTCCTCGATTACTGGTGCTAATTTTAAACTTCAGCTTAGCTCTTCACACAGCTTTGATTTCTCATCTTGTCCCTGCTCACCTCTTTCCAGAAACCTATAAATCTAAAAATTGGTCTTAAATCAGAGGTGACCCGCACATTTACCCTGCTGTTTCTGTGGTGGGTTTTCAATTTGGGTATGGTAATACCCCAATGGTGTCTTTTTAGGATAAAGGCCTGACAAACACCATAGGCTCTGATTTCAGGAAAACCATCTACCTCTTCAGCAAAAAAAAATGAGATAACCTAGAAAAACCATAGCTATCAGGTGCTCATGCTGATTTTGGACACCAGATTTTGAGAGGACAGAGATGACTGATTTGTGCCGACTGGTCTGATTGAAATAAACAAAACCCTCTAGGTGAGGACCGTCTGTTGAGGGGGACATACCTTCAGAATACAGCAGAGCAAAACATCTCTACTAGCAAGTGACAAGAGACCTGCAATTTAGCAGTACTGCAGGAGGAATAACTTCCTTGTGGATTTCCATATGACTACAAAACACTGCCCCCTTCCCTGAACTTCATTCCAGTATGGTAAGCAGGTTCCTTTCTCTAATAAAGCATTAAGAGTTCTTGCTATGGCAGTTTCCCAAAATATGTCCCCACTGTGGGCTCCGGCATGGCCCCCTGAGCTCCAGATGACACACATCACCTGGCTGGTAACACCAGCAGCTGTAGGACTCCCTTGCTCTCCTTCCACTGCAAGGTGGAATTCAGGAAGTCCCTGTTAACCTACAATACACAACACCCGGCTCCTCCTCCAGCAGACCAGTTCATGCCTACCTTCTAACCCCAGTTCTATGGTTCATTCTGTGAGTTGGCACAGATCACTTAGGACCATGCGATCTGCTCAAAAGGTAGTCCTAACCTCAGAGAGGCATGTGAATCTCTGAACCAAGAATTTTAGAGTTTAGAAAGAAGCCCTGTCCTCCTGTGTGTGCATGGAAAGATCCCTGTGCTAGCCAAGTCACTTTAAAGCTCTGTTCTGGTAGGCCTCCTTCGTTCACTAATAAGCCTTTTGCAGCTGATTCATTTTTCATCCTTTCAGCAGCAGCAGCTGTTGCCTCTGACTCAGCCTATCCAAAAAGTACTAATTTGGAAGTTTGGCCAAGGCAGATCTAGTAATGGCATGCACATAGGAGACTGCTTTGTGCTAAGCGTTGTTTTATTTCCATCTGCATAGAAACCTAATTGGAAAGCCCAAAGCCCTAGGTTATTGCAGTTTCTCTCTACAGTAGGTCTACAGACAGCCTTGCTAGGGAAAGGTGGCTAAGGAGAGCAATCCCAAATCCCTGAGCTGATACATCAGTGAACACTAGAGAATACTTTTTCATCCTGCCATGCCATTTCTCTTCTGACCTTCAGTTCTATTCAGGATCATTGAACATATCAGAATCTAATATCTGGGCAGGTTTGTTTATCCTTTAAGAATGACTCATCTCTGTCATGGGACTTGTCAGAACAGGCACTCAAATCATCTACCACTGGCTGGTTAGAATTGTGAAGAGTTATTAGTCCCGTCTGGCTGGAAAGCCTCTCTTAAGCATACTTCATATTTTCACTCTAGATGTGGTTAGGTTAGCCGTAAATATTAGGTCATATTTTCTACAGGCTTTACAGGAGCTCAATATCGCAAGCAACCTCTCTGCACAGTCTGGCAGAGAAACAAACACAGCCCTGCTGGGACACTCCCCAGGTCACTCTGATCAAAGCTGGAGGCACCTCAGACTACAGAGCGACTGAAGCGCTACACATGGCAAACCTAGCTTTCCCAGAGACCACCATGCCCTACAGCCTCCCAGCTATGCTGCAAGTTGAACCATTTTCAGCTTTTCTTGCACTATTTAATTGAAAGTCAAACTGGACTGTGGTGTTATAATCCAACAGCTCTAAGGCACACAGAATGAAGTTGAAGAACTAAGCTTCAAAATAAAGGAAGAAATTTCTTCTCCTGACAAGAGCTAGATATGACACACCTTTCTAAATTGCCCAACATTTTAACAGCGTTGGGCAACTTAAGAGCTCACAAGGTGATAGCAGGAAAGGTAGTGTCAGTCCCTGTATAACCTGCTCTGAAACTTTACTCAGTATCTGGGCTACTCTATTTACTAGCAACATAAGCAGCTGGAGAGTATTTTTTGGAAAGAAGGAAGGTAACCCCGCGAAGCTAGCGGTAAGCGTGCTTCATGACTTAAGCGTGACTAACAAAAGGCATCAAGGTCTGGTGGGATGCTGCTGGCGCTTTGATTTAGCAGTCACAGGAGACACCATTGGTTCTGGCAGAACAGGAGAAGTCCCACACGTTCCACCCACTCAGATTCTGCTTGGGATCAACTGGAACATCAAAAAGTAAATGCCAACTTAGTATAATCCTTACAAAGGCAGTATATTAAAGAATTCATATTTTCAGCCATCTCGTTTGAGAAGACTGTCTCATTATACAGATGTAATAGCTTCAAAGTGTTTGTTTTATAGTTCCGTTTTCCCAGCACCTACCAACAGCTCTAAGCAGCTCAATGGATATGAATTAGCAAATTGTGTAACAAAATGTATTGAGAAATTGTCAAAAATATACCTAGTAGCAAACACAAAATCTTCCTTTCTGTCTTTCTACCTCCTCATTCCAAACACCCACAGGGTAAACCAACCTGAACTGAAACAAGCCAGGGTTGGGAAGCTGCTAAAAACCAGCTCTTTTCACAGCTGGCAAAAAAAGTGTTCAGAAAAGATATGTAAAAAGAATTCTCATCCTTTGAAATACTACTTGCCCTTTGATATTTTCACTGCAGCCATAGGAATCAATGCACAGGCAAGTCAAAATATCCAGTTGAAAAAGCACACAATAAGGTTGGAGTAGTGACAGCTGAAACAGGACGTATTGTAGCCCTATATGTCTGACAAACATACAAGAGAAGAAATACCATTCGTTTCATTTGACTGGGAGAGATTATAAAACATATAACCAAAAACCCTACAGTATAACTATTTTCAAAACTAGGTCATCAGAAAACAGACTAGATCTCAAGGATTGCTACACTTTAGTCCTGCCTCTCTGCACTTCTCTGCTTTTGAACAAGAAATACAAGGCTATTGATACTCTTTGCTCCTTACCTAATATTCCTTGGTCACACAGAAAGAACCATCTTTGTGCTATAGAAATAAAAATACCAAGTTAAAGCTTAAAAAAAAGGAAAGCAAACCCTCTGATAATGCTTTATTACTGGGTTGCTTTTGCTCCTTCCCTGGCAGTGCTGGAACACAGCTGGCCTGACGGATGCTCAAGAGTCCTGGGGAGACAGAACTCCAGCTCCTACCTAGTGCCACACAGCCAGCCAAAACACATCCCACTGCTGATTTAGAGGCAATGCTTCCTCACACTAGAGGCTGACATTTTGAAGTGGGAGACACTGCAGCTTAGCGGCTGGAACTAAGGCCAAGGCACAGGGGACACAGGGCTAGACGCACGCCCCGCTGCCAGGTAACCTGAGGTTATGCCTCCGTGCCTTGGCTTGCCTCTTCACAGAGCTCTCCTGTCCACCTTCGTGAATATATGGGTTTTGGTAGTCTAAAGAGCCCAATGTGATGATTTAAGGGTTCTTGTCACGAATGTAATTAATTTCAATGACAAATATTTACAGATTAATCTGACTGCTGTAATAATCAGGTCGTCTTTTTCCGTATGAAGAAAGCCAAGCCAGATGCGGGATTTCACAGTTCAGTAGTTCTTTCACACAGGTCTCTCTGGCCAGGAGTTTACTTCAGCCTTTATTGCAATAAACAGAACTAACACATGGCTCGGGACGCATATGCTGCATTACTGTCTTGCAGTGTTACCGTCTGGTTTTAACTCAACAAGGCTCCTTTTCTACCAACTGGTTTTTATTGTTGTTTGGTTGTGTGCGTGTGTGTGTGTGTGCGCGCGCGCGCTCTTGTTCTCCCCTTTATGTTATTTGTGACATTTCATTAAGTTTAATTTATTATTTTGAGGCAGTTTTTGCTCAGCTCTCTCCAGTGGCTTCCTTCATCTACAATGCATCTATACAGTATCAATCATGTCAGAGCAGTGCTTACTAAAACAGCAGGAGCGTTTCTCAGTGCAACATATAATTAACAGGATAACAACAGTGTGGAAAGGCTCGATTGAGTTTTGGCTGTATAAAGCAACGAGAATCACACCTCGGCATTAGCATTTTACCTGGATCACCCTTGACCTCAACAGGCCAAGCCTGAATGATACTATGGAACCATTTTCATTGCTTGTTGTCCTACGCACTTTCCAGCCAGCGTTCACAGCATCAAGCTGGAGACATTTCAAGTCCCTCTTCAGCTTCTTACAGTTTTGCCCACGCCTTAGGTCCTGCTGTTGTTCCTCCTCACAGCCAATTTCTGTGGAACATGCATCAGAAAACTCCTGCTCATCTCCAGCATTGCCTCACATCAGACAATAGTTTCTCCTGTTCCAACTACCTAGCTCCACTACCTTGTGTACTACATTACTACTTGCTCCATTTTGACCAAGTTGTCAATCCAAACAGGACAGAACTTCAAACTTGGTTCCAAGAGGTATAGAACCCTCTTACCTCCACTGGAAGAGACAGAAGACTTATCAGAAGGAAAGCTTAATTTTACACTTTATAATATCATTATAACAACTCAATTCTACAATATTCTGAGAAGCACGATGAAGTGGGAGGGACAGATTATTCCAAAAGACAATTATCAGTGTTTAAAGGAAAAGGTTTGAGGTTTTTTTTGAGGTTCATAATTCCCTAGAACATAAAAATCTTTTCCACTGCTCTGGTCAACACAGAATACATTTCATATCTATAGACACCGATCTAGCAGACAAAATATTTCACAACCACCCTCTTCTGTCCCAGACTTCGAAAGTTCAGCTAAAAAAATAACAATCTTTCCCAAGCCATGCAAGAACAAAGTAGTTTCAAGAAGTTCCTTACATACAAAAAGAGCGTTTCAGATGTTCCCCAGGGAAGGATACAGTAGAGGAAACTGTTGCAGCATGCTTGAATGCCACCGGAAGTCCTGCACTGAGCACAAACTGGGAAAAATCCACAAGCGTTCCCAGCTTCTGCAGAGCTGGGGCTGGACCTTGGAGGAATGCCGAGAACACCCAGGAGAGCCATCAGACGAACACAGCTGGACCCAGATCTGCCTCCCACATCATCATGTGAATTCGTATCGTAGGATGCAAGTATCCAAATCCCAGTTCTTCACCAGTATCAGAGCTACCATCTAACACCCCCTCAAACTGTCTCAAAAAAATTAAGCTCCCCCCACCCCAGCAAGAATGTTTATGCTATCAAATCACTTCCCATGCTAACTAATGCAACATGCTTACTGCCATTTCTAGGCTGTCATTCAGCCTTTCTTCCATGTCCTATCCTAAAGAATTACTCTCCATGAATTCCCTGAACTGCAAAGTCTCTCCTCCCTGTTTAAACAGATGATTCACAAATTGATGCATTTTTTCTTTTTTCTCTGAAGTAGATGTTGAAATTTTCCCAGTCCCCAGAAATAGCATATACAAATGGTACACAGCCAGTGTCCCTGCACCAACTGCTTCCAAGATGTAGTAACTCTGTACCAGGCTGTACCATGATGTCTCTTCAGCTGTTCTGGAGAGCTCAGTCCACCAGCAGGTTTGGTGCAAGTGCCCAGTGCTTAGAGGTTTCTTGGCAGTGGAGTGAAAGCTTCCCGTGTAGCTTTGAGATCCACGTAACTGTATAGTTCAACCTCCTAAAGCCAGTTAGTGAAGTTTCTCACAGGAAGGAAATGGAAGGCCCAAAGACAAGACACTAAGAATGGCAGAAATGCTGGCCCCCAGAGACACACACTTGGGAACTCTCCCAGCTGTGTATGCAGATTCCTTGAGAACATTTAAAATAAGCTATATGGATATGCCTGAGGTCTACAGGAAAAGCTAGCAGGGAAGGAGGTTATTTTGATGCTGATAGATTAGTGTCTAGACAGCAAAACAGAGCTCCAGAGGAAAAAAAACAGGAGTCCATTTGTTGAATGTTATCAGTTACCATTCTGTAACTCATCTCTTTCACACCAACACAGAGAAATTCAGAGAACAGCACATGCATTTAATCAGGAAGAATAAGCGTTACAGGGGTCACAATGTAAACAGGAATAAGACCTCCAAACCCAGTCTTCATCCCTTGGGTCAAATTTGCTGGAACACATGGTGTCTTGAACATATACCACCTAGGAAACCTGCAGATCAACAGCAGATATTACTAAGTCTGTCTGATATTAAAGCCAGACACAGTATCTCCTTTACCCAGGGTCTTCCTGGTTTTGTTCATTTGTTTCCTGTCTCCTCCATAACAGGATTTGAAGTCTTCTGGGGACAAGGGTGGGAAATGAAGACAGAAAATCCACTATCTTCTACTAGTAAGGCAACCAGCACTACAGAGCCACGTTTACAGCAGGTAGCATAGAGCTACCAGGACAAGAGGCAGTACTGCAATTCCACAGCTCTTTCTTTCAGACTTCTGGTAATTTTCCTTTCTTCCAGTCTCCTCCAGTCCAGTACAGTCTGCTTAACACATGGGAGTTCTCTCTCACCAAACACAACCCACCAAGCACACAAACTGTTAGAACTTTCCTCCTGTTGCCAACACAATTATAGTCAAAGACTGTCACATTCAATTTTACATGCTGATCACATTAGACAGCCTACAGCTTCATCCTTTATTCTAGCCCTTGTCCACCCCTGCCTTTCCTATTCACTTTTTAGAAAGGGTTATTTTAGTCACATTTAGAATCTAGGATGCTACTCATAAGAAAAGCTATATCCTGGCAGTTAACACAGAGCAGAGGACAATACTTCTAGGAGACAGCTCTGCCTCAATGGAAAGTAGCTCAAGTTTCTGAAAGAAGGGAGAAGTGTTAAAGGCATCTACTTCCCAACTGAACTTTCTCATAATAAGTTGTATCTTTCACCAGGATATTAATGAAATTCTGAACAGCCCAATCTAAACTCAAGAGTTCCCTCTGTGCCTACTCCTCCCAAGTCACTGCTTACTGGTTAGAGCATTCAACTGGAGCTTGACCATACATCCTCAAGCTAACATCACATTCCTGCTGTGCAAACATGCAAAAGCCTTTCAGAACCCCACAAGAGGCCCTTTTCCAAAAAGCTCTGGATTAGAACTTTACACTAAGTACCTAGGGATTTCAAAGTTACCGTTGCTAAAATACATGTTCAAGGCCTAGCACCACCAAAAAATAAATGGACTTTCATTCTCCCATAGGGTTACCCAATGACAAACCTTAAAATAGGTTCTCAGCTCTTAAACTGATGCTGCAATTGTGTAAAAGACCATTTTGTGGCTAAACACACCATTATAATGTGACAAAAAGAAGTAAAGGTGATTTTCTAAGAAGTAGAAACAGAATTTAATGTCTGGAAAATTGGGGAATTAACACACGTACAACATCCTCCAGAAGCAACTCAATCTCAGGTATTACCACATCGGATAGGAAAGTCATGCCTGGTCTCAGATAAACACAGAGTTTAAATCATAACTTCACATCTCATCTGTGGAGCTCAACAGCACCTTACCAATTATTTTTTTGTTGTTCCATCACCTGGGCCATGAGAGGTTATGGGGGAAGGGGTGAACAGTTTGTGCTCTTCCACATAACTGATAAAGAAAGCAGAATGTAGTTTAATCAAATGAGCTCTCTCCTTTTACTTCTTTCTCCCCCACACATCTTCCGAGTTAAAACACTTCTTACTCTTCCCAGAAAGACAATCCACATTTAAGCTTTTTCCAGAATTGGCAAACAAGCCCATCTGTTCCTCAGAAAACAAACCCACTGCTCTTACCCACCCTCTTTTTCTTGATATCCTCCCTGAGGACACAGAGTACAAAGGCCTCCCAAGCAGTAGGGAGAGGTCACCTGGATTATGACACTGGACTTTTATTTTCTCCCCATTTTTATTCCCAGTCAGCGTGGAAAGGGGAAATTCTTTTCATTAACGAGGTGGGTGGAGGTGTCTGTCTCATGTGAAACATCGTGATCTACTTTTGCACCCCTGCTCCCAAAGCATCAGAAATTAAAGCCATAAACACAAATCACTGCAACCTAGTTACTGTACATCAAAGCTGTCACTGGGACTGTTATTCTCAGGGTGGAAGAGACAGACAGACAGTTGACATTTACTCTTTAGCTTACAATGTAAACAGAAACCAAGTCACAGAATCTATTCTGCTGCAGAAAAGCACTGACCCTACCCTTCCCTGCAAAAACTACACGGCCAGGCTTAATGTCCGTTCTGCAGCAACTCCACGAGGAAGAGTGAGCTACCCATCTGCACCCATGTTTTCTCTTAATAGCTGTGGTTTCTGAAGTTATCCTTTCCTGCTACTCTTAAACTCCTCATCAACAATTACAGTCACCTGTAAGATACACTAGAACAATAGCATTACTCCATAATGTGTGTGTGGAGGGTGGGGGTCATGATCATATGCCTTCTTACTCAGGGGCACATACCTCTGCCAGTTACAGAAATTGCTTGCACTGGAAAGCAAACATACATTTAAAGCTCTACTTTAACATAATTAAAGCAGTTTGAAAGTAAGAAGCTATCATCATGTGGTAGGCAGGACTACATGGACTATTATTATGTGTTCTGAAGACCACAGCCTGGAAACTTCTATTCCCAGTCTAGCACAGTTACTGGAAAGATTTCTAGTCTAGACTGCAAAAAGCTCCCAGAAAAGTAGTTTTCTATAATGCACTATTCTGAGAGGAAGCCATGTGACTGCAGGTGCAAAATTAGGACATAGTAAGGGACCTGGCATTCTACAGTAAAAAGGATTAAACAATTTTCATTAACAAGGTTTATGGCAATGGGAACATAACCTGGAAATCCTCTTGAGCAATCACAAGCTACTAGACTGAAGTGAGTTCTTGCCTAGAAGTAAAATTAAAGTGCCAAATACCCCCACAGACAGAATTATTCCCAGAATTATTCCCACCCCAAAGAGGTTGTTTTTACAAGAGGTGTTCCTAGGACAAGAATGAGCTACTTCTGTCCTGCAGCATCTGCAACGGTTCCAATCAAAGGACATCCTTGTTCCATGGCCGAGTACCCGATGAGACTGACCAAAACATGGCACATTGCTCTCAAACACTTCTTGATGACTTGGCGAAAAGGGGATCACTAAGAAAGACCATTGGAAATTGCCTCGCCATTACTGCATAAACTGCTTTATTCAGCATATTATTTTCCAATAAACCATGCCTATTTAGGTGGAAATGCATAATAAGACTGAAGCTAACTTTCTTCAGAAGTTACTTGACTAGTAAGCACACTGAGGCAGCATTTGGAAGGCACAAATCCACTCCTGTAAATAACTTGCTGTGGCAGCAGTCCCTGCTTTGAGTTGTTTCAAGAAGGCAGGTAAAGCCATCTTTTTTTTTCATTTCTTCTTGGTGAGCATGTACCCCCAGACAATGCTAAGCATCTCCATTAAAAGTCTACCAGCAGTGTAAGAGAGCTTCATGTTCCCAGTTTGTCCAGTTCTGTGATGAGAACAGACACCTTGCCAGAGCTGTCTGAGCCATGAACACTAACAGAGGGAGGCCTAACACTCTAGCAGTAATTCTAGCTGGAAAGAAAAATATTTCTATATTACCCAGTTTGCTCAGTAGGTGGGCAAGCTATTATTTTCAGCATCAGCTATTTATTTGATTGACATCTTCTGCTTTGGTGGTTTTAGAGGAGGGCTTTCAGACTTAAGAGCATGCTAGCTGCATAACAAAGAGGAATTACCCAGAACCCCTCAAGAGCACCTATTTCCAGTAGAACAGGGAGGTACCCTAGGTCTAGAAGGCACTGAGAAACTTTTCCCTCTCACATTGCTGTTTCTTATAATACAATACTTCCACATCTAGGTTAATCGAGATATAACCTTTTATAAGGTTATATCTGGATTAATAAGCTATAAACTTCAACATATTTGGCAAATTGACATTTCCAACTCTCTGTTAAACTGTTACATGTCTTTCAACTCTTCCAAGGATTCCCTTTGCAGTTACTATCATTGGTAAGCACCATTTCAGAGAAAAAATAATCTCATGCTTTTACTAAACCGGATCCTATCTGATTTCATCTCTGCTCTTCTGGATCTTCAGGTTGCTTCATGTTACTCCATCTTTATTGGAATTACACAGCTCTCCTTCAGTGCTGTTTTGCTCACAAATTTAAGCAGCAGGATACTAATTCCCTCTTTCAGATTGTTAAATACACTGGGCAAAATTTTCAGCAGTGCTTGTGTGACTTGAGACCCCCTCTCCCCCAGCTGACTACCGGTGAGACACAAGCTCTTTGGAAAGATTCATTTAATGGTGAACATATCTGACAACATAGCTATCCCACCAGATATCTTCCCAAACTTAAAGATGCAATGCTATTTTTCTTTGCTGTTTTACTTAGCTGCCATACCAATTTATATATTAAAAAAAAAAGTTTAAGTTGATAAACAAGCACACGATTTAGTAGAAATTTAACCATACCACCAAGAAGAAGGAATTCGACAGTTTTATTGTGCAAAGATCTTTGTTCTGGCATTCTGCCCCATCCCCTTTACCCCACCTCATGAGCTCTTGCTGCTGGTGACAATGAATCACATTAGTCTGTTCCGTCATTTCCTCTCCATATTTCTATTTTATGCTGACAGGAACAGGAAAGAGCAACTTTGTTATAAGGATTTATTTGAAAGTCAGTATCGCAGTTACTTCCCTGCATTCAGAATTGCATCTTCTTGTCCTGGTTTCTCCCCTCCTGGTACATCAGAGGCATGTTAATTCAGTTCTCTTAACATCTACAGATACAAAGCACTAGTAATGGGGGATATAGCAGTTAAGTTCTTACATCTTTAATTATTTTTACTGAATTGCCTCTTCTTTTAAAATTTGCAGTCTTGTTAAAAGTACATTTGAAAAAACCCACAATTTTGCTACTAGCTATTTCCAAGTAATTAAATTCATTAATCCAAACAGGGAGCAAGGGAAATAAAACTACTTTCTCCTTCATGCTTTTTTCCCCTGCTCTTACTCCATAATTATAAATGCTCTTATTCCACTAAATGTTATAACCAGCACTTATCATTCTATTTTTGCTGCCCTTATCTCTCTTGCAAACCTTAAAACAATAATTGCCCTGAAATTGGAAAGGCAGATGGTTGCCCCCCCATAAGCCTAAAATAAAAACCTAAAAAAGCCTCTCAGAAACAAGAGTGTTTGCAGTTTCCTGCATTCTTTGCTTTCTATGTTTTTAGTTCACAGCATTCCGATTTGCAGTTTTACTTTTTCTCCAGCCTGCTTCCACCATAACTCTGAGTGTTCCTTTGTTTCTAACACCACTACCAGAAAAGGTAGTTAGCAAAGATGACAGAGAAACACATCCTAAAAACAGCCACGCAAAGATGTATGGTAGCCAAGTCTAACTGCAGATTCAAAAGCCTACTCCAGAGTGGATTGCAAAGTGACTCAACTCAGTGACTGACTTCCCAGTGAGATACAGCCAGATTGGCACAGCTGTGCCTGCTGGCACACTTACAGAAACAGAACGAAGAGAGTGTGGTGGCGTGACCATAGTGACTTGCAGCTCTGCCACCCTGTGCTTTCTGTCCAGCCCACCTGAGCCACAGGACACCCAAAAGCTCCATCTTCAGTGCAGTTCAACTGCTCATCTGATGTTAAAGCACTCCAGCCTTGCTTAAGTTTATAGATAGATTTGTGCTCTACAGAAATAAACAGATTAGAAAAGGCATGGAGATTGGTAGAGTTAAAAATATGCTCAAGGACGCACACACACACCTTGTCAGCCGCCACCACTCTCCTGGAAGGCCTTCCACAGTTCCTGTTTACATACAGAGAAATTAAATGCCTCCCTTCCTCAGCACACCGAGTACCCTGAGCTGTGTTTACAAAGGAAACTGTACTCCTGCTCCTCCTCGATGCCCTGAGGGACGGCTTATCTAGGGCCCAGGCCTGCTGCCTCATTCAGGAAGAGCTGAGCGGTTCTTCCAGTCGGTCTCTGGCTGCTGGTCCCCGTGCATCAGCCGTGATTCACCACAGGAGGCCCAGCTGGCACCAGCAGTGCAGCTGCCTCCAGAGCAGTGGGCAGCCATGACTCAAGCCAGCACTGCTTTGCAAAATCACTTGTTGAACTATGCCCCATGCAAACACGCTCAGTAAGAAAAGTCCTTATGGGCACACGCAAAGGTTAGGCCTGTGGACACTTCAACCTATGTATATAATAATGCACATCTATTTAAAACACACCTATCTCTGGCTATTCAACAGTTCATTATGCAGCTGAGGACAAGGCTCCAGGCAACCACCAGCATTTTCTGTTATTTGCCCTCCAACCATCCTCACATTGTCAAGTTAAGGGGCTCCTATCTTGGACACTGTGGGTCAGCTACTCATTTTAGGGCCCATACATTGTCAAGAGGTTGTACAAAGTACTCTTGCCTCTCTCTTGTTGGTATCCAGACAAGACAGTTCCCTTTGCTCTCTTGCACCAGGGGACAAATGACCAACCTGCTTGGCCATTTCTACATCTAATGGAACTGGAAAGGACATGGTGACCGTGGTGATTTTCCACTAGAGTCCAGTGTACCCAGAGCCTTAATGCAAGTTTCAAATACAAACAACAACAACAGAAAGGGGAAAGTGAACTTATCAAAAAGCTAAGATCAGCTGAATATTGAACCAAAGTGAAGATAACGCAATGGAGAATTGCAAGGGTCAGGAAGTAAGTTTCACTACAGGAATTTTTGTTTTTAAACAAGACCTTTTAAGAAATACAATCATTTTGTCCAAGGAACTGCCTTGAAACCTTGTGTCTAAGCACAGAAAGTGTTTTTTTACCACAAGAGGCCTGGAAGCAGACAATGAACAGGATGCACGTGCTGCCTGTTTCCACTGGTCAAAATACATGAGACAAGTTAATTTAATTACCTTGCATTATTCCTGCAAGCATAATTTAAGGATACTGCCCTATCATACTGCTGTGATCCCAACAATCCCTTAAACTTAACTTTTGCATTAGGAAATTCTCGGTCACTTTGAATTAGCAAGAAAGAAGGCTATCAGCGACAACAGCTTCACACCTAGCACTTCACATTTAGGCCGATAAATAACCAGCTTCCTCGCAACAGCAACAATCCACTTTTAACATGGTGTAGCCACCTTCACCAACCCTTCAGGATTCAGACACCAGTGAAAAAAAAGCAGAGATGGCCACAAAGCAGCTTTTCAATTAACAGCCAGAATACCCTCCCCTCAGAACCTGGGGGCTGTGATAATCCCCTTTTTGAGATGCTAATGTCATTACAACCATAGCACCAGAAGACAAGTGGTGAGGCCTGGGTGACAGAGCCTCTGCTGTGCCCTTACACAGATGATTTAAGCTGGGCCTTTTGTAACTCTCCTCCCCAGAGCTCCCTGCCCGGAATCATGCTTGACAGGAGCTGCAGCTGCTGTCCGACCCTCCCGACAAGCAGGGGTGGAAAGATCAACACGATGAATCCATGCGTGTGGGGCGAGGGTCTGGGGCGCAGCAGCGGTGCGACGGGGCATTGTGTTCTCAAGCGTGTACGAGTCTGAAGATAAGGCTGGAAAAAAGGCAAAGCAAAAGGTTCCCAACTGCTCCCTTACTACTGCTAAACAATTTCACAAAAGTAAGAATCATTACAGCTAGTCATTAGACTTGGCAACAACAGGTACCAGCACAGAAAAGCACGGCTTAAAGTAACTAATGAACATAAATACACCTATCCCCGCACCTCAGGAACCAGCTCAGCTTCAGGGAAGAATCCCACCCATGGAGAAAGCTACTCCACAGGGATGGAGAGCTGTCAACTTTTCTGAAAAAGTAACTGGAATCAGTTGCTGTGGGGAGATCGGAGACCAGACTGGGCACCACATGTTTGATCCTGCCATCGCATGATACTTAATGACTGACAGATAGTTACTGGAGGGCTTTTTAGTGTTGTTTTCAATTTATTGTTTTTATTGACTCTGGTACCAGTCAGGGGATTACTACAGAATACCAGCTTCATGTAAAGATTCTGCTCTAAATACTACAGGATTTGCTAATGAAATAAAGTTTCCTACAACTTACTATCTCCTCTGTACTGTCACAGGAAGAAGAAAGGTGACAGACCGCTCTGGGAGATGCGTTTGGTTTAATTTGCACAGGGTGCACACTGTCAAACAGCTTTGAAATGCTGCCACGGAACCCAAATCATTTTTAAATAAAAAACACAAAAGCTTTAATTCTGCAGGCACCCTCCCTTGGTGCTAACCAACCAAATGATGACAGGAGAAGAATTTCCTCCATTTAAAGCTGCTAATTAAGTTAAGAGTTCAGCGGATGGAAACAGACTTAGTGATAGATGCTTCCCTGCTGTCAGAGGATGCAGAACAGACATCGATTTTCATCCTCTCAAATTGCTCCGCAGTGCTTGATGCAGCCAACCATGAAATACTCCTGACCTGCCTCAGACAAGTGGCAGGTGGCCAGAGGTATGCGGTAAAATAGTTAAGTCTTTGCTCATCTTGATTGTAGTCAGAGAATGAACCTCCCCACAACATCCCTAATTAGCAGCCTCTGCCAGGCTCTCCTGGTTTTGCCGATGGCAAGAATCAAGGATGCTCAATTCAGCCCTACCTGTGTAGTGGATGACAGGCTGTAACCTCCCCTTTCCCCCATGCAATCACACCACTGCCCACCCAAGGACACCAGTCTTACATGGCGTCAGCACATAACTGGAAAGAGGTAGTTAAAGTGGAACCAAACCAGACCAAGGCAACACTGACAGGAAAAAAAATTAAAAAAAAAAAAAATCAGTGCTCTGAAAAGGTACTCCAGCCCTGAGGAGTTTCCTGAGCTACAGACACATGCCAAGACAGTCAGTTCTTCAGGGTGCTTAGAGGAGACAGCACTTCTCACAGGGGCTAACCTCTTCCAGCACAGCATTCACATAGCACTTCAAGCACACTTGCTCACCATAGGCATTGCTTTACACACTCAAAGGAAAACTCATGGCAGCTTGCGACTGCGTTAAGATTTTTCAGCTTACGTATTAAAAATTAATACTTTCTTCAGTTTAGAGAAGAGTGACAACTGAATCTAAACACTCAAATGATAAAACCTCCATCTTTTGTATCTTATAACTTAAGTCAGTTACATCCAAGAAAGCGTTTACAAGAAAACCCAAAGGTTCTTCTAGAGGAATATTCCAAGGTTACTTTTGGTAGGGAAACTAAGACCAGCAACAGAATCGAAGTACCACCATCTTTATAATAGTACAAAACATTAGCACAAGCAAAGACCATATCCTTAAAGAGAAGCAAAGATGTGCTGCAGTACAACACATGGCTCAGCACAACTGTGATAGTACCAGTCCTTTTCAAGAAGGAGGTAAGTGGGGCAAAAACTTGAACTACTGGAGACAGGTTAAACAGCAGGCACATCTCCAGGACTCTGGGTTTCAAGTTTAGCCACTCTGACAGTAGGGGTGGAATGAGCCCAAGGAAACAACATTAAAAGCACACTTTCCTCCCAGCCAAGGATAAATCAACAGCTCTGGTTTTGGTATGACACATCAGAGTTACTCTCCAAAACACCTCTGCAGCATCAGATAAGTCTCCTGGCCAGGCTCTCTGATGATGCTGGTGGTGCAGAATAGACAGGTAGCACCAGAAGTCCTATAACCCACTCTGATATAACTTCATTCCATGCATACAGTGACACAGACCCTGCCTGGAGAGCATTACCATCAGCAGGAAGCGATACTTGCTGTTGACAAGGATCCAGGGCCTAGCAGCTTTAATGGGTTTAACTTGTTTACAGTAAGGATTCCTCTACGGCGGGTGTAGCAGACAACTGCAGGATGGGGGAAAAGAGCAAAGCTGCTTTTAATTATAAAACTGAAGACGAACTAAGAACTAAGAAAAGCAGAACTTTCTCAGAAAGTCAAAGACACTTCTCTGAACATGGCAGCAACTTCCACTTGAAATTCCTCTTTATGCCTTCTGTTTTACTTGCAGCTGCTGCACCCAGTTGCTGTACCATCTTTCAGTTTCTCTCTCCACCAGATCCCCCAGCCGTGGTGTCAGAGCACTTGCAGGCAGCCAGCCAGTGCTCCAGTAACCTGTATCATCATCCTGCTCTGCTCCTGCCTTGAGGAGACTCCTGCCTTGAAGCTTCAGTCCCTGGAGGGCATGCACGCTTTGTAACCCTGAGTTCTTAAACTCTGCCATAGTCTCATTAGTCAGTGCTGTTGCATACAGAAAAGCCTCAAAAGCCTGATGTTGTAAAGGCATATCCCTGCATCCTCCTGCATTAAGACACCTAACCATTAAAAAAAACAAACACATGCACATATTTCTACCACAGTCCTCCCTCCCAAGTCCATACTATTCTCAACCACTCTAATCAGCTTGCATAACTAAAATTAAAACACCACCTTCTTTCAGGACTTACACTACTTAATCACCAAGCCACTAATTGGCTTTTTAAACCACCAGGATCTTTTCACAACTCCACCTGTGGAAACCTTCACCTTCCTGCTTTCCTGAACTCCCCCGTCCCCCTCCTCTCCTTCTGGGGATCCTCTGCCTCATTCACCTTCAGTCTCTTCTGCCACCTTCCTACAATTCTCAATCTGTTTGTAGTCCTCTTCTGTGCTCAAAGAGTGTCCAGAGAGAACTAGAATATTTTGAAGGAAATAGAGCTACCTAAAGCAGAAAAATTTCACCTGTGGTCTCAGCAGCTGAAATTTCCCAGACTGTAAAGTTGCCTAAACAGCAACACTGTTAAGATCACAAAACACAATTTTATTCTTTCTGATGCATAGATTTATGGATGCATAAGGGTGTGTCTGACATGAAACTCATTATACACCATGCTGGTCTTTTCCTCAGGACATAGAAAATGTTCCTCCAAGCTGTAAGAGCAGTAGAGCAGCTTCTCACTCTCTAGTTACAACTCTCCGTGTATGTCAGGCCTACCATGTTCCTTCCCTGACCTTGGGCTGAAATTTCAATACATCCTTCAACAGAGCTGCATACTTCAACCTACATAAAGTCCATATTTTTCAAATCAGACATGATTCCCCTTTTACTGACAAAGGAAAAAATACATCTCAAAAAGCAGCAGCAATGTGTCTTTCTGCTCTCCAACAGGACAGATTTTCCCCTCTGAACTATGATGACTGGCTAGACATAGAACACAGCCAACAAGATTTAAAAGGTGCTCTTTTGTTACCCTACCGTTCAATTCTTTGATTTCTGCTTCCCCTGAAATGCTTCTCTTACCACACACCAAGCAGATAAATGCACTCACCCTTGCATTTCTGGCACTGGCCCTCTAGAGAAGGAACACAAGAGCATCTCCATCCAGCACTAGCCAGGCCAAGGCATACAAGCAGTAAGTGAGCATCCCCACAGCCTCTTGAGAGTCTCCTCAGCACAGGAACTCCCAAAGCTCCACTCCTTCTTCCATTGTAAGAGGATCACTGCACTAGGCTGGGCCAGAAAGCTCAGTTTATTCAACAGTTTCAGCAACAACCCCCTCTAGCCCAATATACCTGGCATGTCATGCAACCCATCTAAGCAGTCACATACCTCAGGGAGTATTTCAAATCCCTTGAAAGACTTCACATCTGGAAGCAAACAATTCGCCAGTCCTCCAGCTCCAATACAACACTTTGCAAAAGCAGACTCATTTACCTCAGGGGAATTCCTGCTTGCAAAGCAAGAGAAACACTCCCCAGAGGTTTTGTTCATTACAAGGAAAATGCTTTTTTAGATGCAGATCAACACACACACGGAAGCAGGTACAAACTCTTGAGACAAGACATAGTCCTGTCACTGGGTTCCAATTAACTCTCATGAAAGTTCAAGCACTTTTGAGATGTTTAAGTGCTTTTCAGCATCCTATCCTCATTCTTGACTCTCAGCTGCTTGTTACCAGCCACGTTTTAGCAATCCTCATCTAGGCACAGATTGCTGGGTTTAACACAGGGCCTTGGCAGATTCATCCACAAAAGCTGAAGACTCGAATGCCTACTGCAACCCACCTTGCCCTAGTACTTATTTCCCGCTCATCACCCATGTTAAGCATGTTGAGGACATCACAGATTTACATACTGCACACCAGCTATTCCAGCAGTATTTGCAGTAATAGCCCAAGCTGAAGTCTGCTGCAGTTCCAGAGCAAATTTACTTCTTGTTCTGCCATCCCTGCAGCAGGATCAGTAATAGCTGGCAACATAAACAGGAGGTGATAAGTGCTTGTGCTGCTACAGTTATAAATATAAGGGCTTAGAGAAGCAGTGGCGGATTACACAGATGATAGGTCCAACAAGTGGGGGAAAAGCATTCAACATACCTGAAAAAAGTCATACTTTAGCTACCATGGTAACCACTTTGGGACTCAAAAGGGACACAAGCAACAAAGGAATTGTCAAATGGAACAAGGTAATAGCAAGCAAACTTTCTTCTGTCCCGCTGTCAGGACTTTTCCTATGAGACTAGGAACAAACCCAAACTCTTTCCAAACAATGGGGTCAAACAGAGAAAGAGGAAGGACTCGGTGATAGGAGGAAGCTGCATTAGAAGACAGACAAGTCTGTATCTTCAACATAGCATGCAGTAGTCATTAAGGGGCACCAATACGGTGATGAGTCAGAACCTGCACTAAACTCACAAATAACTTTCTCTTGAAGAATGAACCACACCATTCAACTCCTCTCCTGCTTTCTTGTACTGTGAAGCTCCTGCCAGGTTCCATCTTTCCCATTCCAGCCCAAGAAGCCCAGGTGAGTTAGTTGGACCAGCCAATTCTTGAGCTATTTCCTAAATCAGCATATTTTCCTGCTAGAAACCATGGCCAAGAACTGAAGGCACCTTCATACTAGGCATGTGTTACACCCATCTTGCCAGGAATAAAATTCAAACAGATTACAAATCCAGGATTCAGAGGATTCCATCTGCTCTTCTCCCCCTCTCCCACTTTCTGAAGACCAAAATTTGGTAGGTTGCAAGATTACCCTCCCAAACCTTTAAATACTTCTTTACGAATCCATTCCCATCAGACCCTGTTCCTGTCTTCCCTTTTCTTGGAGGAGAAGGGGAAGGTTCAGATTAAGCAGATCACATTTCAGAGTTCAACGAAGATTTACACATTTTTTTACATATATTTAGAACAGATACACACAGCCAAATAAGCTTCCCACTTCCTCCCAAAACTACATTCCTCTGTAACATGCATACAGGAAAGCTTTTACTTTTCCTGAGCACAGGAAATGAAAAGCTGAGTATCCAATGCAATGTAGCCAGAATCATGCTCTGTGATGAGATATTCACCTTTCTTGACTATAGAAAACAGAAGGGTTTTTTTTGTTTTTGTTTTTTTGACTCAGCTTGCCCTCCCTGCCCTCCCAATCCTCTCTGGCAACCTCTCAAAACTTTCACAAGCTTCATACCCTTCTCTTTGTGTTTAATGAAATATTTACTCTATTTGGTTTTCCTTGAGTCATGTGAAGTTAAATGCTATAAGGACGTACAGCAACGCCTTCAGGCGTATGAAGTTCCTCAAACTGAGGGCAATCATCCCTCCCAAATACAAGGGAGGAAAATGGAAATGGGGCATAAAGATGCATCTCAGCATCCAACAAAACAGAAGTAAAATTGTGAATCCTAGCTCACAACCACTTATGTTAACCAGTAAAACATCACACTCATTTCTCATAGTACAGCAGTAAATATGAGTCTACTCACATGCAGGTCCTTTGGATTTGCTGAGCCAACCTAAAAGGACAAACAAAAGGCAAATTCAGGATTATTATTATGCTTGCTTTAATTCATCCTTCAACCATTAGAACTGATTAAAATTAAACAAGTTGTGTGACTACCTGAGATTCCTATTGCCCCCTTCAAGCAAGCTGCTCAAATAGTACTGCCTAGATCAGTGTAGGAACAGTGTGTTATTTGACTAGACTAGTTCTGTGGCCATCTGCAGCTGCTTCCTAGCCACCTTTGCAGCCTGGTCATCATGCTACAGCTCCTCACCATGCTCTTCTGTACCACTCTGCTCTTACTAAGCTCTCCAAAAAAGGAAAAAAGGAATTACACCCAAAACTGCTCCCCCTTCTCTCTGTGGGGGACTACATACTTCTTTGCACTCACCCAATAATTTCTTCCAACCCACACTTATATAAAGCATGAAGGTTAGAATTGAGGTCCTCTGTTCATGCATGACACCTCCTCACATTTCTGTCTGGATATCCAATCCTTGTTTTCATGAACATTGAATTTGTCCCTAACAGTATAAACGCCTTCCTTTCAACCGCATAATTAGAGACAAAGGAAACCTCTGCTTCATACAGATTCCCAAAGAATAGGAACAAGTCCGAATCTGCTCAATGGCTGGAGTGCACTCTAACAAGCTGTTCTATGCAACGCAAACAAACACCAGCAGTATCCAAGAGCTTCTGTGCAGAATAACCTTGGCACTGAAAAGACCTTAGAACAGCAAGCAGCAGATTGGCTGCATTTGCGTCAGAGACAACACACAGGAATGAAGTCGTTTCAGTTTATTCAAGATCAATTTATCACTTTAATGGCAACCCTAAAAATTAAAGAGCTAGCTTTATGGCATTTCACACATGATCAGTCAACAAAAATCAGGCTGTGTAAGTGGACTTAGATTCACCAAGTCTGCATTATTAATTTTTAAAGGTTAATATTTAAACTCTCTACTTTATGGGTATTGATATTTGCTTATTTCAGAACATTTAATACTTTTACTAACACCTTAACTTGCATTTCTCAAGACAGGTGATGCTATTATCAGTAATGAAAAGCCCAGCCTACATTTTGATAGAGCTGGTTCTGAATCCAAGTGAGATTACACCACTGAGAACACACATGAGAGGAAGCTTTCAGAATATTTTAGAGACTACAAGTTAAAATTTAATGAGCAATTTATTCTGATCCACTGTCACCCTTCCAGAAATAGCCTGGTCAGGCAGGAGGACCACTGTGAATGAGATATACACACAAGGCCTTTGAGAGCTTGGGAATAACCTTTAAGGGCCAGACAGGGGAGGCAGGGAAAAAAAAATTACAGCAACAAAGAAAGAATAGAGAAGCATTATGTTTTAGAAAAACAGACAAAGTGGTTGTTATTCCTCCTCTCCAACACTTCAGCAAGTCCTTGTCTCTATCTACTAAGCACCCCAGCTCTTAGCTACATTCCAGATGAACCCTCAAAGAAAACAGAAGAGACAGAAACAAGAATTAAGCCTTTGCATTTCAGATCCTTGCTTTCCAAGTGTCTTCTGCTCATTCCTTCGCTATTTCCCTCAACCAATCTTAGAGAACTAGCTAAAGGGGAAAAAAGGCACAATAGTGATAGAGCTCAAAAAATATTTCTGAACAGCACTGAAGTCTTCCTAAATCCTTCTCTTCTGACATAGCTTAATTGTTTGCCCATCACCAAATGCTGCAGTTGTTTCGTGCCAAAATACGTGCAGTGGTTATTTTTATATTCATGATTATCTTCCTGTGAAAAGGGAGCAGTGTCCCCAAACTCTGCAGTGTGCTTAGTGACTAAGCAACTTATCATACTCATCTCATGGCACTCTGGGATATTTGGATAGATTGCTTGAGACAAAGTGCTGAAGACTTTTGTTAAAAATCCATGCATAAATAAAATCCATTTATTACCAGAGGAGAGACCAAGTGCTCGCTGACTGGAAATCAGTATGCCCTCTGCATTTATCACATGTAAAAGAAAACACGTTCCTGCCCAGAACATGAATATGTATCTAAGCCTGCTGGAAGTCAAGCAATAGCATTTCCAAACAGTAAAATGATTGCAATACAATATGCATTATATGGTTTTAAACATATGAATCACAAGCTCTGCTTCGTCACTTAGAGCTGAGCCAGCCCATTGTCTCCATGCTTGTCTGTCTTTTTACGAGAACATTCTTCATCTTTTGTAGCAATTGTGAATGTGTCACATCAGCCCTGCATTCAAGATAAGCATTACCACCGGGAGATTTAATACAATCTCTTGCTTCATGTTAACATCGCTTTGCTCTGAATGTTTTTGCTATGTCAACTAATAAAGTGAGGATGGTGGGGTGGCTGGGGGACAAAGATGAGGGAAAGATGATTTTCCAAGCGCCTCGCCAGTACTCTTTGTCTCTCCATCTGGCTCTCTGCTCCTCAGCTGACTCGCTCATTAACGTTGCTGACGGCTGGCGTGCCGCTGCAGGTGCAGCTCTCTGGGCCCGTGACACATCGCCGCACACCCCCATCCCTCCCAGCAACTGGCGGCTGGGTTGCTGCCTCCCAGTCTCAAGCCTGTGGAGCCCTTCCCCTCCCCCAGGATTCTCCCCTTTGTGCCTTGCCCTCCGCTGTGATCTTGGGTTCCCCTCCACATGCGCTCACTTTCTCGCTTCCCCCGCAGGAAATGCTCCATGCCTAGCCACTGTAATCCTATTCAGCTGATGATCTGCCTTGATCAGTTTACCACAGCTGGTTTCAGGTCCTGAAGCAAAAGGAACACAGTAAGGGAAACAATGCAGAGCCACTCTAGGGTCTCACCATATGCTTAACTAGTGCTTTTGTTAACGTGACACGGGATGCCTCAAAAATGATACTAAAAACGCTTGCCAGTATTGTGGCTGCCTTTCGCCCATTCAGCAGCCCTATGCAGCACAAGGCATTTGCATACTGATTACAGACTCACTCCAAGGTGCTGCAGTGTGTAATTGGAGTTTCAGACAGGGATGGTGCATTCCAGCCCCAGGCTGCAAGGCATATCTGGCAGGCCTACATCTGAAACAAGGCTGTGGCATTATCAGCAACAGCAGCAAGACTGGAAAAAACAAGGATAGGCCAGATTCAAAGAGACCCTGTCCCACTCCCACTCTTACTACCTGTTCTTGCCAATCAGTCACGCACGCTTGCATTTCCCCCACACACACCCCTCTTTACCTCCATAGCCAAAATCAGGCCAGGAAGGGACAGAAGTCTGGGATACCTCATTCCAGCAGCCTCTCCCTTCCAACTTGAAGAGCTAGAAATATTATACGGAGATCAACTCCTCCTCCAGAAATTTCCAGCACAAGTAGACTTTTCCATACAGGATTACCTCTGCTTTGAGTGCATCTGGCAATGGACATTTATTCTGCCCTACCATACAGAAGCCAAACCAAGCTTCACTGGTGCTGAGGAGTATTGGTCATTGAACATTTTTAGGTACTATATCTCAAACAAACAGGACTTTTTAGAGCTAATATTGAGACCTGAGGTTTTGTTTTTAAAGGCAAGCTATTGATCTACACTGCAACAGCTGAAGTCAAATCTATCTGCATTTCTGAGAATAACTTCCTTTATAGCTCTATGCAAGACCACGCACCTAAAGCACACACACAACCTTATTCCCTCCATCCCATGCCACTTATGATCAGTCACCTCTCTACAGACAGAAAAACTACATCATGGCTGAGAGAAAAGACCATATTTAAGGGTATAATGGATAAACAGGCACATACCTCACAATGTACTACCTTGTGACTATCTGGTATATTTTCTTCCTACGCATTTCTAACAGGCAGATCCCCCTCATCTCCACTGTTACTTGACTTTTTACATACCATTCCATTGCACTGCTATTTACATTATTCACCACACTTGTCCACCAGATAAACATCAAGAAGTTAGCATGGGGCAGGGGAAAAACCCAAGCTGCAAAGATGATCTAACAGAGGAGGGCAGTTTGTGCGCGCTGAGGTGTGAGAAGGTACCACACAAGTAAACACTGCACAGACTCATCATCTGTACAAAGTGCTGAAGATAGACTGTGCTTCCAAAACTACTTCACATGAGCAGTAGCTACAGGGCATACAAATAAGGGTGTCTACATGAGAATATCACTCAACCAAAATGTGGTCCATGCTTCCTCTTGAGACAGTCCTGGCACCCCTAGCTGCAGTAAAGAGATGAGAATGGAGGGAAAAAAGCTGGGGGAATCAAAATGGCAGCATAAAGGACAAGCACTTACTTTGCTCGTATGCAAGACTATTTCAGTTCAGACACTGTCCTTTGCTTGACAAGTAGTGGTGGAATTTTTCCTGCGAGTACTGAAAGGCGTGTGCAAATGCATCAACCATCTCCAGCTTCCCCATAAAAGTAAGGCTATCTCCATACTTAGACATCTCCCCCTCCCTGCAGTATATGCAAGCAAAGGTTTCACTTACCTGTGGCCTGTGCGTCCAAGATAAAGGTACCGAAGATAACTAGCAGAACAAATAACCCATGGCTAGTCAAGGCAAAAGACGATCCTGTGTTGCTCTTTGGTGCTACCATTCCATGGCACATCTTTTACCCACCAAGGTTTCTTTTAAAAAAAACTCCCGAAAGATCTGGTTGATTAGGAGCACCTCAATCTAGAAAAAAAACCAAAGAAAAAAACAGTAAGTGTTAAGCCAAACATCTACAACATCCAAGGGGAGGAAAGGGGAAACTGAGAAACAAACAAGAACAACCTTTTGCATTTTCTAGCATTTAGAAATCTTACTTAGCAGGTATCCACAGTTCACATTGAAAAATAAGAGCAGAAAAGGCAATCTTGTGCATAGGAGATGCACTACAGAGAGACCAGATCTTTTCACTCACCCTCTAATAGTTCAGGTGTGAAGACTGCCTAGCTTACAATTAATTTTAGATCTTCCTTAAACCTCAGAGAATATAGCATCTGGAGGATTTGTTTCAAAATAGTTTCAATAAAGCCAGCCTTCCTACACCCCCACCACCTTTCAGAAGACACAGCAGATACTAGACAGCTAGGATAAATAAATCAAATGCTTCCTCAGCCACCTGGAGAGGCACAGCAAACCTGACAGCCAGCCAGCCAGCAGGCAGGCAAACACACGCTTATGAGAAAGAATGTAAAACAGCTTGCAAACCTCAGGTACAATGTTCTGACAGTACACAGCGCAACAATTAAAATTGCAGGATGTGACACTGCTCATACCTGAGGACTGACAGATTCAGCCATAGCCTATCAGACACCGTCACACTGAAAACATATTAATGCACAAACACACAGAACACAGTTGGGAAAACAAGAAAGCACAAGTTGAACCCCAGCACAAGCTGAACCCTGATTTTAATGAAGAAAGGGTCTTAAGTTTACATGTCCCACCGACCTAGCCATAGCCAACAAGACCCCTGATGGTAACTTTGGATCTGGATGAATTACAATGTCATGCATGACTCCAAAGCTCCTGAAAAAATTGGGACTAAAAACCTCTGTGTAGTGGTCTTACTTCAAAGGGAAGAAGGAGAAAACTGGTATGAAAACAACTGGTCAATATTGGGTTAAAAGAAAAAACATATGGAGATGCATTTCAACACTTCTGTCATGCTGTTCCTTACATAAACATATAAAGCTCTCAGGGAAAAAAATAATTAATTTTGCAGAAATTAATGTTTCTTTACACTTGACCACAGGAATACTTTTAATTTTGAAGGAACCTCCCTTTCAGCCACAGCTTCTTCAGTTAAATGGATATTTACAACAGAGGAAGATTTTTTGGAGGCCAAGTTTCAAAACTGTTGGATAATTCCCAATAAATCTGAGAAGTGTAGAGGCAGGTATTGTACTCTTTCATGTCCTGTGTGAACAGATATGAGACCCAAGGAAGGCAGTATGACTTTCAGATCCTTAAGTACTTCTTAGAGGAATGCAACACGCCAGCACTGACCAGAGAAACACATGATTCAAACAGCCATGACTGACATTTCAAATTAGACAAAAAAAAAAAAAAAAAAAAAAAAAGGAAGTCGCNNNGGGAATGTGTAAATTTGTTGTTAAAACTGGAATTCATCCTAGCGAAGAGGGGGGTTTCCCTAGTTCCATGTCACTATTTTGCTTGTATCTAACTCACAAAAGGGCTGTCTTTAAAATTTGGATCTTTCAAGTCAATTAGCCTCTATCAAAGAAGAATTCTTTGTATACACCCCCGCCTCAAAATGTCATTTCAAGATGACATTTAAAATGCCACATGGCAAGTCGGGAGCTGATGCAACAATAAACTCTGTGTCTGCCCCTTCGGTTTCCTGCTTAATTTGGAGGGGGAGGGAGAGAAATGAAGTTATCCCATTCTATACTTGTAGCACTGCCAATAGATTTCTAACGCGTTCCACGGATGAGGACCTAGTGCTTTGTTCACCAAGCTCAGCCCTCCTACCATGCAGAAACTATTAAGGATGCTGCCACTTACCTGCTAGACTTCCTTCAGCAGCATTTAGACCACGGCATGAAAAACACTCCTCTGAAGAAAGCCAAGCCAGCTAGTCTGTACATTTGCCCCCTCTATGCAAGTTAAATCTCCCGCATGGAATTTAAGTTCATGTTCAGCTGGATCATGCTGGTATCTGGCCTATACTCCAGGCTAACAACTGGACTCTTTCTTCCGAGTCACTGCTGTACACTGAATTACAGCTCCCAATGCAGAGCTATCTTCAGCAAATGGCCCTCCTGATTACATCAAGACAGGTCTGCCGTCTCCATTCCAATTTAATGAAGCCTTATTAGTATAACAAACTTCACAAGTCTTGCGAACATATCTTTCAAAGAAGGCCTTCCCTGCCCTCGGAACAGGGCTTACTGGGTGACACATCAGCGGACACAAGTAGGGAAGACAGCACGCAATTATGACAGACTTCTCAGAGACACCCAAGGTGTGCTGCATCATCCCAGAGGCGTTTTCCTCTTCCAAAGACTGCACGTGGAAGCCAGGAGTCTAATTTTGGTCTCTGAACAACCACCAAGTGGGAGATACCTAAACCAAGGATTTCTTCTGGAGGAATCAATTATTCCTAATTCCTGATTCACTAAGAGATTGCTTCAAAGGACAGTGCTGTTTCTCTCCTGTCTTCTAAATCAGGCATGGTTTCCCCATCTCCTTTTAGTTCCAAGTCACTTGAGTCCCAGGTTATCAGGAACCATGTGTGTCTGTCAGATGCCTGGCTACCCCACAAGGAATGCTGTAAATCGATGCTGCTATGCCTACGGGAACATCCCACTAAGTTGTTGATTCAGCTCAGTGTGGGAATTGAAAGAGACAAAGGCAGCAAAACAATTTTATTGAAGATAGCATTGATAACCCCCTCAGAATTGTTAAAAGACAATGAGCACGGTATTGCCTGCGAGAATCCTCCCTCAGGCTTCAGCCAAGTTACAAAACACATTCCCAGCTTCGACTTTTCCTTGGCAAAATTAGAAGATGAAAGAGATTCTGGCTAGATAAGACGAGATCCTTTCTTCCCAGAGGGGAGCTGGTGGTTGGGAAGCTATTTAGACATTCAACTCTCTGAAAGTTGATTGTTGTTTTAGCACATTCCTTATTATACCTGCAGCTCAGGGGAAAACAACTTTCATAATAACTTTTTAAGGCCTCCACCTCCAGAAGTTGACTTGGAACACCTAAACCAGCTAGCTAAGGACCTGTAGCAGTGCAGTGGTAACCTTTTTTTCCTCCAACAGTAGCACTGCACTTTTATATAGACAATACCATCTTCAAGTACATGTTGTGAGCTAGAAAATCATCCTTTCTCATCCCAGTGCAACTGAACAGCCTGTAGGATCTCCTGCTCTCTGGTCTGACTGCTGCCAATAAAAATAAATAAATAAATAAACAAACCACATCGAACTGAAGTTTGCTAGACTGACAAGCCTTATCTCGGGGCACAGCTTGGTGTGCTTTAGAGAGAAAATAAAAGCTAACAGTAGGGAAAAAAAAGTGTTCTTCCTGTTCTAGCATTGCCAACACATTGTAAAGCGCACACATTCATCAGCAGAAACATACTCTCAGGGAGATAGCAGAACAATTCACAGGTTGGTGTAAATCAGCGCGATTCCCCTGTTTATACACGGCACTAAGGAGCAGGCTGGTGTCATTAATGGATCCTAGCAACACGGCAGGAGCCTCCAGTAGCACGAGGATACGGAGGTGGAACGCTTCAGACCTGTTTCACATGCCACAGCCTCAGCTAAAGGGTTATGGGAGGACTGAAGTTCAAAACAGATGTTTTCAAAAATAATATTTAGTATAGTCAGCAGTTCCCTTAAATATAGTAAGGAGGGGAGAGGAGATTTGTCTTGGTTAACTATTCCAAGCCATAGAGGTTGTTTTCTTTTCAACATTCGTTTTTCAAAACACCTAAATCTGGACAAGAAAATAAACTGTCCTCTGTGGCCACAAAGTCAACAGCCCACACCTTCTCAGGGAATGCTGTGAGCAAGGGAAATAGTACTCCTTGCTTCCTCATTACAGCCCTCCCTGGCTCTTCCAGGTTCCCGGTACCGCAAGCCGAAGTTCTGCACCAAGCAGCCTTCCCGGGGATCCTCCAGCACGAGCCCCTCTCGCAGCGCTCCCAGCCCTGCTCTCACCACCAGGAGCCAGCTGTTCCGACAGAGCAGTAGTTCGCTTCTACGTGTTTGGAGACCTCCACCGTTTCTCTTCTAGACCTTTAGAAGCTGCCAATTCAGACCCTTCAATACAAGATCGCTTCCTAAGCATGCATACACACATTTTCCCAGTATTACGACTAATTTTCTGCTTTTTCCCCACTTCATCACAGCAGTGCTCGTAGGTAGCCATGGAAAAGGGATCTTTGGAGGGTCAGGACATGAAAAATAACCAGATGTGGGTAGTTCTGGTGCACCAAGGATGTGGGATGTCAGGGTGCGGGGACAGTCTGAGGCACTTCAGTTGCCCGAGATGCCTGGCAAGGCTACATGCCCTGTGTCACTGTTGCTGGAAAACAGGTCTTTAACCTGGATTCTCTGCAGTTTGTTTTAGAAAGTGTTAAGTATGGTTGGAATGCTACTGGCTTGCTGTTAAATACCATGCTTCAAACTTGCCAAGAGAAAATGAGTTATCCTCATGCGCATCAGAAATCTCTATTTTAACCGCTTAGTTTCCCCCTCTCCCCTTACAGAATAATATTCAGAAATTGTTTGCTATCTCTTGAATGCACACAGCAAAGACTGTGCCAGAGAGATGAATAGCATGTGGGCACAGCATACCCTTTGAAAGGCCAAGCACGGGGATTGTTCTTGCCTCATGGTCACAGTGCAGGTAGAACCTGACGTGAACACTGTGGTTCGGAGGGTTTAACCTTCACCCTCAATTGCTGTTTTTATTTTATCCTTATTTTGCCTGCCTTCAACAAGCAGTCAAGCTTTGAAATTAAAAAGTCATCCTCTTAGCTGGCTGATGAGAAAAATTACAGAAAAAAAAAAATCAAGTCCAAGTGTCAGAAGAGTAAACGAATCCCTAATTTACCTACTTCCCATAGCCAAACCAGTTAACTGAAAGCTTTCAGAAGCAGAATTGTATTTTTAACATTTTGGGATAATCTAACAGTTCAATTAAGTATTCAGTTTAACTAGACACAAAAGTAAGAAAAGAAAAACAAATAACCCATGTAACACCAACACCTCCCCCAATAACGAGATAATTTAGAATGTGTGTGCTCGGTAGCTTAGCTTTACACCTTCACCTCTGAATTATAAAAAGCAGGTTTTTGCACAGGACAGGCAAAGCATAAAGCAGAGGGCTGAACGGCATGTATCCCCTGCTACAGTGATAAATCTCTACGGCAGACAGAGATGCTAATTCCAGAGACCGGAATCAGTGCACATCCCCCAGCAAATCAAGACCTTACTGCAGCCTGTAGTGGGTTTCCCACTTCATTCCCCAACTGTGTCAGAGGGCCTGGCCAATGGTCCGCAAATTCAGCTGTTTCGTTCATGTAAATACCTTGTTTTACCATATAAATATCTTGTTTAACCTCTTAGAAACCTTTAGGTTTCTAAAAGACCAGTACAGTTGTTGCTGCTGCAGAACTCCCATTTTCAAGAGGGAACATTAGAGTTTGCTCAAAAAAAACTTGTTGGAGAACTAAACTCTGAAATTCCCCTTTAATCAGAATCATAGCATGGTTTGGGTTGGAAGGGACCTTAGAGAGCATGTAGTTTCAACCCCCCTGCCATGGGCAGGGACACCTCCCACTAGACCAGGTTGCCCAAAGCCCCATCCAGCCTGGCCTTGAACCCCTCCAGGGATGGGGCATCCACAGCTTCTCTGGGCAGCCTGTTCCAGTGCCTCACCACCCTCTGAGTGAACAATTTCCTCCTAACATCTAATCTAAATCTACCCTTTTTTAGTTTAAAGCCACTACCCCTTGTCTTATCACTCCACTCCCTGATAAAGAGTCCCTCCCCAGCTTTCCTGTAGGCCCCCTTAGGTACTGATCTATGATAAAAGACATCTAACTCCCCACAGCATCATTAAGGCACACTTAAGCTTTAAGCCAGGAAACTGGATTTTTCACTACTGGATAACCAGTCCATTACAATTGGAAAAGCCACACCAACATCGCTGGCCCAAGTCAACAAAGCTGCAAGATTCACCAGTCTGTGCAGGTTATTACCCAACCTCCTCCTCTCCACCCTTCCTACCACAGGCTAAAGTCCTGCCTGCACCTAGATCATGCTTTTGCACCACTCCCTTGCCTGCCTCCTTATCTCACTTAACGTTCTTCAGGAAATCATCCTGAGGTTAGCCAACCATATTCTTCTGTGGGCTAAAGGCAGGGGCCACTTCCTTCCTCCATCTATTCTTCCAGGCTAGCAGTTGGGTGCAAGCCTTTGTATACAAGATTCTCATCCCTGCAGCCCAGAGAAATACACAGCAGGCTCAAAGAGATTCCCGAGCGAATCAGAAAAGCTGCAAAACTTTAATTGCAACAGTCCCCTTGGAAGTAAGGAACAAGAAGAGGCAGACTTTTCAAAATAAGGTGTGCAAAAAAAGGGTACAGGACTGCCAGGGGGAAAAAGGGGCGGTATTCAGCACTCTTTACAGTCCATTATGTGACAGAAGCTCTGAAGACAGTAGTGGATCAATCCCAAATGTTTTATCATTCTTCAGCCCCGTCTGATGCACAAGGGAAATTTTAAACATAACAAAGAAGCCCAACAGGACCTGATATACTACAGATGTTCAGGGCACCTTGCTTGCCATCTTCCTCTCTTCTTAATTATCCAGTCAATGAAAATGAACAAGGAAGGCCTAGAGCCTCTCTAAGAAACACTTTTGCACATTTAAGTAGCAGCAGAAAGAATACAACACCTCAGATCCCTTCCACCTTGCCCCCAGTTATTTTCTATGTAGTGTCCCCTTGAGAACCACAAGACACATTTGGGCATTTTGAAGAAGCTTTGTGTAGAGGAGGAATTGATTGGGCTTAAGTCAGCGAAGTGAGGAGCCCCTGATCCCTCAAAGAAAACCACAGCAAGCATATTTTCACTGCACACTTTAAAAGTCCATTGCTACTTCACTCTCAACTGTAGTTCACAGATTTGCACGTCCTACAGTCTAAATTGCTATTTCATTCCTTATGCATGGGATATCAAAGATTTAAGAACCAACCAGCCAGCCACACTACCCCGACCTTCTAAATAAATCTGTGCTCTGCAGCAGTAAATCCCATCTTCGTGAGAAAGCATCAGAGCAGGCCTCTGAAAAATGTACTTTACTTCAGGACTGAGTACATCAGACATCCAACTGCAGGGGACAGACGGTTAGCGACATACTCTGATCTGTCAACACGCACTAACTGGAACACCATAGCCACTGAGCCACAGAGCGTTTTCTGTTTAATAGACTCGCTTTCCCATCCTGTGACAGAGTAAAGGGGATACCACAGCAGAGCTTGCTCTAGGACCTGGTTTTCACTCCTGCAAATGGCACTCTCATACCTTTAGAATCAGTCAGGCACAAATAGTTAGAAGCCATCTCAGTCTTGTGAAGACCCTTCCCCATTTGCGAGTACTGTGGTTGACATGCCAGGTCTGTCGGTCACAGAAGATTTGGATTTTAGAACAGAAAAATATTATCCAATTTTCCTTGCCTTGGCAAGTCAGAGAGAAACTCCTAGATATCACTAGCTCCTCAAATTTTAACAAGTTTCCCTGAAAGTCACAAATTGTCACTGGAAAATTTTTCCATTTTACTTGGGAGGGTGTAGAGAAGAGATTAAAATCTGATCACCCTTCCAAAACAAGGAAGGAGAAGGTAGTTCCAGGCAGCTCGGTCGCTGTGAACTTCCAGGCACCAGCAGGAAGGATCAGCAGAGTCATGGAGGGACAGGGTAGAGAGTCAGGTAAGTTAATATACACAATACCTCCGATACAGCAGATTTCTGTGCTATTACAACAATGCTTGTAGTGATGGGGTCATCTCACCAATGTATGATGAGAAACCGGTTATTAAGACAAAAATACTGTATCTACTTTACAAATTTTTTTTTAAGCATACTGGCATTTATGCAATATATGGGATAAAGTAGACACTGGGGGATAACGGAAAATATGTCCCATGCAATCCTTCCCAGCTGACTTTTTTTTTTTTTAAATATGTCTTTATTTGGAAGAGCATTCCCTTTGGAAACTATTGTTTCAGCGTTTTTCCCCTGCCGCACTGCATCACAGAGGCTGGGTTTCATATTTTCAGCTTTAATCAGTACAACAGCACATTTACAGAGGACCATATGCACAAAATGTTCCAGAAAGCTTTCCAAAAATAATAAGTCCTAAAAAAGAAAACTCACAGTAAACTGAAATGGCTTCAGGGAAAGAGAATAAAGAAAAGCCATGGAAAGGCAGAACCTCTTGAAAGCACATAGAAGCTTGAAATGATATGTTTAGTAAGAACAGGATTCTCAAAAAGGCATTGTATTGGTTGGGTTCGTTTTATATCCAGGAGGCTTTTCTCATTTATGCAGCTGTGTTAATCTGTTTCAGGGAATACACCACAAGGCACATGTACAGTAAAGGCTTATTTTATAAACCCTCACTACTAGAATGTGCTTCTCCCCATCCTCACCACTTGTTGTGCTTCCATTTCCACTGATATAGCTAAAAGCATCAGTCTGCTATGCACAGAGCTGCAGTATCACTAGGCAATACAGCCATTTCAAGAGGACACCCAGCTAGGAAATCTTTTTCCTATCTAAGCTCTCTATATAACTTCAGTGAGTCCGTTTGACATTTACATAATTATACTAGAAGATAGATTTTTGTTACATCCATCTTTCACATTTATTCCTAAAAGCAGAGCTGAGGCACCACTCTCAAGGAATTTAGAAACGGCCATCCCAGACATGAGAACATCCACTCACCGCTTCTAAAGGATGACAACACTTGCTGTGTAGTGCTTATTTGTATCACAGTTTATACAGAAAGTTCTTCACAGCAGACACAGTCCAATACCAGACCCTTCCAGGATAACAAATCCTTGATATCTGGACATCTGTCAGTACAAAGCTGTTTTCAAAGATAAACACACACAGAAACTGCTCTGAGAAATAACACTGTCCCTTGAGTACTCTGAAAATTGCATCTTCCAACAATCAAGCATTATTGACCCAACTGAGAAAGTTAAAAAGTACAGTTTCAAATTCTGGTTCTTCTCAATTTAATCCTGTGTTCGGGATTCTAACACAAACACAGAACTGTTTTGATAGCTCTGAATGAGGGGAAAAAAGCAGGCCTCTAAAAAGTTCTCAGCACCATGGCTCAGTTTTGTACCTATTAGCTCATTATCTCCCCTTATTTTTCTTCTTAGTAGCAGCAGAGTAAATGTGTCCTATCGTTTTTCCCATTTAAGATGCACCGTTCTAACGCCACAGATATAAATGCAATTGCTCCAAACACTCACTGTGACAGAGACCAATTACAGTGGTATTGGACACATTTCACTCTGCAGAACCCAGCCACATTACTCTTTTGACAACGTGCAATTTGAAAAAGGAAAATTCAATTTTGCGTTGTCACTCAAAACCCTTGTAACTCCAACCCTAGGACAAGCAGGGCAATGTTTACACAGGGCCCTGCTCCCGACGGCACCCAGGCACACACAGGTCAGATCAGCAACAGCAGGCTCCCAGCTCAGCGCCCTTCACCGACAAATGTAAACCTGAATGCCCCACTTGAGGCTTTCAGACTCTAGGCAAGGTGCCATGAATTAATCTCAGAAGTTAATACTCACGGGCTGCGAGAACAGGGGTGGGAAACAGAAGTCCGAAGAGCTTCCTTTGTTTTAAGTCACGTACTCACAATTACTAGCTCATGAAGAACACATGCATCACTAAGCAGAAGACCCCCACAGCCTTCTCTCTCTAACTGGTTTCCCTCAACAGGCTATATTTAATTTGATTTCCTAACAAGAGAACAGTTTTAATTATATTCTGATTTGAGTAGCACAAGCTAGATGCATCAAATCAGAGGGGCACTCTAAGAACTACTGCTAACTACTTTTACGGGTGAGCATATACACACAGAGTAAAGAGGCCACATGCTCAGAGCAGAATATCCATGTCAGGCCACTTTGCAATGGCGTAGCAAACCGGTTTCCCGTGACCTACAGCCACCATTCTAAGGTTGAGCATTAAAGATTTCCACCATTAAACTGTGGTGGGAGAGAAGAAACAAGACAGAAAGGAAAGGAGTAAGAGTCCACAGGATAAAACCTATCATAAATCCTGTAACCTGCATTTCAGAGGAAGGCCAGTTTGATGCTCAAACTTCTCCCCTGTTGATGTGGCAGCAGCAGTCCCTCAGCCTTTACTGAGCAGTAGTCTCACCCGTCCCTTGTACGTCAGCACTGCCCCTTGCTGCACTGGCTGGGGCTGAAGCATCTCCCTCCAGCACCTGAGCACTAACAGCCTTGTGCTGCTACCTCGACTGAAGGATGACCCCTTCCTCCTCGTGTCTCGGCCAGTTTCAGAGCTGCATCCCCATGCTGCAATTCCCACCTCCACAATGCTGATGCAAGTTTCACAGACTTGTTGGGGAAACGAGGTCCTTGCAGCAGCAGCACAGCGCTGAGGCTGGTGGTGGCAGCAGCTGGGGAAAGGTAAAAAAAAAAAAAAAAAAAAAAAGTCCCACCTCAGCTTTGCTGCAGAAGTCTGTAGTGCGTGGAACTGCTCCGACTCCAGTGAGCAGCCTGTACTGCCTGCTGGGCTGAGAAACTGCACAGGCTTCTTGCTCCTCAATCCCGCTCTGTCTTCAATGCATTAAAATGTAGCAGAGAGAATTTACTGTGTGTTAAGATGCTCTAGATCAAAACCCTCCGCGTAAATCAGGGCTCTGAGTAGCCTGGTTTCTATGCAGATTAAAAAACAAAAAGCTGGGTGACAGTGCTCCACTATAGCCAAAGGCAACACAGGCTTGCCTAGTTAGAGGAAGTCAAATGAAATCAAAGTTGGAAAAAGGGGATAAAGTTATAGAAAGCAGGATGGCAGAAGTCAGCAACTGGCTTTGGCAGTACATCTTACGGCTTTGTGCAACAACGTGAAAGGCTACGAAGTGCCGCACACAGGCAAAAATCACACTTGTGCCAACCCTAGGTCAAAAGGAGGGGCACCCAAAAGTTACAGGACACGGGTTATTTATTTAACCTTCTGCCTTACATCTCTGCTTTTTCACCAGACAACCCAGGACCCACACGCACAGCTAGCATTTGTCCAGTCTCCAGGGAAAACCCTGCCAAAGAGCAGATTCCCCCCCGATACTCACACAGGCAAGGACAAACCCTGGATAAAGCAGCAGGCAATGCCTCTCGCAGTGGGAACAGAGGCCAGAGGCGAAGCACCCTGTCAGAGACAGCCACTGCCTCCTCCGTGCCCTGAAGGGGCCAGCTACCAGGCAGCAGCCAGGTAACTCCCAAGGCACACCATGCTTGAAATACAAGCGAGAGGAGGGAGACAATATAGAGGCTCCATTTGATTTCTGCGTTTTGTTACCTCTCCAGAGTGCTTGTATTCAGTGCCAACAGGCTGGGCACATAAACATAAAGGATACCACGCACACTGCCCCAGACACCTCTTCCCCATGCTCTTCTCCTGCATACACAGATATTCAGCAAAGAAGTGCCAGATCCTTCCCCACTGCCCCCAGAAGAGCATTCTAGAGCAGGTACATTTAACTCTGTTACCCGCAAGGTAGGAAACAACTCTGCCAAGTCACTAGCAGCTGAGTACTACATCCACTTGGAAAACAGGTTGCCCTCTGCTTTGCTTTGGATTTTGTTGCATCTCCAAGCACCCTGGGCAACTGTACTCAAGCCATCAATCTGTTGTCAGAAGACACACGCTGGCACAGAATTCCCAGTGACCTCTACTCAGCTTAACCAGAAAAGTGCAGCAACTCCTTCAAAGGGAGACAGATTTTTTTGTTGTTGTTGTTCTTGCAGACATTTTGCAAATAACTACGAAGCTCTTGCCACAGCCAATAATTCTCAAGCAATTTCCTATCTCTGGAGGCAAGGTTCCCTCAGAGTGACTTGATTAAATAAAGGTCATTAAAATTAGTATATAGTAAGCTAGTTTAACAGTCACACCCTGGACCCTGACCTGGACAGGCTGGAGAAGTGGGCCCACGTGAACCTAATGAGGTTCAACAGGTCTAAATGCAGGGTGCTGCACCTGGGCCGGGGAAATCCCAGACGTGAGTACAGACTGGGAGACGAACTCATTGAGACCAGCCCTGCAGAGAAGGACTTGGGGGTTCTGGTGGATGAAAACCTCCACATGAGTCAGCAGTGCACGCTTGCAGCCCAGAAGGCCAACTGCATCCTGGGCTCCATTAAAAAAGGAGCGGCCAGCAGGCCGAGGGAGGTGATTGTCCCCCTCTGCTCTGCCCTGGTGAGGCCCCACTTGGAGTGCTGCATCCAGGTCAGGAACCCCCAGCACAAGAAGGATGCCGAGGTGTTAGAGCGGGTCCAAAGGAGGGCCATAAAGATGATCAAGGGGCTGGAGCACCTCTCCTATGAAGATAGGCTGAAAGAGCTGGGGCTGTTCAGCCTACAGAAGAGAAGGCTCCGGGGTGACCTCATCACAGCCTTTCCATACTTAAAGGGGTCTTATAAAAAGGACGGAGAAGGACTCTTTACTCAGGTAGATAACGACAGGACAAGGGAGAATGGTTTTAAACTGAAAGAGGGGAGATTTAGGTTAGAGGTTAGAAGGAAGTTTTTCACTCAGAGGGTGCTGAGGGACTGGAACAGGTTGCCCAGAGAGGTTGTGGATGCCCCATCCCTGGAGGTGTTCAAGACCAGGTTAGATGAGGCCCTGAGCAACCTGATCTAGCAGGTGGCGTCCCTGCCTATGGCAGGGGGGCCGGAACTAGATCCTTGAGGTCCCTTCCAACCCAGGCCATTCTATGATTCTACAGGACACCCTTCACATTTTTACCTGTAACATACTGCTCCAAGCAGGAGCGCAAAGATCAGCTACAAAAGCTTACAGGACGGCAAAATTAATATGCAAAACCAGCCAAAATGCAAGATGAAGATTTAAAACGCCTTTCAATGGCAGAGGATTTTCATGTTCATTTAATCTATTTTCAAGTGAGCTTCTCAAAGGGAATTCACCCAATCCCTTTATTACTGTACTTTTAAGATCAAATTTGTTTTCCCCATTTTGTGAATCTGACATGCAATTTAGTCTTCAGAGAGTCAGCAGTCCTCACCAAAACTGTTCTCCTTTTGCCTCTGCAGCCTAAGACTTTGCTGCAAAACAAGTTAAATCCATCTGCTCCATCTTTCAGTATTATCAACTTCCATTTCTTCTAAGGTCAAACATTTTAAATAAAAACTATACAGAAGGACAAGTGTTAGTTCCTACAAATGCTAGATGTATGTGGGGGGTAAGGAGTTAGACTGACAGCAGCATCAGAAACTTGCTTAGCAATCCTCTGGCATCTCTTGAACAGAAAGCAACAGTCACCCAACACAGGGAGTAACAGTAAAATAACAGCACTGGAACAGTTTAAGAGGAACAGAGCAGCCACTCATTGCATGCTTCACACATAATAAAAAACATGTACCTTGCAGAAAGGTCTAAACATCCACATATCGGCACCCATCTTTCATGCACAGGTTAACTCAGCTTTTTATTCTTCTCCACAAGAGAAAAAAATTATGCGGAGTTTCCAGAAATAGTGTGTGCACAGGCACTGACAGTAAAGATTTTTCTTTTTCTTTTTTTAAGCTAACCTCATTTCTCTTCACTACATGTACTGAAAAACAACTGTTTAAAAAAAATAAGACGTCATCTTTAGCTCCACCTAAAAAGCTCAGGGAAAGATCATATTGTGAATGTCATGTACAGCAGTATTCAGAGAAGTTGGTGGTCCATCATTTGCAACTGTCCAGGCTTCCAACAGAAACCTTCAACATCTTTTAAAAGGCTACTTAACAAGCTTCACTTTGTCTAAAGGCTAGCTTCCATGTGTTTTTATACACATTCTAGTTCACCTAAAACTACTTTTCTGGGTGAGCTGAGCATGACATTTAACAGATGTAAGCAACACAGTTGCTTCTCAGCAGCAAACTGTCTTCTTTGTCTACCTTTGCACTTCTGGGTCTCCTTTCCTCATGAAGCAGAGTCATTGTTTCACGTGCAGGGTTTGCCTAGGAGGAGGAAGTGGGAGGAGGACAAAAAGAATCCTGCATTGTGGAAAATAAATAGCTCCATTAAGGCTCCAAAGCATGCTATAAGGCACATTTTGAGGAAACCACTCTCCTTACAGCACACTGCAGAGCACAATAGCTATCAGAAGCCCTCTTTCTCCAACAGCCACATCCCCGTCCCTGGCCTTTAGCAACAGTGCCGCAGCCATCACCTTCCTCTGCAGCCCTCCCACCACCTCCGAAGCACGCTCCTTGCAGAGGCACTTGAGGGTAGCTGCTGGGAATCACTGCAGAGGCTGCCTCACACCACCCCTGCAAATGGAAAGAGATCCCAGTGAAACACTATTACTGTCCCTTGCCAAAGGTAGGACCATCTACCAGCAAGGATCAAGCCCAACAACTTACTTTGGAGAGACCAAGGTTAAGTTTAATCTTCACTGCCAAACACGATCATGCTTTATTTACACCAAAGGCACCAATAGTCTTCACAAGATCCTTGCAAATAAACAAACAATTCTGAATAAGTTAATTATATTTCGGCTGTGTTTGTTATGAGGCTGATGTAATAGGGCAGGAGTTTCAACTCTTTGCAGAAGCACTCCCATAGACCCTGCTACGGGGTGAAATCAAGATTTCTGACCAAGGCAAGCTACTGAGTTCTGTCACTAGACCGACAGCACCTTTCAGCCTCAGACCTCTGCATCACAACACAGAAAGTTACTTTTCTCAAGAAGTAAAGGCTCTCAGGAGGCAGGCATCTGTAGAACTGGAGGGTACACTCTTAACAGCACCGGCATCAAGAGAACACTGAACTATTCCTTGGAAAAACTGGAGGGCCTTCATCCTGCAAGGACAAAAGCAGAGCAGTTGAAGTCTGCAGTGTCAGCAGTTGCAACAGGTCCAATCCCAAGTTTTCTCTCTTTTTTGGGGTGGGGATAGGGGTGAAGCAACAGGGGGAATAAGCTTGGCCATTGGACTTTCTACTCACATATGGCCTAAAGACTCAGGAAGGTGTACCACAGAAAGAAGTCTTGATGTGATGAGAATGATGAAACACAGGAGAGAGGAAAGAACTAGCCATGTGAGGGCCTTGTCATTTCAGAGCACAGTAATGCTCAATCCCCACTGCACATTCCTGAGGGCACATACAGTTTACCTGCAAAGCAGTCATCAAAAGCTGACAACACACAGAGGGATCCCTCTGCAAGTGTCCACCCAGGCCTACACAAAGTAGTACTAAAGGTTTGAGACTGGTGAATCAAGAACTGCGCTAGTAATGTGAAAAACACTGGAGGGAAAAAAAAGGAAGATGCACAATGTAGAATGGGACTGTCAAACTCTGCAGAAGTCTAAGAAAGCCGACAAGGACACTGGAACAGAGGACTTGCATGTTACTGCCTTATCAATATTGCGAGCGTCCGGCTTGCAGAGTAAGTCAACATCAAGAATTGGATTTTTTTTTTTATTATTGTTGAATATTAAAGAGATTAACCCAAGATCTGCAACCACCTTCATTCCAGAAGGCAATTCATTCCTGCTTATTTAGACAAGAAAAGCAGAAATCCCTATTTCCTAGACAAATTCCTCTATTATTATGCTAGGAACAAAGTATGAGGGGAAAAAGGGTACCAGTGGAATGAACCAGTCCTGAAGAACTTCAGAGAAGTGATTAAGATAATCAACACTTTTTTTTTTTGTTTGTTTGTTTTTGTTTTAAAAACACACACACACAAACTGCAGGCTGGTTTGTATAGGTGACTTGCATACAAAATAATTTATCAAGGGTCAAACCAGGGCTCTAGAAACCTTCTGGAAAGGTTTCAGCTTATCACCACAGCTGGGTAATAGCATCTGTTGACTTGAGAAACATTAAGTCTATCCCCAGCAACACTTGGCTCACTCTCCTCACCTACAAGTAGCCATCAGGCTTTATGCAAGGCTGTTATTTGACTAGAATCAAGTTGGAGAAGATTTTCCCTTAAATAACAAGTGTGGGCAAAAAAGCTGGGAGCTTCCATAGGTCTATCAGATCTGTTTTCCTATGTTTGAACACTGAGAAGTTTTCCAAAAGAAATGAAAGCCACACACTTCCTTAGAGCAGAATCTCCTTTGCCTTACATGGACCACGTTTGTTATAAGATAAACTGGCTGTCAAATATAAAAAGAAAAGGTTAGATGGCACTTTAGTTGCAGGATCTTTTTGTGCTGTGCATAAAAGCCCCCCAATCTCTCATGCTGCTGCTTCCTCCTCTGCACGCATGTCCCTCATCCCCCCCCCAAGGAAAGCCTCTTGGCTGAGATGTCATTTCCCATCCCATTCTCTTTAGCACATGCTTTTTAATCTTTTTGACACATTATAGCTAATTGTTCGCCTCGCTGTGGAAGTATGTGCAATGGGACAGATGCACACCAGAAGCCCAGGGCACACACCAAAGGATAAACCTTTGCTTCAAACAGGTGAGTAGCAGAACAAAACTGTCTTGAGCACTTCTTGCCTCATTAGCATCTGCAGGGCAAATGGAAGGCACAAGCCTGAGCCTAGGAATCAGACCACACAGTGCTAGATGCTGGATAAACCCAGAAGAACAACAACAACAAAAAAGACTGCTGCTACCATCACAGAGCGAAACCAGCTCTTTAATCTCAGCCACAAGTGGTTCCCTGTGATCGTACTCTCAACAGTAGGTTCCTACTATTTAACTCCTGGAGAAATCCAGAGCTATTTGGTCTATTGCAAACATGCAGTAAGATCCGAACCACGCCTGTTCTTAATGCTCTCTTTGTTCATTACAGTGAATTCAGAGGATTGAAAAGGAAATTAAAAGGTCACTCAGATACTCGAGCTATTTCTGTCTCAGAACATGCCAATAACTTGGCTCAGATGCAAGAATCAGAGAGCATGACTACTTGGAAACAGGCTTCCCTCAAATTCTTATCAGTAAATATTTAACTCCCTTTTTATTTTTATAGCTACAGTCAATGACATTAGCTTGATACTTGTTAATTTATAAAACCAGATTTATTTAAGGGATAAAGACTAGGACTGCATATTCATTACTTTCTTTGCCATTGGCTCTCCCTCTCCAGTTCCCAGATCTTTCCCCTCATCTTCAAGCCTTAACACAGCCTCACCTCTGCTTTCGTTTCTCTTTTGTTCCTTCTGAAGATTACTACCACACCTCCTTACCCTCTCTGCACACTCCAATTCACACTTCACACGCAAGAGTGAACCTTCCCTCTCCCCCAGTTCCTTGTGCTACTTCCTCAGCTGAACTCATTAGCAATGTCTCCAGGACTTCCCATGACTGGAAAATCGCCCCAGGCATATAGGAATGAGTTTGTAAGGTTTTGAGGGCAGTTACTTTGTGCATTTTGCAAAGGTGCCGTGCGGCTGCAGCATTAGGAATCTAGAGACACGTGCGTGCATACCTCCCCCTCAGCAAGGACAGATCTCCCTTTTCAGAGCTCAGTGCAGAGGTGTGCTGCATACTGGTGATGGAGGCTGCGCTCCTCCATGAGAAGGGTTATCATCACCCTACAGGTATCTGCCTGAGGTCTCCCTAAACAACCACAGCTGGGAGCATAGGAATCTCCTGCTCCAGGGAAAAAGGAGCAAGTTTGCTCTTCTCTAATGCCAGATGTACTTTCAGAGAGCCTGCTGCTTCCCCCCCTGCCCCAGTGTTTTTTTTAAACTGTTCCCCAATTTAGTCATGCCTCCTCAGGAGGCAGAATCCATGCACAATCCTACACCCTCGTTCTTGGCTGGGATCAAGATCTGCTACTGAACATATCTTTCAAGGCTTGATACTAAGCCAAAGCATGGCTGCAGCACGGACAGTAGGCTACTGCAACAGTAGTGGCGAGTAACCCACCCAGAGCAGTAGGACGGAGAAACCAAGTTCACTACTAAACATCTCCAGTCATCTTGAACATGGATCTTGTCTATCAGTTTAAGCCGTCTTTTTGAGAGGCTGTGCATTCTGGCAGCACCTTGAAGACTGTGGTAACCTTTGTAATACAGAGAAAAATATTGGGAGATCTCTGTCTCTTCTTTATATCTTAACATTTATCTGGCCTCTGCTCACGTTCCACCACACCCGGTGGGGCTGTTCCTCTTCTGATTAAGGACAAAGGTGGAATTGCTACCTCCTTGCACTTTCGTAACTGGTCCCAGTGGAATTCTCAGGAAGTCTCAAGAGTCCTGAGCCTGCTCCCAAACACAGTTATCAGCAGGTCTCGCTCCTGGGGTTTTCTCTTCTACTAAGGAAAACATTAAAATTTTAGCACAATTTATCATAACTGTCGCTCTACCATAAATTCCAGTGTCCCCACATGGACCTTTCCTCCCTCTGACACAGTTCTTTAGGCTTGTCTCCTACACAAGTGCATATTTAAAACAGCGTGGCCCATTGCCTGGCTCTGCCCAGTGGCCTGGCCAAGCAGCCACGCTGTTTGGAGCTATCTGCAAGATACAGAGTTTTGCACCTGAAGCTGCCTGCAAGACCACCTTGTCTCAATGAACGTAACAACTACAAGCCCTCACGTGCTAAGCAGCACAGCACAAATGCATCAGGAAGCTCCCACCACAGGAGGTTTATGGCCCAAAGAGAAGACAGCCAGCCCCACAGCAGCCAGAAGCTGGTCTTTCAGAAAGGACTACTGTTTTTTGAGCACAGAGGGGAAGGACAGTTCTGTACCACATCTTTCTGTAGAACATGACCTAGGGCAAACCCCTCAGGCCCAGAGACAATCATCTAGGCGCCCCTGCTTCCTTCACCAGAAGGACAGAAAGAACCCCTCCTCTGAAGGCCCATGCTTTCCCCTAGGGGGAAATCAATCCGCACCACTGCCTTCCAAATTAAAGCAACACACATCAACAGACTGGTCACAAGAACTGTGCTAGTGCCTTTTCTGCACACTGTATTAACCGGTGAGCACAAACAATTATATTTACACACAGAAGACTAGCAGGTGACATCCCTTGAAAGGGAAAAAGAAAGAAATTTTGACCAGGGCTAGATTTACAGGAAGATGGAAGGAGTCGTCCTTCTCTCCTCCCGGTCAAGAGGCCAGCAGTTCCCGACCCTGCCTGTTCCAGCTGCACGTGCAGCAGAGCACACAAGGTCAGCACGGCAGCGCAGGCTCGCAGAGAGCCTTCGACACTGCCTCAGGGGGTAAAGAAAGGCGCCTCTTCCCACCCGGAACCTCCCCAGGAATACGCGAAATGCGATTTATGAAGAGATGAGTCATTCTCACCAGCAAGGACCAAAGTTTCACTTGTGCCGTGTCAACTGCTTTAAACAAACAAAAACCCCATGCAAACAAAGACACAAGAGAACAACTCTTCATGGGTGCAGTCTTTCAGTCCCTTCATGCCAGGCTGGGGGATGCTGCGGTCTGTTTGGCATTCAGATGTTTGTCTGCTGCAGTCCATCACCATATGCCTACTCTCCCTTACTAAACTGGAACAGTACTAACAGATACACAAGAGGACAAAATTATATTGGTAGGAAGAATATAAAAAACAACCACTTCTGTGCAAAAACATCCCCATTCTCTCACTAAAACAACACTGCTCTGGTATACAAAGTGATGCAGATTTGCAAAGCAACTCCACTCACTAGCCAAACCAAACTAAAATAAGCCACCACAAGGAAGGTGGGGTGGAACATTGTTTTATATTGAGGAACAAAGTTCAGAGGCCATAAGTAACACGAAAACAGAAGGAGAAACTATTCAGCTGAGCATGGTGACCCAGAATTCCAGGGTCAGTTACCATCTATACACACACACTTCAGTACCACAGCCCAAGCAACATTTTATGCAGGCTCCCCCACGCCCTTTATTTTTAAATGCACATTTAGAAATTCAGAGCACTAACCTGATACGCTGGAGCTGTGCTATTACAGCTCACTGCAGACAGGATAGAAAGAAAACAAAGAGAATTTGTGTAACAAAGCGAAACAGAGCAAGAGAGGAACATCTGCTACTTTTACCAGGAGCACCATATGGTCTGTATCCGAGGTACAGAGAATGAGTTCATTCATATTTAAAAGCAAAAGTAATAGGTCACTCCTTCCAAGACAGGAGGGAAAATGCCTATTCCCCTTCCACTGTTCCAGCCCTATCATCCCCAAACCAGATTGGGCTTTCTGAAGAACTGGTGCTGCCAGTGTTCTGGCCTGGACAGTCAAGCTCAGAGCACTTCATTACAAGACGCCAGAGCGAGGAGGATGAGAATGCCCCTTTAGCAGTTTTGTTCAGCCCTGACACAAGCCTGCTTTATCCACAGCCCAGGCAGAGCTGCAGTGCTGAATGACTAGTTTTGTCACTAGCAGATTACAGCAATGCTCTGGAGCTATGATGCATTTGGCAGTAGTAAGGATGGTTAGCACAGTAAATCTCAACTGCTATCCTGGAGCCATCTTTAATTCCTGAAAGCTCTGCCCGTAACCGCAAATACAGATGGTTCAGATCTGAACACCCCAAAACATCTTTCTGCAACAAACGTGGCAGCAAAGCTTTCTAATGTCCTGCTGAACACAGGCACAACAGCTGAGAAGGTTTCTGCTTCAGCAATGCTACCCCACAGGGGTCTGCCACACGGCAAAGTTACAATGCAGGACATAGAAGTCAAGCAGGACAATCTGAATGCATCCTCACCATCTCTTTAAAAACCAGATCAGTAAGTTTTTGTTTTATTTTTCTTCTATTTGATCACCTGTTGGTGGGTATCACTTGGCTGTGAAAGTCTCCTGCAAGCAGATAGGACCCCTGGTACTAGCAAAGGCCCTCAACAGCTGTCAAGATACAACACACAAGTTAATTCACCTATTGTAAGAGTCCCTCGGTCCCAATAAGGCCTTGCCATACTTGCTGGCTCTTTATTCTTTCCAAACCTGAACCTACACTTGCTCTCTGAAATTCAAGTACTCACTTTGCCAATTGAGTTTTCATTGCAAGAGATGGATGGCAAAAAAGGATTACAAGGATTTTACAGCAGTGCTGAGCAGCCTAAGCCACAAAGAATGGCGTGTAAAAGCCTGCTCTGACAATCAAGTGCCAGGAGTAAATAAAATGGAAAATGACAGGCCAGATTAACAAGTGCCAGCATTAGCTCCCAGATCCACCCAGGTCACAACATGTCCCAGTCTCCCCTCTCCATCCCTTTAAAACACTCCAGTCTAGTCCTGGTACATTGCCGCCCTGACCTGCACATCCCACTGTGGATTGGAAAGAATAAAGAGCCAGTAAATATGGCTCTCTGGCTGCGGAAGATAACTTGGGCAAGAAACCCAGAGACGAACGCTCCTACAGAAAGAGCAACCCACAAGTGTCTTTAGCAGAGCCAAGCATTTGCTCAGAGGTACTCCCATGTTCTTGGTGTGTAGCTCTCATACAGACTTCAAGTCCCCTGCCAAGACAGCAAGGCTGTTTCAGGCACCCTCCAAGCATTAAGGGGAAAAGCAATGCAGCAGAGATGAGACACAGACAGCAACTATGTCTGCTTAACAGCCTCGCTGCCAGGAAGCGCAGGAGGGAACAGATACACAGTATTGGAATTTTAACTCTTGCCAAGTTAAGTATTTACTTAGAGGTGGGTATCAGTCTCATCTTAGGACCAGAAACTTCAACTTTATGCTTATAAACCCCAGTTTTTGATGATACTTTTGTAGCATTAAGTGTCATTTTCTCCTACACTTCACCCCCAAATATTTCATTTTTTGGTGATCCTGATGGAAAAGGATACACATTGCACCAGATAGCAGGAGAAGCAGTATACTCCTGTGATGTAGCAGCCTACAGGATGTAGCTAGGGAAGCTGAAAGCTGAAAGCAGACTTCTGACTTTAAGGCCTTCTGCAACTCAGGCGGCCTGTTTTTCACACAGCTTAAATTATCCTTACATAAGATTTTCCATGCCATCAGAAGTCACCCACAATCAATTTCTAGCAAGATCCATAATCTAGATTTCTTCCATGTGAAATGGAACACCTATTGCCAGCAAAACCATCACAGAATTAAATGCATTTCCAGACATGGGGTGGGGGTATGGAAAGCAATAGTCTTGGAAATCAAAGGCTGTAGCACAGCTTTAAGCAAGTCAAAAGCCACTGGGAGAGATTAAATATAGACTTCCATAACAAACGCTTCTACAGTCTCTTTTCTGTCTAGTATCATTAACTCTGCTTGTGGCTAACTTTGATCAAAGCCAGAGCAACCTTGCTACTCTTTTCAGAAAAGGAGGATTTTGTGGAGACAAACAAAATCCAGGGCTTTAGGGTTTTTTTCTTTCTTTTTATTATGTGGGACTTGGGATATTCTATGTATTACCTGAATCTACAGCTGCACGTGGTGTTCCCGTCACACTCCGGGGCATGAAGCAGTGGAAACCTGAGAACAAAGGAAGGTCAGAGCAGACCGGTAGCTGCGTGGGTGACCCCAATGCATACATACAGGACTGCAGGAAGTGGCAGTGGCCAAAATGACTCCACACGTGGCACCTGCCCTCTGCAAAGGGTAAAGGAGGCTGAGAAGGAGAGGCTAGTATTTCACAGGGCAGAAGTCCTTCACATTTTCTTTTTCCCAACCCTCCTTTCTCAGCTCTGCTGTCCCAACATTAAACTCCATTAACAAGGAGAGGCACAATTACTTCCTGCATAAAAGCAGTTAAACTTTGCCTCAAAGTCTCACTTTGATCCTGTTATTTGTCATCTGTACAATAGAGTGGTTTTTTTTTCTCCCCATAAATTAAAAGGAGCTTCAGGTGTTAGAGATGCCCCCAAGCTGCTTGGTCATGGTCTGAACTCACCTGACTCCTGATTGCTCAGTAGCTCATCACCTCATGCAGAGTAGAGAAGAAAAACAGAAGCATAGCCAAAGCCTTCAACCCTGGGAGAAGCAGATTTATTCTGCAGGATATCAAAATGACCATATCTATGTGAATGGGCTAAATGGGAAGAGATGCCCAAATTCACCTTTTCTCAGAACAAACACAAGTACACCCTCAAACTCAGGCATTTAACATATTTCAAGCAAAAAAAACAAAAAACAAAAAACAGGACAAAGTATCTTGGGTTTTTGTTCAACAGATTCATGCAAGTCTTACTCAGTGGTATAGCTGTCACTGCATGTTTGCTTTGTAGATAAATCCAGCAGTTTATTTAATGCCTACTACAGCGAGATGTGCATCTCTAGTCTGCAACACCACCAAAAGCAAAGTAACGCACTCCAGAGGCCATCACTGGCTCAGTGGCAGCAGTGGGGACCCTATTCTGCTGCTCTCTACGTTAACATTTTCCAGCTGAGAACAGAATTTCCGCATTAAGACCTAGTTTTCCTTTCCAGGCCAGGCAGCAGCCCCATATTCCTGCGTCTGGCACTTACCCGAGACCAAATAACTAGATGAATAAAGACTTGTGTTACAGCAATGCCAACATCTGCCACCCCCTCCCGTCCTCCCCACGGCCGCCCGTGCCCCCAACACGAACAGGGTCACAGGCTCCCCACGCGCCACCTGGTACGCCAGGGGTGGCTGGCACAGCCCTGCACACACAGGTGGAAACTTGGCAGCCTTACAGCCACGCACTGGAGGAACCACAACATAATGAAGTCGCACACCACAGTAAAAGGTATGCAGCAGCCACACATTACACCCTATTACACTGGAAATGGGCATTAATCGTGGAAGAAAATCCACATATAGTTTTTATGCAATGAGTTTTAGCTTATGTATTTTAGCTCTTCTTATTCCAGAAGACATCAGAGACACTCATCCTGTGTTACAGAGGGCTACCTATAAATAACACAGCCAAGTTATCCAAGTGTAAGCTTCACCCCAGCAAGGTCTTCTCCACAGAATTATCAGGGAAAAAGAATGGGTTTAACCTTTCAATATAAATACAAACTAAAGCGGATTGAATTACTTACAATTTCTTTTGCCAAACACACACTAAAGAGAAAAACCTATGGACAAATAATACCCCTAACCCTTGGGTTTACCACTGAAAGCAAGAGACTGCAGCAGTATTTGGAAGTATCATGCTTATATGGATGGAAATGCTTTATCTATTCTAACAGATACATGTACTGTAATACTTGCTTTCATCTGAGTATGAAGGAGGGCAGGAAGGAAGGGAAAGAGGTTGTCTTTCTGGGCAAACATCTGGACAAACTTTACTTTATACAGGACAAGAACTTAAGGCAAGAAATTTCTCCTCCCCCTGTGTTAAACAAATGCAATAACATCTCTTGAGAGGACACCCACGATCTCTTACCACTTCCTCCTGGATCTAGATTCCCCAAAAACAGAAATAATAATAAAAAGTCTCAAAGCCCAGACACCAGCAGCCAGACAAAAATCACCTAAAACACAGATTTGAACAGAGAAACCTTTGCAATCCTCTTCTGAGCCTCCTGCTATCCTCCGGCTAGTAGCAGTGATTTCGCTAGCTGGGAACCAAACTCTGCATTTCTCCTCAGGGAAGATCTCAGGAGGGACCCTCGCCTATTACACATAACCCAAACCATTACAGAAGACATCCAGATCCACATAACCTGAGTGCCTGCTCTGTGCAGTAGAGCTGGGTCTGGAGTACCTCCAGAGGTTTAATCTTTATTACTCCAGCTTTTCACAACCAAAACTATCCCTTCTCTCCAGGATGCTACACAACATCGTCTCTACTGAGAGCTACCTCCTGGACACCAAGAGACTAGTAGATTGTTCAAAGGTTTGTCTTCCCAAACGCACTCAGATCGTCATCTTCCTAAAAGTAGCTTCACATAGAAGAAACAGGCTAGCTATAATTAATTACATTTTTCTATGCTCTTTTTTCCCCTACCTTCCTCCACTGCATGCTACTGGCTTTTAATTGTCATTTGTGTCCCCATCTGAGAGCACTGCCTAGCACACTGTAGATTACATCTCAATTACAGACAGACACATAGCTAAGGAAACTGATCTACTGTGCAAAAACTCATGTGATCAGTATGAGCTCATCCAGCTCGTTGCTCCATTTCCTGCAGATGCCACAGGCTTTGACAGGCAGGAAGCATGTAGAGAAGCCCAGGCAACAATTATACAATATACATGGCACTGTACAAAGCTTGCATTAACGCTGCCTATACTAGATCACCTTTCCTAACCTCCCTTGTTGTTTATTGTTGGTTTTTTCTTAAAGGCTAATGGAGCCTCAGCCTCCAGAGCTGCCTGTTTTCATAGGCACCGTAACTCAAATACCTTTCTCAGCATCTGATTCTTGGATGGCAGGCGCAGCATCACATACTGCTGAGCACACTCACTGAGGGACTCCATGTACTCTACTTGCAATATTCTTATTTTATTTCCCTTCTCTGAAAAGGAGAGAGCATTTCCACAGTAGTTTTTCACACATCACATACAGAGGGTGTAACATCAGTTGCCTTCACACTGCAAGTCTGAAATAACACCAATGAATCCACGGGCTCACCCCAGTATAACTAATGAGTTAAGCCAGCTTCAAAAAGCCTGCTAAAAATATCTTATCAGCTCCTCCTTAGCCTCACCCTTCTGCAAAAAAAGTTGCCTCAACTTGAAAAACAGGCTGCCTTCCACACTTACAGCAAATTCTACCATCATGTACAACAGTTTTAGCTCTGTATCCAAAAAGGACACAGAGAAGAACTCAAAGACAAGAAATGCTAAGGTAATCATGAGTCCTAGAGAAAAAAAATCTAGATAGAATTTATTGATTTCACACTGAATATTATTCTTTATGTCTTGAAGGACAAAAGAAGAAACTCTGTACTCCTTACTGCATCCATCCTATAAAATCCACCACCCGTGGGCATTATACAAACTGAGCACCTAGCGTGAAGTTCTAAAAGTGATGCTTTGAACTTCTCTGAGGTTCTAGACAATGCCCAGCCATACCCTCACAGAATTCAGGATATGTACATGTCCTCGTTAAGGCACTGTACTTTATTGCCTAAGCTGAATAATACATCACAACAGCTCAAAGTACTACTTTACGTAGAAAGGGGGTGCAAAACTCCTGTATGTACTGGGATCCTGTTAAATAGTTGACATAAAAAAAATCAGTGTACGCTGGAGACAGCAGTAATCAGTTATGCCACAATCAAATGCACAATGCAGAAGGACTATAAAATACCAGCTTGCTTTAGCAAATATGATTGCTTATCACTAAGTACCTCAGAGAAATCATGTCTTAAATTCAGTAAGGCTTGTCTGGAACAACACTTGGAGAGGCTGCAGCAAGTGCTTAGTCCTGTAAAAAGCAGCATTTCTGATTCAAGTCCTCCTCTTCAGTCAGCACCTACCAATGCACAGTACACTGCTGAGGATGGTAGAGAAGACTGGGCACAGACAGACAGATCAAGCAAGGCAATGGGGAGGGACTCACAAGAGCCTAGATCACCTTCATATCCAGGTTGAGAGAACCCAGAAGCATGAGTGCCAGCTGTTTAACTTTCAGTGGCTCAAATGCTTCAACTTCTTCCAACTTCAGAGTTCAGTCCCTTTCAAAAGTCTTGCGTGTATATGCATTTCCTTCCCCACCTTCCTGTTCTACCTCACACTTTAGGCAAGGCAGCCTGCTTTTAGTCCAAAAAAAAAAAAAA
>VXAA01006453.1:673121-683993 GCA_013399115.1 Anseranas semipalmata
AAAAAAGGTTTTCTGAAGAATCTAGGGATTTCTTGCAAAGCATCTAAATCAAAAAACAGACACGCTGACAGATTTCAACCTACACTGCAATAGGCCTATCTTCAGGTGACATACCTCTCAAACAGGAGATTTACTACAGCAGGTTTCTGTAACAAGCTGTTTTTCAGATGAATATTTCACATTGATTGAGCTCCTCACAGACTCTCACTGCCATAAAACCGCTACTCTGAGTGAGTTCCTGCCCCAAAAACCTCTCCATGCAAGTTACACATCAATAGCTATGATGCCCATCAACAAACAGCTGTCTTTTCTTGCGACTCCTATGACAGATTTGCTGAACTAGAGAAGTCTGCTTTATCATGAACTGCAGAGCCCTTCCTGTTGGAATGACGGAGAAGAGAGGATTTGGACAAGTTAAGTGAATGGCAGACCAGCTATATTGCTGATTTCTTTGAACAGACACAGCAAGGACATTGGTAACACCTATTCCCCCAAACACGCCTTCACCTTCATGTGAAGGACCCACCCTTGTAAAGGAGAAGCAAGCCAATCTATACATCTCAGGTGAACCCAGGTTGCCTCACCACAGCTCATTTTAGGGCGCATACCGTCAGGAGCCAGATTCCCTGCTCCACTCTGAGGGGAAATACCACCCTCAGGTCCTGCTGGGTTCCACCCCCCACCCAGAGGTTAGGCAGGACACCCGATCACCTCCCACTTTGACCCAAGCACTCCCCAGGACACTTAACTCTACCAAGAAACCAGCTGGAGCGGCATCAGCCAGAGGACACAAGGCTGGGGAAGGGTTCTTCTTCCCAGCCTCACTCACAGCAAGTTGTCTGTCACACGCAAACTCAGAGAGCCTTTTGCAGTGTGTTACTTAATGATTAAGCTATACTAATCCAAAAAACTCTAGCTTCCCAGTAATGGGTAAATACAGGTGAAAAATTAAAATCAAGAGTTTGTTCCACAAAATGTTGGGGAGCATGGAGAGGGGGTGGGAAGAAGCAATTGTCACAACCTAAATGAAACAATGTACTGTACACAGGATAGGGTGGCCACTGAAAACCTGTCCTCCTTCCTCTCTAACAGAGATTAAACTGCAGTCACAAGAATTAGCTGGTCTTCAAATTACCTTCAAACAAAAGCAAAAGTAGACTGAAGGGGGAAAATCTAGAATCCAAACCCTCAGTTTATACATAAAGAAACGGGCAGAGGAAGTACCCTCTGGCCTCCAGTCAGTGGAACAGAAAGAAAATACCTGGGGAGAAAACAGATCTATTTTGAATATTCTGTATTTCTTAATTTTCACCACCAACAATGACATGTGTCCCTGGATATTCATGCTACAGCACACCACCTGATAAGGAAATGCTAACCCAGAAAAAAACAAAACAAAACAACATCAAAACAAACACAAAGGAGAAGCCCAGGTACGTAAGAAGGGATGCCAGCGTGCGCCAGCCCACAGCAGAGCAGACACCGCTGTTGCCAACACCTGGGCATTAGGCTTTCCATGTTCCAAATTGCTAGAGCAGACATGGGGGGAACAGACACAAAAGCACAGGCTAGAGAGCATTCCAGGCCTTGTGGGAAACTTTGAACGGGATCTGTTCAGAAATGCTTCTGCAATCCTCCTTCTGTTCTCACTCCACAGGATAAAAATAACAGGAAAGAGGAATCCTGTTTTCCGTACTGCAACTTCTCCAAGTTCTTTCTCTCACACACCCCCACCCCATGTTAAGATGATTGTTTCATATCATAAAAGACAAACAGAATGTTGAAAAGTGATAGAAAATGAATAACTAAGCACAGGGCATTTCCTGTGCATAAGGCCAATCAAGAGTAAAAAAAAATATAAAACCCAGCCACACATACACATTACAGTTTTTGTTTTCAGATCATAAAAACAATCACCACCCTGAAAACGAGCATTTCCTGGGATTTAGCAACTGTTGGGTTAATAGTGCTGGGCAAAGGCAGTTATACCTAGCCCAAAATTTTACTCACATAAAATGTCTCACTTCTTTATTAGTGACATCTCTTCAGGACATGGTCAACAGAATCAACCTAAGAAAAATTCCTATTTGGAAGTGCTCATAAATCCCTTCCTGCAGCTAATACTTTCATGCAGATTCCCTTCAGGGAGCCAGACTGGGCTACCTCTGTAACGTGTTCCTCACCAGTATATAGTCGCTAGCAAAAAAAAGTAAGTTCAGGCTCTGGACTCCCTGCCCCAAACACTTTAAATCAGTCACCTCAGATAGGCTCCATCAGAAGATGCCTTTTTCTCTCCTCCTCAGTACCTTTTCACACACTTCTCTGAGTTCAGCTTACCTAGACATTATGTCTGCATAGACAAAAATCATGCAGTCTGAAAAGATAGCAGATTTTTACATCTTCACTTCAGGCCTTTCCAATTCTGCATTTAAAAAAAATGCTCCATCAAAAGGAAACACTACAAGCGCACTGAGCTGATATGCAGCTGCTAGCTGAGCGGATGCACTCAGTCTCCGTCTTCTGGGGAAGCCCTTTAGCCTAAATCCCTCCTGTCCCACTATTCAGTACTGACACTAAAGAGGGTCTCAAACCACCCTGCAGGAAGAACAGCCCCTAGTGAAAGACAGCAAACTCCCTTACAAATTCACCAGAAGGCCAGCTCAGCCAGACTCAGGAGAGATTATCCACTGAGGATTGTCACCAACTATCCCCAGAGAACCCGCTATCACAAACCAAACAGCTGTGCTAGGAGAACTGCTTTTAGAAGCACAAAGATGATCTTCCTCTCAGCTTTGTACTGAGGAGGAAAGGATAAAGAGGCTAACCGGGTACACTTCAACCCTTCCTTTCTTCATCTGCAAGATACGTTCTAACACCTTTGTCTGACCTTCCACACCAGACCTATCCAGTGTCTTCACTACCATCTCCTGCCCACAGCCACAAACAGAAGTCAGTGAAAAGGCATGGTTTTAGTGGACTATTTTTCTGTTATATTACACACAAAGTCATATTTCACTATACGCTTAGCCTTCAAGCTCTTCTCTCTACTTCTATGCAGTTAATCTTCAGACAGGGAAGAGATCATTGACATAAAATAAAACAATATATAGCTTGCATATACATTCCTCCTAGAAAAACTTGGAGGTCTTTGGATTCATGATCAAAAGTTAGTCCCTTTAAGGGTATTTAAAAAACATTTGAGAAATAATACTTGTTTCCCCTTGCCAAGGAAGGAGGAAAGAAGAGACAGAAGGAAAAATACCTTCTAAGTTTCGCCTACATGCCTATTTGCAATTTTTTCAGCCGCATGTCCCAACATGTAGCAAAAGATGCCACCATGTTCAAGTCCAATATATCCTGCATCAATGAAAAGCTATCTTCTCAAGCAATGATATGAAAAATAAATACACACATCCACCAAGATACCTCTTTAACTGAAGTGTACGAGTACCACTTGGGAGCATCCAAAAAATCTCAGAAGATTTAAATGAGCACTCCTAGCGAAACCCCTCAAAACTCAACTTAAGTCTTTGCACACAAGGGAAGTTGCAGGAAACAAGGACAACAGGCCAGCACAGCAAGAGGTAGCCAAGGAACTTAATGCCTCCTCACTGCTAGCAGGAACTGGGGGAAGAGAGGGCAGCCGGAGGAATTATCCCTATTCTGATTAGCATCAGAACAAAGGCTCACATTAGTTCCGTCAGCACCAGGACTCTCCTAGAGCACTGAATAATAACCTTGTTGAAAGCATTAGAGGGATTTCCTCCCCCTACTCAATCTACATCCCTTCTCAAAAAAAGAAAAAGAAAAAGAAAAAGAAAGTCCAAAGGGGAAGGTCCAAAAAACAGCTTGATGTTTAATTCTTTGAAAGACATATCCAGGCAGTTTCTCACCATTGATTCACAAAAATTATCAAGATCCTTCTGTGATAGCTTTTCAAGGGTAGCATTTGGGAGCAGGCATACAAGAAAAAAAAACAAAACAAAAAAACAAAAAGAAAAAAAAAAAACATTTTTTGTTCTGAGGAAAAGATCGGATAGTACAGGTGGCTTATCCTGCAAAGCTAACTCTAGAAGGCAAAGAAGGTCAACAGTTTCTGTAACAAAGCCAAGGAATGCTAAGGGGGTGAAGAACACCAGAAAAAACATCTTGTAATACCTGAACACCACAAAAAACAGGTTACAGAGGTTTCAGGAAAAAGGCTGAGGCATGGCTCTAAAGGAAGTAATTCCTAGTAACACATTTCAGAATACTAGATTTCAAAACAGGAACTAACGCTAGCAGCATGCAGATGTCTCATTACAGTAGAAGGATATGGAAGGCAGAACAGTCTGACTTTACTCTGGAGAAAAATCACTGGCACTTGGACAAAACACAATTTTAAAAAGCAAAGAGGAAAAAAAAAGTAAGCAGATTAGCTTTCATCCTACCTGGTGTTGACACAAGCTGGCATACAATAGTTGTCAAGTTAGTACGATCAAAGTGATGATTCAGTGACGATAGGTTGATTCGCACACCTGGGAATGCACAAAAAAGTAAGTATCAGCTAGGAAAATACAAGGGATAAGAAGGGCACTGTCACATAAAAGCCACAAGGCTGAGGGTAGAAGCAGTTCTATTATGTTTTTAGGACACAGGCACACAGATATGCTTCAGATTCAGGCATTACCCACAAAATTCCTATCTGGGTTTAAGATTTACTGCACAAGTTATTCACGAAGACAAAGAATGTTCAAAACTACCCTCGCATATCCCATTTAAAAATCTCAAGTGTAAGAGGAGAATGGATCACAGCTTCAAGCACAGCAGAGAGTTGCTGAAAAATGTTTTTCAGCAGTACTCAAGTTTTGTGATTTTTTTTGATGGAACTGAAACTTCTGAGAAGTTACCCAAAATACACAAACTAGAACTGCATCAAGTCCAGCTATCAGATATACACACACACTTTTACAAATAAAAAAAGCTAATGACCACAAATTGTGCATACTTCCCAAACCAGCATAGGAGAAAGGATATTTACTTCTGTGGAACCAGAAAAACAGAGGTGTGATGTATAGTCTTATTCCCCACCCCTTTTATTTTAGCATTAATACTAACAGTTTGAAGACTTAAAAAGAAAAGATGGTTATTAATAAGGAGACCACGTAACCTTCTCCGCTTTGGAAGGCACAGCAACTGACCGAGAACTGGGCAAACTGAATATCCAAAAGTGAAAGTAAAAGCTGTGCAGCTGAAAGAAGGAATTTCTGTCTCGCTTGCTTAGAGATCTTGTTTGTTAAACATTTCATTGTTTAATGAAACGTGACATTATTTAAATGTCAACTTTCTGAGTTTCAGAAGTGTGCAAATCCTGCAAAACAGTCATACAGCAAACCAGAAGCAGACTGGAGCTGGCCCCACAGCTAATGAAATTAAAAGCAAACCTAGCAAGCTCCTCTTTGTGTCTCTCACTCAAATAACCATATGCTCACCAAAACACACAACCCCTGATCGTACAACCCAACTCTCCATACCCATGAAGAAGCTTTTAATGGCTCTGTATTAGTAGGGTTGTATGGTTTTACAGCCTCTGCTCACAAATCCTATGACGAGTTTCCAGTGTATTTTTGTTGCATGTCACAGAACCAGTTTGCAGCATTTCAGGATCACACCGCTCTTTGCAATGATGCTGTAGTTTTATAAAGATGTACCACAGATTTCAGTTAAGTGAAAAACAGGAGCCTTCATCTCCTGAAACAAGCAGGATGCTCTCTTTACGCTTCTGAAAGGAGTGGGGGGCCCTTGGAGTGGAGTTGGGTTTAAAGCATGACCCCACATGTGGCCATGGGGTCACCAGTGGCACATGCAGCAGCAGATGGAGAAGTGAAGGTTTTACACCCTCAGAGCAATGCGCTGGAATTTCTACACTTCTCTTGAAAAGCAGAGATGTCAATCGCCCTCGCAGGCTGGGGTTGCGGTGCAGAAGGGACTCTCCTCAGGCCACGTACTAACACTGAGGGAAAACCTGTTCAGGCTATTTTTGCAGCAGTTTCTGCCTCGACTTCCAAGTATGATGCATCCTCACACAGCAGAGGACGATAAGTTACTGTTAAGTCTTCAGTGCACATCAATATTCTTTTGCATCTTGGATCACCAGAGAGCAACACATACCCTCCATACATCTTTTTTTTCTCCTCCTCCCCTCACTTAAAGGGGTTTTAATTAACATCAGAGCACCTTACTAGGTCTAACAAATAAAATGTCTTATGATAGCAATTGGCACAAATGGCCTCCAATCCTCCAATACACAAAGGAGATTCTGGCACATCCCACAATATAACTGTATTAGTGCAGGCTGCTTCAGTATCTATTCCTTTAAAACTTTTCAGAAGTTATTTACCAAGAAAAAAAAACTCTTAAATGGGTTAAGGACATTCAAGCATTTAATTAATCTATACATTTAGAACTATACATACAAGTTACAGCTCTTTTCAAAGCAAGCTACCTTAACAGCTACTGTTGAAAACTAGAGAGAAGGTACAAATTTATCTACTGCAAGGTCCATATTTTTATATAGCATAAGAATATCTCTCACAAGCTCTCCTACAGAAATCAGATTAAAAAAAAAGACTAAAATATCAACAGGATTCCCCTCTTAAAATTTATGCTCCCTTACAGTCCCGCAGAAGAGATCCAATACTCCAATGCAATTTTCTTTGTTCACCTATCTTCATCCCCAAACAAGATTCAAACTTGTTTTTGATCAGAGACTGTTTCAATTCCCATTTATTTTATTACAAAACCCCATTAAACCAATGCAAGAGACAACCAGGAGCAGCAGCAAACCACAGAAACATTTAACTACAAACCAACGGGAAAATGAGTTGAGGAAAAGCATAAACAGCTTTACAGTTAAAAAATCCAGAACCATTCTGAGAAAGTGTAAGCTAAGGACAGAGTATTAAACCCGGTTCACTTCTGAGCAGGAGGTTAAAATGGAGCACATTTCAGCCTAGCAAGTTCAAGCACCTATGAGCAAAAGTCATTCTCATAGCAAGTGAGTTTACATGGCTGGACTGAAAGCTGTTGTAGTCCACAGCATAAATATGACACAGTGTTCCCCCCCCGCACACAAATGCTTCCAGAAGGCAGCTTCCCGTTGCCATGCTCTTACCAACTCCAAAAGCTGCATTCTACCTCGCCTAGAAGGTTACAGCTGCAGAGGGGACGGACATCCCATTCCACTTACTGCTCACTTGCAACGGGGAAGCGAATTTACGGCTGGGTGGGCTGGCTGCCAGGACAGCAGTTTCCCTTGGGGAATCACCAGAGTGACATGAGACACGTTGATCCTTTTTGCTGTGGAGAAGGTTCCCAGTGCATGCTCCACTTTCAGAGCCTGCCCATTGTTCAGCGCTTCAGCAGAGAAAGCCAGAAGCTGGGGGAAGGGGACAGCTGGAGCCGAGGGGAAGAGGTAGGAGTTTTATACCTCTAACTTCCGATCCTGCAGGTTTCCGATAGTGTGATCCTCCTTATTAAACTCTCTCGAATTGTCACACACAAATACCATCAGTTTAAAATACATTAGAAAGCAAACAAAAGGCCAGGCTGTCACTGGTCTTTGGGAGCCTTCAAAAGAAAAAGAAATGCTTGGGTCAGCCTGGAAGCTACACATTCCCAAAGAATGCCTGGTGCATTACCACTAGAAAAATTCTCTTTATTAGCATCGCTCGGCTCTGTCTGAGAACACCCTGCTTGCAGACTGCACCACAGAGCAAGCCGGGTGAGAACACTAAGCTTCCTGTGAGACGACACTCGTTTCCACTGCTCAGTACCAAAACAAACAGCACACAAATGCTGGGTGCAAATATTTCTTGCTACATACAAAAGCTCACTTCCTGAAATTTATAAAAAGCATGTCCACTGGTTAAGCTTAAGATCAATTTTTGCAACTGCTCGGCAAACAAGCCTGCTGGCAGAGTCAAGGAAAATACAGTCTGTATAACTACAGAAAGGCAAAGCCTGGGGAGTTGCACAGAAGGACCTGAAAGACTGAGCGCGCTTGGCTGAAGTCCTGCCTGTCCCTTACTACTATTCCTGTGCTGGGGGTTAAATCGTTGCATCTGGAGTAATTCCATTTGCACCCAGAACAGCTTCAAAACTGAGATAAAACATGTATGATGGCATTTCAAAAGGCAGGACGCTTGTCACAATGGTTGGATAAACCTAATTACAGACTACTGTATTTCTGGCAAGAGAAATCTACTGTAACTGATACCACATTACAAGCAAACATCTTTGCTACATACTTGGTAAGTCTTCCCTTTTCCTGTTCTGGGAAACGCCTGCACGTTTCTATTACACGCTCCCAAAGCAGCAGTCAATCCCCGCTGCCCCCCGCCCCAAGTCCTTCAGGAGAAAGGAGCCCGATCCGCTGGGACCGGTGGCTACAACAGCCTACAAGCGGCTCAGCAGCCACAGGAGTCCCGGCACCAGGCAGAGCGCACGACGGAAGCCGGCTGGAAAACGCCGGAGGAAGGAAGGCTTGCAAGCAACTGACCTTTCACGCAGATACTCGCAGGCTGCTCTGGGAAGATCGCAGATTAGCAAGAAGAAATACAAAGGAAGAAAAAAGGAAAAAAGAAAAAGACAGTGGTGGCCTGACACAGACTCTGGGTGCAGTGTCAAACCCTCCCGGACTGACAGAGGCCAGCAGCTTATATCCGTTTCCTCACAAAAGCAGAACAAGAGATGCATTTGCGTGGCAGGGCAGTAGATAGGTGTGGTGTGAACACGTACGGTGATAAAAAGGAGAAGTGACGCAACAGGAACAGCCGCAGACACAGAAACCCAAGTCTGCAGCTACGAGGCTGCACAGCTGAGGAGCTGAGGTTAAGACCACTACAGATGGCTCCTACTGAGAGCTGAAGCAGTTCTCCAGGCAGGAATAAAGCAGCTGAAAACAAGCGTGATCAGAAGACAGAACTAATCCCGTCAAAACCGCTACACTGCGGGCAGGACGAACCTTCAGCGGCTTCAGTAACCACTGCCTGCCGGTTCCCCGGGCAGCTCCTGCGAGCTCAAGCAGCCATGTCAGTCCACCTCTCGCTGCACTAAATATAAACTCCGCTGATAACCGTCTGGAAACCGCTTCAGCAGAGACACAGGGAAGTGAACAGCTCAAGGACGCTGGGCCCTCCTCAAAGGCCACAGGTGGCCAATTCGCATGACAAGCAGAGAGAAGGTGACAGAAGCAAAGGCTCTGCTACAGCAGCACTGCGGCTGGGAAATTTCAGGCTCCAGATCAGTACTTTCCCAGACTTCGCCGAAGCATCTGCATATGAAAATACCTTTGAAAGTAGCAACACGAGGGCAACTGGATTTTTACAGGAGCTGTTCCGAGATGAGGTTGTGACTTCGTTGTCATGTGCTACTCTGCTCTACAAGGAGGTGCAATACCATAAAGCGATGACAACCACCTTCGATTTTAAATCCAGCTAGATTATGTTACAGGTCCTTCAGGCACATTTCCTTCATTCCAGATCTCCTTAAAGAAACATACCTTCCTACTTCCAGCAGTACTCTCTTCTCTATTGGTCCATAAAACACTCATTTATGTAACAGGACAAGTGGATTTAAGAGGGCAGATGAATCTCCAAACAAGAAAGAAGTTTATTTTCTTCTCAAAGTTTTGCTCACAAAACCATTAGGAGAAACAATACACGAGTTATAAAAAGACAGGAGCGTGACCTGTAAGACTGCCAGTGCCACAGCTGGCCACCCGGTTATAATACTGGGAAGAATTATTATCTCTGCATAGAAATACAGAGACAAACATAGTGCAGCATGAAAAGAAGAAAAGGAGGCAGACATGCAAAGAGGTTTACGATAAGGCACCTGAGGAGGTGGGGGACAAAATCAACGAGAAACCGCAGACACAAAAGCAGTGATCCTTACAGCACAGGCGTTTAATATGCAAATCATTCTCTGCTTAGGCATTTTGCCTCCCTTTGATGTACACAGACAAGTTCTAACTAGAGACGTAGACTGGGGAGAGTCCCCTCTCCCCATTATCTCTAGTATCTACAACTAGATCACTTCTGCTTCTATTCAGAGGGGAAAATAAGAAAGAACAAAAAAAAAGAGAAGCATAAAAATCGTTATTAAAGGAGAGAGGGCACTGTCTTCCCAGCTCTGACGCAGGCTGCAAGTGGCAAGCTGGTGCCTGATATCTATAGCGCAGCCTAGGAGAAAAGAAAGACAAGCTGAACAACAGAGGACAGTAAAGATATTCTGGAAGAGATCCAGATGTTTTGAGCTTAGTCCTACCGCATGAAAAATTAAAGAGGTTAAAACCTCCTGTTAAGAACTTTTCTTTCCATTGTTCTTACTGTGACTCTCCTGAACAAACTGCATTGCTCCAGAAACCTCACGAATTACTGTGACAATACAGGCTCCTGCCAAGAGAAGCACCATTGCATAATAGCTTTAAGGGAACGTGCATAAGAAGCCACTAGGGCAGGCACCCAGACAAGTGCAAAATCCTCTCTGCCCATCAGCTCAGTTTAGCTCCCGAGCATTCCAAAGAAAACTTCAGGATATTTTTAATTGACGTTTACTTCCTCTCACCTCCCTCCACCAAACAAAGTCCTGCAAGTACACTGAGCTAAGCCCACTCACAACAGCAGCGTGACCCCCTCGAGAAGAAGCCCACTCAGAACTACCGTACTCACATTCATCTGTTTAAAAGAACGCTATGAAGACGAAAGGTGTCACCATCCGCATCAAGTGCGTGCATTAGCAACGAGAACCGGTTATCGTTGCACTTTTTCACCTCCTCCTCCACGTCGGGGACGTTTACAGCAGCCGCTGCTTCCCAGCCGCCGAAAGCCC
>VXAA01006453.1:694563-737184 GCA_013399115.1 Anseranas semipalmata
CTCCAGGTGCCAGACCTCCCCCATCCCTGGCGCCATGCCGGGGGGGACAAAGGGGGCCGTGGGCTCACCCGTCACCGCTCTCTCCCTCGCAGGCCCAGCCATGGTGGAGCCACCGGCGGAGCCCCCGCCGCCGCCCTGCCCGGCGCCCGGCGGGGCGGCAGCAGCGGCACCAGGGGAGACGTCCCGTCCCGGGGAGCAGTCTCCGCTGCTGCACCTGGATCTGTACAACTTCGACTGTGCGGCAGCGGAGGGCAGCCGCTACGTGCTGACCAGCCCGCGGTCGCTGGAGGCCTGTGCCCGCTGCGCCGTGCGGCCGGTGGAGCTGCTGCCGCGGGCACTGGGGGAGCTGCTGCGGGAGGCCCCCGGGCGCTCCATGCGGGTGGCCACCGGCCTCTACGAGGCCTACGAGCGGGAGCGCCGCCGCAAGCTGCAGCAGTGCCGGGAGGAGCGCGAGAGGATTATCCGTGAGGAGAAGCGGCGCATCCTCGCGCCCCTCGGCAGCCTGCCGCCCTCACCTGCCACACGCCTCGCCCCCCGGGCTGCCACCACCGCTGCCACCGCCACCGCCGCCGGGCCCCGTCCTGGGAGGAAGGCTGGGGCATCGGGAGGCGCAAAGGCCAAGAGCCACTCGCTGGACTCGCTGCAGAAGCGCCGGGAGGGCAGCTGGGGCAAGACCTCCTCGGAGTCGGGGGCCTCGTCCTCCTACAGCGGGGAGAGCCTAAGGGGACAAGGGGGCAAGGGGCGCGGCCGGGGCCGCGTGGCCGATGGCTCCCTGCTGGGGCGCAGCTTCAGCCTGGGCGACCTCAGCCACTCGCCGCAGACGGCCCAGAGGGTGGAGAGGATCGTCAGGGAGGTGAAGAGGAGGAAGGGTCTCTCGGAGGTGCCCGAGAGGGACAGGAAGATCGCGGCGCTGATGATCGCCAAGCACCAGGAGGCCAACCTCCTGAGGGAGCAGCGGCAGGCGGCCCACCTGCAGTGGGACAGCCAGCGGCGCCTGGCAGAGCAGCGGAAGGAGCAGGAGGAGAAGGAGAAGCAGAAGGCCCTCCTGCAGGGCCAGCGGATGTGGGAGAGCCAGGTGGAGAAGCGGCGGGGGAAGCTGAGCCAGGAGCAGCAGGAGGCCGCCCTGCTGAAGCAGAAGCAGCGGCAGGTGTGCGAGGAGAGATGGCGGGAGCAAGCGGAGAAGCAGGAGCGGCTGCGGAGGGAGAAGCTGGAGAAGGCCATCCAGGAGGACAAGCAGAAGAAGCTCCATCAAGAGCACAACCTGAAGGCAAAGGAGGAGGGCAAGAAGGAGCACCGGGAGCGAGAGGAGCAGCTCCTGCAAGAGAAGCTGTCCACGGCCGCGCAGAAGAGGCTGAGGAAGGAGGTGCAGCTGCAGAAGGAGAGGAAACTGCTCAGCCAAGCAGAGAAGCTGAAGCATGAGGCCTTGCTCAAGGAACTGGCCAAGCAAGAGGCAGAAGAGAAGGAAATGCTGAAGGCCTCCCTGGAGATGAGTTTGACCAAGGCTCAGGAGAACTATGAGCAGCTAATGGAGAAGAGGAACCAGGAGCTGAGGGAGAAGGCCAGGCGGGAGGACATGCAGATCCAGAGAGCCAAACTGGCAGCAGAGAAGAAGGAAAGAGAACAGAAGGAGCACTTGGAGGCCCTGGCTAAAGAGACAGAGAGGAAGCTCCAACATGCTGCCCAGGTGGCTGAAGAGGTGGTCCAGGAAAAAGCCCGCAAGGTGGTCTTGAGCCGTCTGGAGAAGGAAAAGGTGCAGAAGATGAACAAGCAAAAGGTGGAAGAGTACGAGGACTTACGGCGCAGGGAGATCCTCCTTTCTATAGAGAGGAAACTGGAGAGGAGCGAGCAGATCTTCAAGGAGAGGAAGACTGTCTTAGAAAACGCCAGGTCTGTAGCTCGGGCATCCTTCCATGTTCGGGAAAAGGTACGGGAAGAGACAAACATGCGCACCTTTGACAAGATGGCCTTTGAAGCAGAACTGCATGCCAGCCTGGATAAGAAATGAAAGATCTTTTCATGGTTGAGTGGGGATATGTTACCGGTAGTCCATCATAATGCATCAGAAAGCTCCTCTGCATTAACATTTAACATTTTAAAAAAAAAAAAAAAAACAGAACACTTCCCTAATTTATTATTTTGGAGGAGCAGGGTACCGCACAAAAATGTGGCAGCTATTTCACATACTTTTTAAAACATGTCTTTGTTCTGGGCATGTTTTAAGGACTGACCTCAATCATCTGTACAGAGGGGAAAAAGAGCTTTTGCATCCTCCACCCTACAAGCACACATGTTTGCTCAGAGGGCTGCAGAAGAAATTTGTGTGAAACCTGTGAGTTACTGATTGATTGTCTAAACTGGAGCTGATTACAGCTGCACTATTTTTAGTTGGAAAAACAGACAATAGAGACTACAGACTACCATTAGAGCCTACTGACAAACCAAAACCAGCCCAGCTGATTTTGGTTCAAGTGACATTCAGCTTGATTTAAGTTACAGGATTGCGTTTTCAAAGCCACTGCACACCCATGAAGGCACGGACGGCTGTACTGGAGAAGTCCATGCATCCCTGGGTGCACCTCACCTGCTGATGATATCAAGCATGGGGGGGAAGAAAGCACAGGTCAAGACTTCATAACACCATGTAAGTAGACGTTATGATCAGAGCTGGGCAGAAACTGTTAAAGGTGGTCATAAACATTGCAATTTCACTTTTGCTGTTTGCAACTGTGGCTCCTCCCTCACCCTTCCTTTCCAAGTGTCTCTTACAAAGGTCTGTAGAATTTCTTCTGCAGGAAGGGAGGGAGGAGGAAAGAAGCTTGTAAGCAATTCAAGAACTGACAGGCATCCGCACAACCCATTTGTTCATTAAGATATGAAAATTAACCTGTGGAAGCTGGCCTTTGTCGCAAACATGCAGATCATTTGCAAATGGAAACCTGTGAACAGACTGCATAGAGGGGCTGAGGAATCTCCATGATGGGAATTCTCAAAACTCGGTGAGACCCTGAGCATCCTTATCCAGTTCAGTCTGCTTTGAGCAGAGATTGGACTAGGTGTGCTCCAGAGGTCTCTTCCAACCTAATGGTTGGATGAGTTGCTTACAAAGAGATGTTCACCCAGCTTTTATCATTGTCTACTGAGCAGGGCAACATTTATCTGTCCACTGGTGCTAACAGTTGTATGCTTATTTTAGGGCACAAGAAAGAGTTGATGCACAAAACAATGTACGTTACAGATTCTCTTAGATGAGGATCACGGCGTTTTTACAACTGTAACTCAACCTCTTTTAGAGGGAATTGAGTCCTGACATTAATGCATTGGAAATGTGAAAAGCCTACCTACGCCCCACGGACAGCATTCAAGTCAGTGTTCTGTTCCAGTTTTCCACGTTTACTCTCTGCTGCGTTGCGGTTACAAACACACGTCAAAACCAGGCACTTTCTGCTGCTTTTTTTCTGGTTCTGGGCAGCACCAACACTGTGTTCCAGCATCCATGATGCTGTGCTGGGTTGCTGTATTGATGGTGTCGAACCTGGAGCAAGCGGGAGAAGCAGCAAGCAGAGCCAGGTTCTCACTTCCTTGCAGATGTCTCTGACATACAACATAGGGAATGAGAAAACCTGAAGAAGGTTGACATATGACACAGGCATGCGGTCCTGCATGCATAGATCGCTTACCTCTCAGAAGGCTTTAAAGAAGGTATTAAAGGAACAGCAACAACAGCAGTAGACCAAGCACACCCTGGTGCCCTACAAGGCTGGAGACGTTATAAAAGCAGTGTTGGAAATGAGGCAAGTAGGGATTTCTTTGATTTTGATGGAACTTGCTCTCTTTGAACCACAGAGCAGTTGGTGCTGTTGAGGACAGACAACACAAAAAGTAGGAATTAGGGCACCTGAGTTATGTTTGCTCAGTCAGTCATTGGCTCACTGTGTAACACCAGGCAAGTCCTTGAGGGCTGGCCCTGCTCCTATTGATATAAAAGGAAGCAGAGTCAGGCTCATGGGACTGCTGTGACTCGCAGGAAATAGTAACACTCGGCTTGGCAAAATACTTCCAAGACTCTGGATGAAAGATGCTAACAAAGCACAAGGTACTGCTTTATTTATTTATTTATTTGAGCTGTTATTAAAGTAAAGCATATCTGTTGGTGAAAAGCACCAGTTAACAGCAAAATTTAAAAACATGCACAACTGGGGTAAGGACAGCCGCGTTACTGTTTCCAGCTAGGAGCCTGTCACCTCACCCGCGCCCTCAGAACTACAGTCAGTTTGAACAGTGAAAGCAATCCTGCTGTCCTACTGTAACACCAGACAGGGTCCTTCATAAAAATACAGTTGTGTTCATGTGTTGTTTGCATGGCAGTGCTCCACCTATGCCCTTGTAGCTGCAAAGACCTGGAAAAGATGCCCAGTGGCCCAAATACAGCCTGCACAAAATGTCTCTCACTCCCTGGCAGCATTGGAGTTGGGATAAAACCTGCACTAACTTCTGTGCAGCCAGGATTTCATCTCGTTTGTAGTCTTTGGGGCTGCAGAGAAAGCCTGCCGGCACTGATGCGAAGGCCTTTGCTCCCTGCTTCATTGCATTGTGGTTGAAGTTCACTGCTTGATCCATTCAGCAGAAAGCTAAAGGGAAGAGCTGGGAAACTAAAGAATGCATAATGTGATGGGCAAATGAGCGGCCATGGCCACTAACTGGAGCAGTAGTTTTTTCCCTAAAGGCCCACTGCATTCTGCCTTCTGACGTGTCATTTCCAGTGCAGACCGAGAACATTTTTACAGCCCAGGAGAGACGCCTTGGCCACTGACTGTAATTACACCTCGGGTCCATGTCTTGCTGCTGACTGAGTTTGACACCTTGGGGCTACAGCTAAACTAATCAAAACACACCTACCTGGTGGTAATTGGATTTGCTAACTGCTGTTCCTATACTGTGCAGTGTGCAGCTCGAGTTTTGAATGTGCAATCTGAGGAAAAAAAATATTTTTTTCAAAAGACATTAATCTGTGTACGGACTTCTTTATTTCTGTAGTGGTTCAAGTCCAAAGCCTGTGAAAGTCAATGGAGTTTATAGTTGTTTAAACTTGTGGCATAGAAAATTAAGTCAGCTAGTTGGGTGGAGGCTTGAGAGGGATTTCTTGGGTCTGCTTATGCTTCTGTTTATTTGAGAAGGATTTTTACTGCTGGATTTCTATGGAAATCAAAATTAAGCCCTGGCATGCATACAAGAAATATAGTATTTTTAGATGAGGCTTATTTAATATTTTCGGTATTGAGCTGCAAGCCAGAGAGAACTAAAAATCAAGGCAAGAAATGTTATCTGACTGCTCAGAAGTAGATGGCAATTTATACAGAGCACAGGAGCAGCAGCAGCTGATGACATCTGGTCAGGTTCTGCAGAAAGATAACTTAGGTTGGTCCTCTCCTGGGATTAGAAAACACATTTTAGGCTATTGGTCTATTATGATCATGAGGTTATAATAAAGAATTTACTTCTAGACCCTGTGCATGGCTGCTGCAGAATGACCACTAGACCTTGAAATATCTGCACTTTAAAAGCTGTGAAGGCCAATTACCAGGAAATTTCTGTGACTAATGGCACATCTTAGATCCAGCTAGCATCAAACTCCCAGGTTTCACTCCCTAAGCACTTGGAAAGCCTCATCCCAGATTTTATGTTGGATCCCATAGATCTAGTGGGACAACCCAAAATCTAGGTCCAAATGCCACTAAATTTTTAAATCTGAAACCAAACACTGATGTGTGCACACTTGTAACTCCACTTGAAAAGCACTGTACTGGTTACCACTGCCAATGGACTAGAACCCCTCCTCCTAGAATGTGACCTGCTAGAAACCACTCTGTTTGAAAGGTTTCTGAAGTTGAGATATTGAAATATTAGGGAGAAAAACTTCATTATCATTTAAATGTTCGAAAAAGCATTACAGGACCAAGTCCTGAGATTCATTTTCAGTATATAATGATGGGAGTTCTACCTTTTGCACAATGAGACAAGATGAGCAGGCACATAACAATAGGAAAGAACAGACTGCCACACTCTCAGCTACAACAGAATAAGGCAAGTGATTTCAGAGGCCCCAGAACTATGCAGCCTGGTTTCCTTGGGCTGGTGCCCAGCGACTGGCTTCAGTGAAACTGAGGCTGCAGGATAAGCCTGTCTTGTATTAGACATCAAAGAACTTACACGTGTGGAGAGCCACTGGCTGAAGGACAGTTCCTGTAGCATGAACGCCAAATTAAACTTTCAGACATTTTGGATCTTTACTGACTATCTTGTTTCTGTGAATTATCTAGTTTTTAACAGTACCTGGGCTAAAGCTGGAGTTCTTCAATGCCCATGGGAGTCCCAACAGTCTGTCTCTTCTGCATGCTGCCTCTTCACACAAAGTTCATCACTAAACCATGGTCTCTCTGTCAAGGTTGAATTTGGCAGGCATGTTCAAAAGCTAATAGGAGGAGCAGCTGCACCTCCACTAGTTAATATTTTACAAAGTATTTTTAACCCAGTTTATCATAAACACTTTCACAGCATGGATAACAGATGTGAGGATGAGATTTCTCACCTTGGTTACCTACTGTGTTTCTCTTATGGTGCTTAGGAAGCTCTAGACTCATTTTGTGCTAAAATTTCTCCTGATACCAGCAGATGCAGCACACTACAGGTGGTGGCTGTGGCACTCTACACACGGTTCTGCTTTGCAGACCTGGGACTGTGCAGTTGTCCATCAGAGCAGCCACTACATCTAGGAGAGTGGAGGTGCTCTGGGAGGGATCTGCTTGCTCTCAAATCACACAGGCTTCCTTCAAAGCATGCAAGTGTAAGCTCGTTTAATGCTTTGCTGGGTCAAGGTCCTAGGGAGTTAAGTTTGTTAGGTTCGGTCTTAGCTGTCATAGTTGAAAAAGAAGGCTGTCACAGGCAAAGAACAGGAAGATACTTGTCCCAGTCCCTCTGGAAATGAGCCCCGTGACATTTACTTTGCAGCACAGCCCAGGCTTGTTCTAAGGTGAGCTGGTGGAGCCCTAATACAACTTGCCATGTAAGTGCAGCCCCACAAGCCCTCTGCAAGCAAGTAGCACACACTGTAAAGAGCCAGTACTGAGACATGGTGAGAAAATCAAAATGCTTCTGCTTCTAGGCAAGAGGCAGCTCTGCCACTCTTTGTGGTGAGGTGTTACTGGATGGTGTTGTGAAGGGAAAATACTGGGAAGAGGAAGAAAAAAAAGGTGAAACTGCCATACAGGATACCTAGAAAGACATTCTCCATTTATGCACAGCAACCAGCACTCTGGGGAAGGCTAGCATTCAGAGCCTTCATACTGGAATATGCCCATATCCCATATGCCTCTTAATGCTAGGGCATAAAAAATTAATTCCTAGTTCTGATTCCTTTGTCCTTAGCTCGTTTGTTTTAGCATGGCTCATTGCTGTGAAACACAACCTTGTTACTGTAAGATTCTAGTCTAAAAGTACCCAAATCCTTCTCCTGCAACTTTGCATTCATCTCCTACATCCCTGCCATTCAGCAAGAAATCTCCCACATTACAAAATCACACTGGCAGTAAGAAATATCCTGTATTACAAAATCAAACCGCCAGTGCTATTTTGCTCTTACATGCTTTACACAGCTCCCTGCATCCAGTCCCATGACCCGACTGTGAGGTAAATGAGTTATTGCCCCTAGTCTCAGTACGGGAAAACCGAAGCAGAAAGAATGGATGTGACTTGCCCCGGGCCGTGCTGGCACTCAGCTGGAGCCCTCGCTCGAGTCCTGTTCCCCCAGCAGCGCTCTAATTAACCTCCCTGGCTGCAAGGGGAGGCTATCCCTGAGCCACTGCTGCGGCAGCTCCTCTGGTTGCTGCTCTCCAGCTAGAGCTTGATGGAGGATGGAGGACTTAAGATGCCAGCTTCCACTTCTAGTCATTCTCCTCAAACCCTGAAGCACTCAAAGGGCCTGTAAAATTTCTCTTTAGGCTTTCAGACAGGGGGCTTGAAGGTGAATGGTGCGTGTAACGGGGAGTCCAGGACCAAGGCAGGGCAGGAGGAAGGTGCGTTAGCAGAAATGGGCAGGGACTACAGAAGGGAATGTTAAACAAAAGAGCAGGTGTGGACTGAGAATCCTTACACCATCTCGGCTAGCTAGAATCACAGCTATATGTATGACAACATGCAATAACACTACTCTTTCCTCCAGCCCACTGAAGTTACAAGTTCACCTCATTAGTTACTTCACTAGAGCCAACAGCGTTACTCCAGGAACGAATGCAGCCTAGACACATTAGCATTTCTATTATTTATGTCAATCACAATGTGTTAGAGTAGGCTATGCTGCCAAGAGCCTAGTGGAAATTTCCTGCTGCCTGAATTGTACCCAGGCAATGGGACAGTAGGGTCACACAGCCACTGGTATTTTTAGGCACAGAGGAGAGCCTGTCGATACTCTGTGCTGCATTCCTGGCTGTTTGCAGAAAGCAGTGTCTGCTTGAGCAGCTTAGCGCAGCTGGCACGGAGGCACCTTGTAAGACAGCAAGGTAAACAGTGGGGAATAAGAGGTTTGGCTCTCTGTCTGTAGGATGCTACTGGGAATGTTTGGGGTTTTAGGAGGGTGATGGGATTAAGTCTTCTCATTTTTAATCACTTCTCAAGTAAGCTGTGCTATTTTTAACAGTTATTTAATGATTTATGAGAGATGGGAAAATAAATGAGAAACAGAGCACAAAAAAACAAATGTGCAGGTAAAGTGGAAAGACATTTTCCTTTCCCTCCTGAAAAACTCTGAGCATTATGCCAGCAGTTGAGAGTTTTGTTAAGTGCCAAGCTGCACACATTTTGTTCAGCCCCAGGAGGAGGTCTGCTCTGTTCACAGCTTTGCTACCTGTGCACCTGTCTCCTGCCCACTCTGCGTGAGGCAGGCTTCACCTTTACCTCCCAGTAACAGCCATTTCCTCAGACTTCAAGGAAAAGGTGAGATTAAAGAAACACAGGATGAGCTCTATGAATGGCAGGGCAGTATTTTCACTGAAGAGGGATTACTACAAGACCATTCTGCAGGACTCAGCCCATGCCTGACACGAAGCACAGCCAGCCCAGCAGAGGAGCGAAACCTTGCTCTCACCGGGGGGGGTTCTGCAGCCCTCACCCAGATGCTATCTAGGAGTCTCTGCACCATCTGCAGCTCCTACCAGGTTCAAGCTGTCCTTATCTCCTCATCAGGCTGGTCCTGAGGCTCCTGCTCCCATTGTCTACAGCCACCCAGGGAGCCAGCCACAGGCTGCAGCTAAGTCCCTGCTTGTCCAGAGAGGCTTTGAGCCAATTTATTTACCTGCTCAACCTTAACCCGAGGCATGCTTGTGCATGAGCAATTACAGGTGCTGTCTGAATCCAGGCTTTGGACCTTTGGCTGGTGTAGACTGAAAACCTACAGAAGAACTAGGATGTTGTGGAGTGGCAAAGAGATGCTACTGTTTGATTTTCAAATAGCAGTACCACTGCTAATTCACTTCCCTTGCATTGTTTTCCCAGACAGCGTAACACGGATGGGGAGAACACTAGCAACACCAGAAACCATGCCCCAAAACACAAAGCCAAGAACCTGGCCTTGGGGACTAAAACCAGTATGAATATGAACGCTGCAACTGGAACAACTTCTCTGAGCACGCAGGGCTGGGAGGGATTTGCGCTTTGGGGTGAGGTTGGCCTCCAGCTAAGATGTGTCCCCCCTGACAGCACTGCGATGACTGCCCAAGGATGTGGTTATAGCCAAGTTGATTTCAAATGGAGCAGCTCAGGCTTCTCTAGCAGCTTAAGCACAGCACTGCAGAGCCTAGCATGGACTAACTGGTCCAGTGTTCTCCAGCTTCTCCTGATGGGCATTGAAACCCATCCTGAACTCTGCTGGTAAATTCATGGTTCGCTTATCCTGGCCTGCAGGACCTGTCATGACAGGAGTTTTAGACGTATCTTAACAGCTCTGAGTTACAGCATCACTTTTTCTGCTAGTGCCCTGTGACATTGCACCTTGTGCTGCACAGGAGGCAGTAAAGCCAGGGAGGATTGTTTCAGAAAATCAGAGCTGACCTGCCTGCTTTCAGAAAACGCAAGGCAGGGGGGCTGACTGAGGGATCATTCGGTGCTTTATGCAATGCTGGTTAGAGCACCTGGCATCCTAGGTTTGCTCTGCACACACTTCACATCACTTTGCATGGAAGCTGTCACTCCAACTCACGTCTCTTGGATGCAGCAAGCCCTAATATTTTACAGGCAGAAGGGGCTCTGCCTAGAGAAGAAAGGCAGAAGTTTCCTGTGATTCTTACAACATTGCAAAGAACCTGCTCACCCCTCCTTGCTCAGTCAAGTATTTCTATGCATTCTCTTTATGGCTCCATAAAAAAAGAACTGTGGCAGTAGGAGGTTCCTGAAGGCAGTGAGGTTCACACCCAGAGCTAGTGGCCTCTCTAAGTGCCTCTGCTCAGCATGCACTGTGCTACTTGACAGATTTCCTGTGGAAAGGAACTTGCAGAGCCTCCCTGCAGAGATGCTGTACTATAATGCAGATACCACGTGATCCGGTCACAGCCTGCGAGTCCCCAGATGCATGGAAAATTTTCTGTAATGCAGCTACCAGGGGATTTCTGCAGAGTCTCCTGGAATCTGCAGGGGCCCTTTGCATCTGTCCCGATGCCCACGCTCTATAAACTTGCAGGCGGTACGGTACCCACTGACCTCGCAGTGCTGGCTGCACCCTCTCCATGACAACACACTGCAATGTGCGGGTAGAGGAAGGCATCCTGCAAGCAGGCAAGGCTGGCCAGGGAGTCGGTATATCAAATATAATGTTAGCATAAGTCTTTTCTATAGGGAGGTTGGAGGCACAAATGCAAAGGGACAAAACATCTTCGAAGATGAAAGGAAAGAATTGCTGAACTTGAGAGATGATAAGAAAGAAATGGCAAAGTGGGAGATTTAAATAACCTTCAAATCGTAGGGGATGCGGTTTATAGGTCTCATGCAACGGAAGTGTGCATGGCCAAACAGCTCCTCTTGCACAACATTTTGGGTACCCTTGGGGAAGGAAGGATGGTGCAGGGTACTTAGGACCACAGCTAAGAAAGGAGAGGTGTTTTCCAACAGGAGCTCAGAGTGCCGGGAAAAGCCGAGTGAGTGGAGCAATGTGGGAAAACTATTCTGTAGATCTCCAGGGATGACAGCTCTCACACCAGTACAGAAAAAAATAAAAATAAAAAAAAAAATGCCCTGAGTGATAGGTGGGTGTAAGGTGGGAAAAGAAAAGGAAGCTCCACAGAGCTGGCTCGGACAAACTCAGGGAGCCTGAGCTCCCCCACCGACCACCAAGGGTGCCCACGGGCTCCTGTTTCTTCTCTTAGTGCTCGAACGTGAGCTGGCGCTGAAAGGATTTTCCCTAGTGTCAGTGCTAGGATCAGGAGGATGAGCTGCAGGAGAGGTGTCTAGCTCAAGAGCACAGGATGGAGAAGCATGTTTCTGCTAAGGCTTGTGTCAGTTCTGCTTTTTCCTTATTTTATCTTTTTCTTAAGGAGCAAATTTAACATCAAGCTGCCAGGAATTGGCAGAGGCCCACAATGTGCCCACAGCCCAGCTCTTGTTAGGAAAGCAGAGAGCTGGCTTGGACCTGGCCTTGGTGAGGAACTCAAGCACAGCTCTGTTTGTGCGCAGCCGTTTCAATCCAGTCACCAGACCATGGGGATGGGTTCCCTCCCAGTAAGGTCAATTGCCCAAAGGCAAGCACATGGTGACAACTAGCAGGTTTCTGGGCCCAAGCTGAAGTGACACCAAAGGAAACCTGAGGCTGGGGCTGGTTCAAGGAGGGCAGGGTCCTTCTGAAAGGGAAGAGCCAGAATAGAGGGGAATTCATAATCCTGAAATATGCACTGACAGCACGGGAAGAGAGTGACACTCAGCAGGAAGTGGGGGACAGACGACTGGATGGGAAGCTGAAATCCCCTAGGTCAGACCTGGTCAAAGCTCTCCCCCTGCTTTCACTTGCAGGCAGGACCCTAACTATCACTGGGGTTTGGGCCTCAGCCCTCGATGACTTGTACAACCCCAAGACCTGGTCATGAACCCATGCATTAATGCTTTCTATGGCCCGGACAACCCAAGACACTCCCTGGGTGCCAGGGGCACAAAGGGCAGGGTGTAGATTCAGGAGGAACAACTTTGTTCACCCCTCCCCAAGCCAAGTCAGCAGAATTATTCAGGACAGACTGGAGGAAAAATAATTATAAACCTTCTTTTTATATACAGCAGCTAGCAGACAGGATCAATACACAGAGGGACTCCCTGATTTCTGACAATCCTAAGCCCTCAGACAACTCTGTTTTTTGCACCAGATGGCTCCATCACTCGATAAAGTAGTGCCCTAGATATGCTGGTTGTTTTCCAATCTGCCGCCAAATTAACGCGGGAGGACGGGCGCATACAGCCACAGCTCCTGCACTGTTACCGCAGCTCCTGAGGTCCCCCACAGCAAGGCACCGTGTTTTTGCAGCCCCCTCCCCAGGAGCAGCTACCAAAGAGATTAAACAGGGAGTGTTATCTAGTGCTGTGGCTTAATCGCTAAGCAAAGTGCTCATCCCCTGACCACAAGGTCAAGGAATTATCTCCCTGACAGATAATGCAGCAAGGGCTTGGAACAACGTGAGTGGCCGGACTGTCACTGCCAGCCCTCGGCTTTATTGCTGCTTCTGAGAGAGCACTGCCACTAAGATGCCGTGGAGGTGCAGTGTGGCTTTCCTCACCTGCCCTCAGATGCCTCTTGCAAATGAAAACGAAATTCAGCCTTGTTCTCCTCCCATAAAACCCCAAATCTCCAAGGGCGAAAGGCTTTGAAGGCTGAGTGCATTTAGTGTACTCCAGGGAGAACATTATGCAGGAGGAACTTCTAACAGGCTGTGAAGAACTAACCAAGCACTAAGTCTGGGCCAGAAAAGAAGTGACATTAGTGACCTGGGGGGAAAACACATATCTAGAAATATGCAGAAGGTGGGAAGTCCTGCTCCCTGTAAGCCAGCCTGTTGTGGCAGAGCTCAGCGTGCACAAGGGCAGGCCACTTAGCTCTGGGAGGGAAACTGAAGGGACTGGTGACAAAAGCCTTCATTAGACATTAAAACATAAGCAATCCAGGTCTGCTGCCACTAGGAAAGAGCAAGTGGAGCTCCTCACACACACAGCTACAAAACCAGGTTCTTGCTAAGAAATAACACGGGGCAGGGGCTCATGCTTACCCATAACACCCACCCTGTGCAAAGTCCAAGTGCCTCACCTGTGAAGGGCAGGGGCCACCCTGCAGCCGGAGGTGATGCTCTCCTCATTCTTCCCACCATGAGATGCTTCCTGCAACACTGCTGTGGGACGCAAGAGAGGCAGCTCCCAAGCTTTGTACAAGCTTTGCCCAGAGCCTGCTTGGCAAATTCCACCTCCCTTCAGCTGTAAATAAAAGTAAAAACATTTTTACTACTTCTAGCTCAGAAACACGAAGAGTGAGTTCTGTGTCTCTACTCAGCTTGGTTGACAGTGGTCATAACTGTGGGGAGGTAGAAGAGGCAAAGCTACCGCCAGCATTTCATTTTCTTAGGAAAGAAAGCTACATCTTCTCAGAAAGCCAGAAAATCTCCACTGAAGCAGCACTGGACTAATCATATTAAAAATGGCTTTATGGCCAGCATGGTCTCTCAGGCTGGCCAGCACAAGCCCTGTCTCCGTGCTGCCAGGGTTATGTGTGGGCCACTTTGCCCCTCTTTAAAGGACAAAGTCACTTTGGCTATAGCTTGTGGGTGTTTACCAGGTGTCCACCATCCCAGCCACCCCCTGTGGCCCTAGGAGACCGTGTTAGTGAAGGACAGCAGAGGGAAATGTGATCCCTTCAAGCAGACCTTCCTCTCACGTTTCTCCTGTGGGAAGGTTCAGCCACAACCACCTTTAGTGCACATCTCCTTTCTGCTGCTGCTTTGTTCTCCTGGCCCAGGGGAGGACCTGGGCTGGTGGAAAGGCAGGTCAGTAAGCTGAAGCTCTTTGAGCTGGTCACACTGTGTCCAAAGAGCGCGTGCCCTTTTCTCACACACGCACCCCAACAGCCACAGCCCAGCTGCTGCAGCAGAGACAGAGACATTTGAACAAATGGCAGGCAGGACCGATGGGCAGAACAAGCAGCCCGCCTACCCTGGGTGAGCTAGCTGCAAGCAAAGGTCCTTTCCCAGTCTCTCATCTCAGGCAAAGGAGACAAAAACCCACGGTACTCCGTGTGGAAAATGGAGCACTAATAAAGCTTCAGATTTTCCACTTGGCTGCTGCTCCTCAGCTCCCTCCCTTTCCCACCTGCACTTCTCTGAGCCTGTGGGGAAATCTGACATTACATACATTTCTATATTGTCCGCAATTAAGAGATCCTTCTCTCTGCTAAGTGACTATGAAGAGCAGAGATGGGGGAACTTGCATTCAAGAGCTGTCTGCCTTGCAGCCCCTGCCTCCTCCGCATCACTCCCACAGGCATGGTCCCTGCAGGCGTCACAACCCAGGCCTCCAAGTCACCTTGGCCATAGCGGACACTGGACAACCCCACCCAGCCTAGCTCCTCCGCTTGGACTAGTGTTCCCATGTCACTGAGCGTCACCTCTCCCCCACGGGCAGGGTTTCTCTCCTGTCACTCCGGGGCTGAGGCTGGGCTCACTGGGTTTCCCCTGGGGGATCTGCGCCTTGCAGCTCCCCACGCACCGCCAACCCATGGAGGTTTCCAGTCTGGAGCCTGCTTGAGTGCATGTCGGTCCCGCACTGCCAACGTGGGTGGGCAAATGCCCAGGAGGTGGCAGAGATCCCATTTCCCAGTCTTTCCAGCCACAGATTAGAGTAATGCCAGAAGTGGCCACGTGGCAAGTAGGTGAAATGTACTCATCTGTGGCAGACGAGAGGAGAGATTAGATACAGTAGTGGTCTGTCCTAACCTTAAGCTTTTTGATAAATCTCTGAAGATTAAGGAGAGAGGAGATTCTATAATATAAAATCTGATTTGTCTGTAGCTCAGCTAAAGATGAGCACCCGCTCCTCCACAGCCCGCTTCTGCATACCTCACATTTCTGCGCGCACAGGCTCCGGGAGGGGAGCTGAAGTCGCAGCCTCACTGCCATTATCAGTGCCTAGGATGGGAAAATGTTGAGGAAATTTCTGGCAGGACAGCTGTCTGACCTGGCTTATTTACATGCTGGGACATACTTCTAAAGCACATCACCCTTTAACATACTCGTACGCGTGTGCAGGTAAGTACGTATACGTGTGAGTGTATGGGTGCCAGCTAGCAGCTGGGAAGGGAAACAAACCCGCAGCCAGCTGCCCCACTGAGCACAGGCCCTCACAGCCCCCAGCTGGAGGCTCGGGCCAGTCCAAGGGAGCTGCCCTTTCTCCACGCTGCTCTCCTCGGGCACCCACGAGGCACACTGGGACCAGCCCCATCCCACAGACCCCAAACATGCCCATGCTGCTGGGCGGTGGGCAGCAGGCCCCCCACATTGCACCTCTGCACCTGCAGGACGTGCCCAAAGCCACGCATGAGGTGGGCTGCGGAGCAGTTAGCGGAGGTTAACACCCCGCGGTGTTCTCTGGATAATTCTGCGCATTTTCTGCATGAAACACTCAAGTCTGAAAGACTTTACGAGTTGAATGAGTAATATTTTCTAGACAGAAATACAGGGCTATGAAAAATGCATGAGCAGCTACAGCTTCCTATAGGCCACGTCTCACCTCCCGTGCACCTCACAAGCCCGGGGTGGGCTTCCCCCTCCACCAGCAGCAGCACCACAGCCCTGCCGCTCAGCACTGCATGCCAGGGTGATGCTGATCCCAGCCTCGGGCAGCTCGTCACCATCAGCCAAATTAGAACAAAAGGAAAGCCGAGGGAGAAGCTGTCCTTTGCAATCCCTCTGGGAGCTGGGGAGCGCTGGGCGAGCACGGAGGGTAAGGATGAGGATTAGGATGAGCGTGTGCTTGAGTGGGAAGAAAATGATCACAGGCTCTGAAGTTGCTGGTCAAAAAGGATCCCCAGTACCTGGCATTCCTAAGCAAATAACACCTTCCAGGATCCAATTCACCAATTTCCTTCCAATTCACCTGGAAAGCAAGGTCCCCTTCTCTCCTGCCCTGGTGTGGGCACGAAGCAGAGCCCATGTGCAGCTCCTCTGGCAGCCAGCCTTTGGATCCTCCCTGCACCACAGGCAGGAGCCCAGGGGCCAGCTTACAGCAGAGCACTACATGGGCAGGGACAGGGGCGTCTCTTTTCCCCTTGGGACCCAGCATTTGCTAAGGCTGGCTCAGGAATTGTCCCCCTGGCATGCTGTAGCTGCTGGATGAAAGCATGGTGGCAGAGAGAGGGGTGTCCTGCATGTCCTCTGCTGGCCGCGTGCAGGTCTGAGGGTGAACCCTGGAGCCATGACCACCACTACAGCAAGGCTGTAGTCAGCTGAGCAGAGCTGGATCATTCTACATCTTCTATGCAGCAAGCAGCCTCCAAATCTAACTGCTGGTCACCACCAGAAGCTAGCCATCAGCTAATGGGAGACAGAAGCTAGCCATCAGCTAATGGGAGAACATGGGCTTAGGGGACACGTTCTCTTCTGGTTCCTTCAGCATCAGCCAAAACAAGGGCTGGAACATCTCCTTCTCCAAACAAAATCCTTTTTTCACTCACTGCAGGCTGGCTTCAAACTTTGAACACAGTGTATCCTGCAATTCCTCCTCACCCAAGCTTGGCACATGAGATAAACACACTTAATTTGCCCATCTATGGTACCTTGGAAGGGCTGGGAATTTGCTGTCCTCATTTTGTAGCCCACGTTCCCCCTACACAGAGAACAAAGCCAGCTCTGCTTGCACAGGGAGCCTACATTGTTTCCCTTAATCTAAAATAAGTTCCACATTAAACCCCACCTGCTCTGTATTTGTGTGGGGGGAGAAACTGTGACAAGAGTAATTCATCAGAGAGGAGAGGAGGAAGCTGGGGACAGGTTTCATTGCTTTTTGTCCACAAGCACAGCGGCCTCAGCTGCAGGAGGACCTGGCTCACCTCACGGGCATGGGGAGGGCCAGAAGGGGGGAGCCGGTGCTGGACCTGGCATCCGCCAGTGGGGCCGTGCTGAGCAAGCTCAGCCGTGCTTTCTCACCAGGTCTGGCTCAGCAGCACAACGCAGGCAGAGGAAAAGGGGACCATAGCTTCAGACCCCTTTTCTCTGAGCACCTGGTTCTGGATGCTGGTTGGGACTGGAGATGGTTTTTACTCACCAAGAAATAGGACAGTTGTGTTTTGCATATGGAGCTACACATGCCATAGCGCACACTTTTTTTTTCTTATTTAAACACACCAACCCACTATCAGGAGTGCTTTTGTTTTTAGGCCCTTTTGCTGCACTCCTACCTCTCAGTCCTGCTCCTGGCGAAGCTCCTCACCTTCTCGCCTGCAGCAAGCAGGAGCGCTGTGTCTCTGGCACAATGAAGAAAAGAAAGGAGAAATGAAAGCAGCTGCTATTCCCTAGCAAGGTGTGATCTCTCCTCTCTGGCAATCCTTGCAGTAAGCCTGCTCCTCTAGCTTGCTGCAAGAGCCACAGCATTCCCACCTTCTTGCCACGTGGTTTTAACTCTTCTCACCACCTCATGTGCTGCTGAGATCAGTGCACCCTACCTCCATCACCAGGGTCCTTGAGCACTTGGGAACCCCATCGCAGACCGAGCTCTGCAGTACGTGACATTGCCCTGTTTGTGGCCGTGCTTTGGAGCTCAGAATGAAACCCAGCACAAACCAGAACCCGTTTCCCTCATGCCAGCGGAGCAGGGGCTGGCATCTCCTGCAGGCAGGCGCTGACGTACAGAGGAAGTGGGAGCTCTCTCCTGCCCACAGCACCAACAGTGAAGAAACCGATGGGAGCAGCAGTCCTAGGAAAAGACCCGTCCCTCTGCTTGTGGGTGCTTTCCACAGAGAGGGTTGAAGCAGGGCACAACCAAGAGGAACTCAAGGGTAAGCAGAGTTTACTTATTATTTTAAGCAATGCAAAGCTTGCACTTTTCATAATACAGCAAAAGAAGAACACATGACCCTGCTGTGCTATTTATTGCAACACCTCTGAGTTAGCAAAAGGTGCCTTTGCTACCCCCACAAAATGGCCTTTGTCAGTTTTCTTCCTCTGAAGTGCCAGACCTGCCACCACTGAAAAAGAGATGTCGGTCCCAGCACTGCAGCATGTCCTACGCTTGGTGCTGGTGCAAAAAGGAGCAGAAAGGAGTCACAGGCTTGGCTGAATCCTCAGCTAGATCTTTCCTTGTTCCGGCTTTAGAGTTAAGCCTGCAGTAAGAAGTAAATGAGTTACTTAATATAGAAGGGGAGACGTTATCTCGGTGGGCAGAAAGACACCGCGGCTGTTCAGCGAACTGTCACCGTGAGGGACGGGCCTCCTCGGACCCGCACAGCCGCTCTCTGGTGACAGACAACAGCCCCTTCCTCCGGCTCCGTCGCTTCTCCCAACCACGGCCACGCTCGGAGGCAGGTGTATAACAACCTGTGTGTGGACAAGGCGGAGAACAACAGAATTACCCTTGTGTCAAGTGTGTCAGCCAGAAGATGCTAAAAATACTGGCACCCTTAGCAGTCACGGCAGCGCAGCGGAGCGCTGGCTTCCCACACCCCAGCACCTGCCTGAAGCAATGCCTTGCACAAAACTTTCAGAGCGTGGCCACTGTCCCGAGGGCACGCTTCTCCTTCCTAGGCACAGCGCGAGCTATCTCCTGCCTCTCCAGTAGCCACAGGAAGAGACTGCATGAAAAAGCATTCAAAACAGACTGTTTTTGTGAAAAAATATCATCTTATCTCCAAAGAGCTACATTAATGCCACACTAATGCCCTAAGCTGAAAGCCTGCCTACCGTCTCAAGATAAGAGCCACGCTCTGGAGCTGAGAATTGCTACCAGCCTTCATCCCTTGTGTGCCATGCACAACGCACCATTCATCCTTTATTATCAACTTCTGACCCTGAGGGCAGTTTCCATTTCTTGTCCACTTTCTCTGCTTTAGAAGCAGCAAACATTGGCGGCAGCGGGGCTGGCGCTGCCTTCCTTTCTCTGTCATTTACTGCTGTGCAGTAGCAAAGCCCTGGGGGAGTGAGCACCAGAGGAGCTGCCAAACCCCTGTCCATGAAGCTGGAACCACTTCTACACCAAAGAATGAACCAGCCTGGAGGTGTCCTGCAGCTCATGTGGAGAACAAAATTAACCCCTAGCATGGCCTTAGCAGGAGCCATCATTCAAACTGTGGAAAAAAAGTGGGTAATAAGACAGAAGAGAGCCAGCAGGCTTCACGTTTGGTGGTGTCTGCACGTTAAACCATTTTTTAATGCGTCTCCAAAGGGGTCCCCTGGGAAAGTCATAGGGAAGAGAAGTTCCTAGATGAGATGACTCTGCCAGGGAGCTCCCAGGGTCAGGGCTGGCAGGGTCCTCTGCAGGGCTGCTACCTGCAGCAAGGAACGGCTGATGGCAAGCACATCACCACAGGCCGAGAGCATGGCTTGGTCGTTACGCAGCTCACCGGCTTCAGGTAAGCAAGTGGGAGATTTCTGCTTTGGATTGATACATCCTGGCTTTAACATTGTATACATTTTAAAGTGCAGAGGCTCAACATAGTAAATAAAGTGGAAGCGAGTGGCAAGGGCGAAAGCATTTTACGTACAGTCCTTTTGGAGGCGATGTTCAGCACGTACAGCAACCCAGTGAAGCACAGCGAGTACCTTGGCAGTAAATGAGTGTGTCACAATGATTTGTCTTAACTCCTGCAGAGGCAATTTAACATAATTTCAGTAACAGCGCATCAAGAACACACAGGAATTCACTCTAGCATATGCATAACTTTTATTTATTTATTGCTGTCAATATGCATGGTAAAGGAAGACCCAATGTGGCCACCTCCTGAGTACAATAATTCTGTAAATTCTGATATTGTGGCATTTGATGGTAATAGACCAAAGCTGTTGCAGTCACAAGCCACTGGGTGATTTTTGTAACTGCCTGGATTGCAGATACATTTTCTGGCTGTACTTCTGCCCGTACCTTCCAGCATCACATGATAAAAAACTTTTAACTGTAAAAGAGCCAGAGATGTTGTTAGGACAGTGCAAAGGGGAAAACCAGCTCTGGATTGCTTTCTCACAGCTCTTCAGCCTTGTGGGAGCACGAATTCATTTGTGGCCTTCTAGCATACAAGTGGAAAAAGCACAGAAGGATCAGGTATGTTAAGGAAGGATACAATTTTTCTTTTCCTGTGACACCATCTGTCATTATAAAAGCATCAGCCTTCAGTGCCGTACCCTCTGGTTGTTTAAAACATCCCATCGCCTGGCAGAAGGATACTGGCCAGTAACTGGCTGAAATGGAAAGCAGAGACCATGCCTTCATTGCTTGTCCTCTGCTCACAGGCTCCCACCAGGAACTCTCAGCGCATCACACCCTGCAGCCTGCACCCAGCATCAACGCCGTTCCCATGGATGGCAGGCCAGGGTCCCTTACCAGCCTCATCCCCAGCTGCACCCTAGAAACAGCACTGGATTGGTAGGGAATGACATTGATGGCCAAAAGCAAAGCCTGGGGCTGGCCCGTGTCACAGCCTGCATGGGGCAGGTAAGCAGCCACCCCAGCGTCACTTGACACAGAGGGCACATGTAATACCCAGGGGTACTGGTGAGCATTACAGCCCTGAGAGTCCCACTAAGTCTGCACTTAAGATCCCGAAGCCCTAACTGTACCTCTACTGCTAGATTCATCACCTTTGTATCTTTTACGCCTTTGTTTCCTGATTTATATCACAGGGATGAGTGTCACTGAGTGCGCTTGTCATGGGCTCTGTAAGCACTAAGCTGTGCTGTTACTATAGTGGGGATAATTATTAGCCAGCTACTTGCATAAAGGAGTGGTGGTGGTGGGAGAGGCTGTAAGGTTTGCACAGTAAAGCCATTCCTCCTCTGTAACACACAAGATAACCACCTGCAGGGCAAATCCTCCCCTGTAATAACTTGTGGTCAGCACTTGGGGATGCATAGAGTCCAACAAGAAGCCCACCTCTGAACAAGCTGTCCTCAGGTCCTCTCCCATTTCACCCCTGGCTTGCTGGAGGTCCAGGCTGAACCCAGATAGCCTGGGCTGCAATTAAGAGGACTGGTGGAGAGCAGTACAAAGCCCTGGGTACAGGCCATTCACTGCAGCACACACAGAGGTGGCTTTCCCCACCTCCACAGCTGCATTGCCCTGACATCCTGCTTCCGACAACATTTAATTTGCAAAGTGGTAGTAGGTTTTGTCCTGGCAGCGACACAGCCAGCTGTTCCAATGCAAAAANTGGCCCCAGGATGTTCTGCCCACAGACACACAACCCTCCTTCCAGCTTGCATCGATGCTGCTGAGTTACCTATAAGATCTACTTTGCACATGATCCTTCTTGGAGCCAAATCCACAGGTTGCCTTCACCTTGCGCTGCTATCGCTTGCTTGAAATGTTGCTGCGTCAGGAGATTGCCCTGTGTTTGATATCACAGTCTGTGCCTGTGAGGCTGTGACTGCTGCAGTCTTCAGGAAACGTGCCAGGAAGCATGCCCCATCGAAGCACCGATGACCGGGGGCGTGCAGTGAGCCATTTCCTAGAGGAGATAAGGCAGAATGGGGTAAGCTCTGCCCAACGGGGGTGGCTGCACTAGCTGGACCATGGGCTAACGAAGGGTTTCTCAGAAGCACTTGTGTTTGGCAGGCAGACTAAGCAGGAAAGAAAAGAAGAGGCACTTCCTAAGCTAAGGTCAGTGGTTCACTTTAACACTGACCATGGTAGCTTGGCAATATGTGGCTTAACCTAAGCAGCTGAAGCAAAGAGACATGATCCAGAGCGGTCAGCAGGGGTAGTCTGCCAGGCTACAGGGAGCATCCAAACTAAAGCAAAGCCACTAACTGAGGGAATTGCCTACACACAACTTTCCCCCACCTTCCTCACCAAAGGACATATCTCCCTTCTGACCCTAGTGCCTGATGGCTTAGCTTTTGCAGAGCTGAATGGCAAGTTGAGATCAGAAGTCCCCTCCCAACAAGGGTCACTTTTCATCCCCCGAAGCTGAATCTTTCTGCGACCTCATGATTTGGTAGAGAGTTTCGCGGAAGTGCTGGTGCCGGCTCAGTCTTTTGGCTGCCTCCTTCAGCTCCTCAATGTTTTCAGCTTCTGCATGAGAGAAGATGAAGGACTGGGACTGCTTCACTGAAACAAGAGCAGCACAGAAAGGTCAGCACACTCAGGGACACAAACCAAAGACAAAGTTTCAACAGAGCACACGAGCCATGCCATCATCACAGTTGAGAGCCTGGCAAGGAACAAGCTAACCATTGCACTGACAGCTTCACCTTACTGCTTTTAGAGGAGGAAAATGCTGACATGCATGGAAATACATTTTTCTTCTTTACAGGTGCTTTGCTTTACTTCTTTACAGGGTTTAGGGTTCTGTGTAGAACCTGATCTGACCTCAAAAGCAGCCACTCTGAGCACTGGACTGGACTAGACATTGTGCAGATGTCCCTTCCAACTTAAATCCATCTGAATGCTTAATCATAAACTAAGTCAGCTTTGATCATATGTTTTTGCAGGGGCCTGGGAGCATCCCAGTGGTTAGCGCATACCTTTTCACATACACGAAGAGACAGGCAACTAGTACACATGCTCATTTCCTGCTCTCTGGATAGAGAAGCTCCAAGTTTCTGTCTGTAGTTCCATGCTACTGCTAAGGAATATGTAATATGAACCATATTTGCAGATCTTACTGTTCTTTCAGCCCTATCTGCACATATCTGCTCCTGCCGGACACAAAGGAAGAAGCTGCCCAATACCTACAGTCATTCCATGAAGTGCTGGCTCTCCGGCGGTGAAGGCGGCAGCTCTTTATGCGACGGGTGGCAGCCTTGTGGATGTACACAGAGTTCTTCATGATCACAGGCATCTTGGCCTCCAGCTCGGCATTGCGGATGCACTCTTCAAAGAACTCTGAGGAGAGGACACCGCTGTGAGCAGTGATGGGAAAGACACTGCAAGCAATGAAACAGCCAAGAGGGACTGTGCTCACTGGCAGGCTGAGCCAGGCGATGATGTTCAACACTTCCCTAGATCTTCACAGACAACAATCTGCGAAGCTCCAGAACATCATCAAGTTCAGAAGGACAGAAACCTCCAGCGCCATACTCAAATCAGAGAAAGAATGGCAACCATCCATTCCCCCTTAATCTTTCCCACAACTGCTAATGATTTAACTGCTGAAGGGCTCACATGCTGAGGCTCCCAGCTCTGCTGTCAAAGGGCTGGGGAGGGCTGCAGCAATCACCTGGAAGGACTGAGCAATCTGTGCTGGGACTGGTACTAAAGAAAACATTGCTGGTCGCTTGCTTTCTCCAGTCTTTTCCTCATCAGTACATTTTTACTCTTTTGAAGAAAACAGCCCCCAAAATCTAAGATTAGAAATGCATGACATTCAGTGCCAGAGGTTATTCACTGTTGCCCTATGCAGGTAGCTCAGCTCTGATTGAATGCTGAGCTCAGCACAGCCATTTTAGCTCTGTGTTCTTACCACGGCTCTGAGCTGCTGGCATGAAGTTCAAAGTCAAGTCCTTTGCCTCAGTTCAGGAATCTGATGGAGAAACTACTGAGGTACAAAGAGTTGGGAGACAGCACCAGGTGTAGCTTTGCTAATTTGGGAACCTCTTTTTGAGTCTGGAAAGATGGGTAGAAATATTTCCTCTCTGGGAGCTTGCTCATCAGTACAGAAGATGGATGACTGACTTACTTCTCAAATTACTGACATCTGCTTTCATCTTCTCCTCTTTCTCCTTGTTGCGATCCAGAGAATTTAAGCCTTGCTCCAAACTCTGCAATGCTTCCTCAGCTTCCCTCAGTCTCTTCTCCAGATCCATGCGCACCTTCACCTCAGCCTGAGGAAGATGAAGAGAATAAGTACTCCTGAAAACAGCTTGTGTATCAAAAAGCCTCCTGTAATTCACAAGGTTTGCAAGGGACCCAAAACAGATGAAAACAACAACAACAAAAAAAAAAAACAACAATAAGGAAAACCAATAGGAATAACATGACAGCATAAAATTTGTTCCTCATGTCTTCTGACAGAATCTGAATTTGAAGTCCAGATTATTTTAGTAATTCTCCCTTACTCTGAATTTCCTTTTCACATCTGCCCTCTCATTGTCTGAACCATGTGGAATCAGAGATGGCATTTCAACACGGGAGTTCATATCTATGCAAGTAGTTAAAGCCGAGCAAGAACAGGAGGACACTTTTTCATCTGAGATGGACTTGAGATAAAGGCAGTCAATTCCCACAAAGGGGTGGATAGTTCTTAGTTTCAAAAAGAAAATACAATAAAAATTAGAAATAAAGGATAATATGAGTAGTAGTTTAGCAAATGAGAATAACTCATACAACTTAGATCAACTTAGCTTTAATTTGACCAAATGGAACACTAAAGGATAAGAAAATCTTGGAGGTGCAAGAAAAAGATGAGATGGGGGATAAGAAAAAGAGGAAAGAGGGATGGTACACCACCTGCATTTCTGTTTTCAAACCCAAGTTCAGGTGGAAGTTCCTGAAGATTTTCAAATCTTCAGATTGATTCACAGAGCACAGGTAAGGAGGGAAAATTTCTGCCCTGTTCTGCAATTTCCGTATTAGCATTTCTTTGAAGTCATCTTTATGCTTGACTGTCTACTTTCCTCTTTTACTTTGCCCCCCTGCTTCATCTTTAGATGATGCTTTCACAGTAACAAATGAAAAGAATTTTACTGAATAGGTTAACCAGGCATCAGAATGAGAAAACAAATAATAGTGCTACATAGATACAACATGGCATCCTCATGTGTTACGATGATACGAAGCACAGCAAACGAAGATATTTAACCACAAAATAAAAACAAATTTCTCTCTTAATGGGGATGGTCTGGACGGGAAGTGAGAGAACTGGGGGCCCAGTGACCGCAATACGTGACATACGCAGGTGGTACCTTGAGGTCTCTCTCTGTCTGCTGCTTCTCGGCCGTCAGCTCCGAGAGCGAGTTCTGCAGTGCTTGTGACTGGGAAGAGTAAAACTCGCGCTCCTCCTCCAGGGCTCGGGACCGCTCCTCGTTCTCTTTCATCCTGGTGCGTGGCACAGCAAAAGGAGATCACCATCCCCACCCCAGCACAACTACAGAAAGGAAGGGGCTCGATATCGTGGTGGGGCACATTTAACTACCTGGCTACCCGGAGCAAAGAGGCGCTAAAGGGAGAGTTATCTGTGTTTCGCTTCTACAACACAGGCGTGGCTGGAGAAAGCCAGGAGGACTGCTCTTGAAGGGGACATCCTCAACACCCCCCAGAGAGGTCCATGAGCACCAAATACTTCTTATGGACAAGTGCATGAACACCAAATGGATTCATAAGCCTCAGCCCTGATGTGGAAGGAGCAGGCCCAAGTGTCAGCAAGGAGTTTGGCTGCCCTGCCTCACTCTGCCCATCCTCTCTGAAGCGTTCACAACCTGAACTCCTGCCATGGGAACCAGACAGGCTTCCAGCCTTGTTTTGTGTTGGCAACCAAAAAGTAAGTCAGCAGATAGCCACGTCTTTTGGCACCACAAATCCCGACCAGAGCAGAATTGTCCTCTTCCCTTTACCACAGACAGAGTTGAAATTATAATCTCACCTGTCTGCAGGTCTTAGGGTAAACACGGGAAGAGTTTTGAAGTGATCCTAGTTTTAAGCCTGGAAATATTTAGCCATACTCTGATTGCCTCCCATCTGCAAGGAGGAAAAACTACCTCTTTTCCCAAAATGCCTTTCCCACTGGAAGGCATCTTGTTCCATGTCCCTGTCACCACTGTAGGAGCCCCTGACCCGACTTCACCTCTTCTCTGCCAGGAGTTTCTCCTCCAGAAGTTGCTGCATCTTCTCTTCAATCTGTCGCAGGCTGCAGTGCAGTCCCCAGCTGGGGCTTTGCTCCTTGCTAGGGCTGGTTGGAGGTGGGAGCTGGCTTTCATTTTCTTCCAGCATCTCTAGCATTTGCTGCTTTTCCAGGGAGAGCTCCTTGAAGAAGGACAGGAACAGTGAGCATCAGCCAAATCTAATATTCCTGCTCCTTTTCCTGCCTGGCTCCTTCATGAGTTCCTCCACCCTTACATTCACATTCCTCATTCAGGTTGAAAACAGGAGTAACAAAATCTGTTTTTCCCTTCCTACCTGCCTCGTTAGGAGCAAGCCTCCACCATAGCCTTTGCTATGCAAGCGGGAGAGAACCTGGAGGCTCCTTTGATATGATATGCCAGGACCCAGCTCAGGGACTGGAGCCTTGTGCTTCCCTAGGGCACCTCCAATGCAGGCAGCTTCTCTGTCTTTCCTCTTTTCCCTTCAGTCTCTCATCACCTCGCTCCTCAGCCTGATCTAGTGGAATCCCTTCTGTGGTACTTCTGGCTACAAGGCAATAGGACAGATCATGCTGTTTTCCTGCAAAGCGTTCAGTCTGTTGTGCAACTGGAGTACAAATGCTCCTTCCCTAACCTTCCAGATCTTTTTTCTACCTATAACTGTGGGCAAGGAGAAGATTTCAGGAGGAACATCAGATTTTGGACAACAACAACAGATTTTTGGACAAACTTGCAGGATCTAACAAGAACATTAAGGATGACATTGAGGCTTCAGCAGGCCAGCTGTGTGGAAATTTCGCAAAAATCATATGAATTCAGAAAAGCCACTTTTCACCTGTCCACCAGAGCAATACCAAGTAAATAAAGGGTTTTATACATCAGCACTCCATTTCCTAAATTCTCATATGGTATGTGATTCTCTGGGAACCATGTTCCAGTCTATGAATGAGGAATGCCTCACTGCTATTCTAATTTCCACCAGGGCTTATGGAGACGCTGTTCAAAAATCAGACAGCTACCACACAAAAATACAGCCTCGTTGGCTGGAAGGGACCTCTGGGAGGCTCTAGTCCAGCCTTGTGTTCAGAGCAGGCCTGTCAACACAGCAAGATTTGGACAGCTGTGGTTTTGTACAGTTCAGTCTCAAAAAAACTTCCAGGATGGAGATTCCTCAACCTCTCCTAGTGCCTGTTAGGTCAGCCCTACCTGTCTGGTGGAAAATCTCTCCTAATGTTCAACCTGAGCTTCCCAAGCTACATTGCCTTACATCATATCACCTGGCACGGCTGAGAAAAGTTTGGTTCTGCTGGGCTCCTTGTCACTTCAGTCTTTTCCTGAAGAGGATTTTGGCCTTCATATCATCGACTGAATGAATCAGCTCATCTGCACAGGACTTGACTCTGACACTAGCAGATGTTAGATTCATTCCATGGGACAGGATTGCCTGCAGTCCTGGTTAGTTCCCGTGGACTGTTCCCATAATGCTGTCATTCAGAGGGGAGAAGCGGTCACTCACCTCTAGGGTTTTCTGTAAGGACTGTGTCAGGCTTCGCAACTCTTTCTTTTCTTCCTCCACTCCTTTAAGGGAGCGGGCTGTGAGCTCTAGCTCCCTAAAGAAGCAAAAATGGTGATAGCTATTGTAGGGGAACACTAGCCCTACAAACCACACTCGGACTGTACAGGCTGTGGACTTCTAATGCAGGACTTGCTACTGGTGTTTGGTATGGGCAGCTGTCAAGTGTCAGGAATTCCAGGCAGAGTCACGAATTCACACCTTGAACACACTACAGGCATCCAGGAATGTGGCTGTGCCTCCTGATAGCTAAAGAAAAACCAGCCACTAGTGTGCTTCTCCAGCAAGTGTGGGACCACGGTTACAACTGGCAGAGCTCAGACAGGGCAGTCATATGTAAGCAGATGTAAGTTTATGAAAACAAAAATGGTTTGCAAAACCACACCAGCTTTTCTGAGATGATGTTTAGGAAGAAAAAAGGAAAAGGAAGAGAGCAATGGCAAAACATGCCCTTTCAACACTCAGGGAAAACCACTTGGATATTTCCCTAAATACATTTGTTGTTACTATTTTGCATAGCGTAACTCTCAAAAAGACAGAATTATTCTGAGTGAGACAACTTCAACCTCCACCCAGTGTCATTCAGCTGAGCGTGAAAAACCAGACTGAGATGTCTGGAGCCCACATGGCCAGCGAGAATAAAACAAGTCGCCTCTCTGAAATCCTCCAGCACCTGTCAGTTGCCATACTGCCCCAGCTAACCTGGGGTTTGCTCATGTCCCAGCTCCTTGGAAGCAAGGCTGCTGGAATTGGTCACACAACTGATAGCAAATGCAAACATACAGATCTCAGCCATTCTGTTGTGGTCAATATTGCATTTACCTCCTTCCTACATAGACAAAATTGGTGACTTTTACCCATTGTTTTGATTCACAACCACACTAGCGCTTCTACTAAGTGAGGGAGCTGGTGTCCTCTTCCTGCCCTGTCCACTTTGCTCCCTTACCGCTTGATCTGCTCCTGCTCCGACCTCAGCTCCCGTACCACCTCTTCAAACCGGTGCTTCTCTGCTTCCAGTACCTGGTTCAGACGTTCAAGTTCCTGGATAAAAAGAGGAGACGGGAGCGTACTCTGTCGGAACACTTAACAGTTAGGAACGGCTTCCCTGTTAATAACTCCTGCCACTTGTCATGCGCACTATGTAGAGCCACTGGGTGTCTGATTTCAGCACACTTTTGTCCAGGGGCGTTCAGAATGGACTAAAGATTGGCTGAGGATTTCCAGACATTCGGAAGTCCCAGGCGAATTATCAGGCACCTGGAAATCCCAGACATGCTGCCTGCACAGGTCAGCTCTGCTCCACGCATACAAAAGGTCCAAAGCCTCCCGGGCAGGGCTCTACATGCAGATACCCTTTCCAGGCACCCACATGTGCAGGCACAAAGCCTGGAGAGGAATATGACAGCCCCAGCACTGCTGCTGCTGAACTATGGTACTTGTACTAGTTCAACCTTGTTTCCCATCCCACTGGGACAGGAAAACACAGACTGCACAGTTACATCTCTGCACAGTTTGATCAGCCTGTCACCATCTTTGGACTAATAAGCAATGCTTAAAGATTTCCGATTACCACAAGCTAGCCACGTGTGGTGAAACGGTCTCTTCTAGTCTAGGAGAAGCAGTCATACCAAGACCTACCAGGGGCATTTTACCAACCTTCCCTCCATCTGCAGAAGGGGAGGTGTGGACCAAGCACAGCAAGGGTCCATCTCCTGCCTTAGCTGCTGGGCAGAACTCCTGCCACAGGCCCAGGCAGGTCACAAAACAGCACCAATGCCACATAAATTCACAATAAGTCTCTTGCTCCATGGTGCAGACACATGGTTCAAACTGTTTTCCCAGCATATTGCTCTGAAGCCTTCGGGCTCACAGCAGGTCAGTGCACCACAGTCCAGTCAGTGAGCTATATAGTCCTCCCTTCGTCAGAAACAAACTCCTTCACGCTAACCTGGCCCCATCTGCTCTTTGCGGGCAATGAAGACACTGTGCGTGGCTTTGTAAGGGCAGAGCTTTGTTGCAGAGTCCTTGGACAAGAACGTTTCCCTCCCTGTGTCTACAGGCAGTGCAGTGGGCTACCTCACCAGAAAGGGATGTCTCCCTGTAAAGGCAGAAGTAGCTTAGCACTGTAGAAGTGTCCAAGCCACCAAGTGACCAAGACTTCAGCTCTGCAGAAATGTAGGGAGGAAAAACATAGGCCTGAGAAGTCTAGCTCAGCATTGCTGTCTTTTGACAAAGAGGGGCCACAGTCATCTTGGATTAACTGGAGAAGAAAACATGTGCCAGTTTGTAAGATTGCAACGTGGTGATCTACATCCAACAGAGCTTGCCTACCATATAATAGGACAATCCATATGCAAAGCAATGTTGCAATAACTTTATGATGGTGCTATAAAAACTGGTATAGATTTGATGTAAATACATGAATGAACTATGTTTATTATATTAAACAAAAAGGTTAGGAATAGTTTGAAAAACAATAATAAACTTGATCAATTAAGGTTTAATAGTCACATCTATGGGAGTGGTGTCCTGGCCTTTCCCTAGAGCAATGCTTATTATTCTCCCCATCTCTGGTTAGTCCAAAGAACAAACCACATTGCTTTTTGTTGCTCTTTCTTTCTCACAATGGTATCCCTACACTAGAACAACATCAGGTCTGTTTGTTTTCTGTGTAAACAGACAAGTCAATTTCCACAGTCTTCTTGAATCTACCAGACAGCAAGTATTTAATTCCCCTGGAGACATAAGCAGGTGAAGGGTGCAACAAGCATGCTGCATGGAAAGAGCCTGGGACAGGGGATCAGGAATATAGCTCCAGGGCCCGTCCCATGGCACAGCTCTTATTTCTCTTTCCATCCCCAGGGCCCAGGGAATGGCTGGAGACCTTTTTGGCTCTGCTCCCTCCCTGCCTGAACTCTGGCCTGTCCTCAAGCCAACAACTCCCAACCTCCCAGCCCTGCCCCATGGAAGCTGAAGGAAACTGGCTTGTGATGAACACTCACCTCTTTCTGCTCCCTCTGCAGACACAGCTCTTCTGTTTCTTCCATCAGCTTATCTGCAAGCATACACACACACAAAGGCCAGATGCAGAGAAAAGTGATTTATATCCCGGGGATGTTTATGAGCACGAAGCACTGACTGTTTGGAGCTTTTAAATGCAGCATTCTCTATTGCTCTGTGCATATCTGTCTGAGGGGCTCCAAAGGCTGAGATGACACTAATGGGATGATCTGTAATTTCCCTCCTGCCAAATAACTTAATAAACTAAACAATCATATTACTGCGTACTCCTGCCAAGGGTTCCTCCCAGGGTTCTTACAGCACATGAACAAACTAACCTTCACCACCCTCTAGCCTATTTAGGAAACCATCCTCATCTCTGCTTCACGCATAAGGAAGCAGAGGCACAGGATGGCAAGTGGGTGCGCAGGGTCACACACAGCATAGCAGCAGTCTGTTCTCCTCATACGTTTCAGTGCCCCGTCCTTACCCTCCCAGCACGTCGCCCTCTCCTTTAACCCCTCTAGGTTAAACTGGGAGAAGAGGTCTCCCAGCTCCCCTCAAGTCAAGAGAGGCCTCCAAGGCATGCTCCAAATAAACTCTGCTGAATGCACGGGGAACCGTTGCCCATACAAACAAACATCTCACTTTACCAAACCTCAGTAGATTTACTAGATCTTACCTTACTAAAATCAGTAGGAGAAAAACTTTGCCTGGAAAGGCAAAGGCCTGTAGGGTCCTTGATGAAACATGTGAAGTAGACAGATACATGGGTGGTTTACCTTGGATAAGGAAGGTATTCAGGTTTGTTATTAAGTTGTAAGGTAAAAAGCACTGTGGTCTGTTAGAGTTACAATATGCTTTGAACCAAGGGGATAAAAATCAGTTTGGGGAGGTTTAAGTTGTCCTGACCATGTATATGTGCAATGTTAAGTACAGACAAAAGTATAATTATGTTGTTTTGTGCTATAAGTGTAAGGGGAGTTAAGTCAACAGAAAATACTACTGCTGGTTTATTCTGGTGGTCCTAGATCCTGCGAATGGATCAACATGGATGCTAGATGGTTTGGAGACTGAAAAGAGGAGTTTAATAATTCTTAGGAGCTGTTCCCCACAGTGAGGCCTTGAAGCCTCTTGTTTGTCTTGTTGCCATTACACATGCTTTGAGTAGAAGCTTGCTTTAGAACTGACTTCGGGTTTAGTCATAAAGATCGATAGCTGGGTTTTGTTGTTTTGTTACTTTGTTTTGTTTTACCATACAGACATAAATAACTAGGATAGCTTTGTATGTAATTATGAAGAAGGATGATCTTAATATATTTAAACAAAACTAACAGCAAATAGATTAGATATAGTTGCAGAGCCTGAAGAAATCAATCCCCTAACTAGCCACAGAACTTACAGCCGTTAATAGTCCTCCTCAACATCAGTTGCTCTTGTCTATCGAGAAGGACACCCACCCACCAGAGACTCTGCTCTGGTGCTTACACCATGACCTGATGCACCAATTTGTGCTACACGCAGACCTTACCCAGGGGCACTGCCTTAGGCAGCTCTTGGGCACGCTGCCTGCCCCCAGCACTTGGTCCCTTCAGCAGTCTTTTAGCATTGGAAACTTCAGAGGAAGCCATGCAAGTTTTCTCCCTAAAAGCCCTCCCAGAGTTCCTGTAGACCCACGAGAAGTAACAGGGCAGGAAACTAGACATGCACGCAGTTTTCTTCATAGTTAAGCTTAGGGTTTAATCTCATCTTTGCCACCCAGCTGCTGTGTGAGCACAGGGAGATTGACTGGAGCACTATGATCAAGTCCTCCCGTCAGGTGAGGAGGATGCCACCAGTTTCCTTTGTACCGGAGACCTGAAGAGATTATCGCTGCTGGCAGGACTGTGACTGCTAGGAGGCACGCAGACCTCTGCCTCCTCCCCACAGCAGGGCTGCTGGTGCCAGCGCTGTGCTGGTATGTTGCTAAAGCTCTGCTGACAACCACCGCTGCCTTCCTTCCCGCTCTCATCCTCTTCCTCCTTGCCAGGAGCCAACACAGCTGCACTGCCATTACACAGAGGCTCTCCCACCTTCTCTCTTCTAACCCTCCTTAGTGGGGCCAAGCCCAGGGCTTGACAGGCTTCAGCAATGTCCCTGACTGAGAGGGAAACCTGGATCCCAGCTGGGTGGGGGGGAGATGGAAGGTAACCCCGGGGGGACTCAGGGAATTCCCCAGAGCATGGATGAAGGGCAGTGCCTGTGTTCTCCAAAGAGCCTTGACCTGCTGCCAGTAGCAGTGCCTGACCTCAAAACTTAACTGCAGGATGGACACAGATCACTGAAGATGAGGCTAATGAGGCAGAAACCTCAGCAGTTAAATAGGAATAAATATACAATTGCTGTCAAAAGAAAGCAACCAACTGTGAAAATTCACCAGCTGAGGATAGTCTTGTCATGGACCAAAGAAACCAGTGAAATATGTATTTTACATTCCAAGCACCTTCTGTTTGCCACAGAACGTGTTTTCCTCTGTTCATCCATCACCTTGTCTTTTATCATACTGTGGTCCTCTTTAGTCTTAGGCTCTTTATTCTGCTTTGGTGTTTGCAAAACAATGTTTTGACAAAACTTTCCTGTTTCTAACTTTCCACCTCTGTCCTCCTCTCAGCACCTCCTATTATCTCTGTGTGAGGTGTGGAACCACTGCTCCCTGCCTGCCTCACATGAGCCCATCCACCAGCCCACACAAGACGACAGTGTTTAAATGGCTGGAGTGAATGTGCCTTGATACTTGAATTACGATCACTGTTACATGTGAGACCATATATTGAGATCACCCCTGATCAGCATGCATGCAGAAATGCAAAAGGCTCTCCAAAATTCCTCCAGTGGCCTGATGATTAGGAGTAGACACCAGGAGCCACTGCTTAACGTGTCACTAACCTGAAGCACCCAAAGGTGCTGCTAGCTCATTTAGAGCAGGCTATCCAGGCAAAGCGCTGAGCTCACCCAGTGCAGTGGGTGCTGTGACCATCGGCCCCCAGGATAGAAAGGCTGTCACACCTATCTTGAGGAATGCTCCACTAACTTAGCAGGCATCTAGATTAAAGAGGCTGCTCTCCCTTGGCTCTTGCTATAGGCAATGTGGGGAACGACAGCTGTATCTCCCAAGACAGTCAGAGCACCCAAGGGACTGCTATCCAGAGGCTGGTTTCTGAGTAGGGGATCAGACTACATAACCCCCAGCAGTCTCCTCCAACCTAAATTATTCCATGTTCATCTGGAGCAACTGCTCTCTCATTGCCCACAGAGAGAGTAATGAGAAATTAGCCACTGCCTTTAGACACCCCAAACAAGACCCTATAAATGCTCCCACTTTCAACATGAACAGTGTGGACAAATGCAGACAAAGACCAAGCAGAGTAAGACCAAGAAAGAGCTAAGGGAGGAAAACCCATGTAATAAAAATCTGTGATCTACCAGTCCTGTGTGATTTGGAGAGACGGGTATTGGCTGTTTGCCTGGAGAGCAGCTGACATCAGCACATCCAAACACTTGTATGGTCCAGCCATCAAGAGCTGCAGGACTGCAACATGCTGGCCATGACATGTTCTTCCTTTCGTGCTCACGTGATGTCCAGATCCTACCTTAACATTTTCACGTTTTGACTCCCTTCAAAACCTGAATTTCAGCTGCTGGCTATTCAAAAGCTTCATCTAGTAAAAATCACCAGTAAAACCCTGTAGCTACTTGGCTTGAGCACACTGACAACTCCAGAAAGGCCAAATGGCTATTTGGGGTTTTACAGCTTTTGGAAGTAAGAGTTTCCTACCTAAATACTCCTGTTTCTCCTTGGCAAGCTGCAGCCCCTGGGCTTCCAGGCTCTCAATCATGGCTTCTCCCAGCTGGGCATTCTTCCAGGTCCTAGAGAGAGCGGACAAAGCGAGCAGTAAGAGAGGGCTCAGGGTCCCACAGAGGGAGGCAGAGGGACTCAGCCTCGCAATCTACCAAGGAATTCAAACACAAACTCTCAGTGGGGATGGTGATTCTCTAAATTTTTCTCCACAAGTGACTTGGAGAAATTTTCATGACTTTCAGTAAAAGACAGTTGATAGGAACTGTATGTCAACACCGCACAGCTATTCAAATGCTTCTCCAGTGTTTTGGAGATTTCTATAGTAAGCTTAGTCTTAAGTGCTCTCCAGACCAACCAGAACATGCACAGCCTCCAACTGCAACAGGATGTACCTGGAACACATTAAATGAATCCTGACAGACTTAAGAATGAAATTTTAGCTTTTAACTCAGCTAACCTCCCATCTGTCAGTAACATTGTCTTCTCCTGCCTTTCCAATATTTTGCTGTTTTAGCCACTCTTCCACCTCAAACATTAACTATTTATTGGTCCCACAGTCTTGTATCTTCAGCCTGTCTGGTATGCATCATCCGTCCGTCCTGGAACCAATCAATCCCTCCTCCGCTCAGTTTGTAAGCCACTAGAATTCTGTGTCTGGCCCTACACTGAGGTAAGTGCCTCTCCCTGTAAAAACATCGAGGAACCAAAGATAAAAGCCAGATGAGAAGCTGGCAAGTACAGACAGTTAAGGAAGCAGGCATATTCAAAGAGTACCTTGCATTATTGTAGCACCATTGGCCAGAGGATCTCAAGGTCTCTTGTAAACATTATGAAACTAAGCTGCATAAAAGGCCTGTGGAGCAGATGCCCATTAGTGACCGAGTTGATGGACAGATTAGGCTTCATACAGAGACTAAATAACCAAGGACACAGACGTACAAATCAAAAACAGAATCAGAAATAGAGTTTGCTGCTCACTCCTTTTCGTGTTCCATTAGCAAACAGTATCTATATACATAAAACACATAAAATGCATACATAAAATGTAAAATTAATCCCAATCTATTTATATGGTTGCACATACAGGAACAGCAATTGCTGCCCAGAAGCCTTCTCATCTTTGTTAAATCATAAGGAAGCTTATGAATATTAAATACCCATAAGCATTCCTGCATCAGGCCTCTGTGAGCCATTTGAAAGCGTAGCTTTTTGAAAACTAAGTTGGCAACCTCTTATAAAACAATTTCAAGGCAACCTGTACTTTGTCTCTTACAAAAGCCAGACAAATATATTAAACACATTACCCCAGGGACCAGGCAGCTCACGCTTCCAGCAGCCCAAGCACTACCTTGTGCTCTTTGCAGGCAGCTGGTTTTTTTTCCAGCTAATGAGCATCTAGGATATTTCCAAAGTGCAGAGGAAATTAGAATGCTAATTAAAAAGGTGATGTTTTGCCCACAGGTAGACATCTTCATCCTGAGTGAGAACATGTGGGTGTGAATGTGTGTTTTTCCACTAAGGTGCTCTGATGTAGGATGAAACTGATCCCAGAGAAGCCAACAGCAAACAACTCGAGCAGGGGAGGTAAAATTTATCATATAATTACATGGAGGGTTTCAAGATGGCTGCAGCCTTTAAGGGATCTACCCATTAGATTCACTTTTTCAGTGCTCCCTCCCCAGCCTGACAAGTTTCCCTGCCTGTAGCTCAAAGGTTGCTACAGGCACTGCTGTATAACTTGCAGGATGCACTTGCATAGCACTGTGTGGCATTTAAGCTTTTATTCCTTTTATCTGCTGGGAGCAGTGCCTGCGTGCAACCACACCTGTAGGGAGGTACAGGCACTGGCTACAGCTGAGGGGGGAACAAACAAGTACTTTGTTATTTTGTACTTCTTAGCATGCGAGTTTTTGTTAGGGAAAGCCATGCTGCTTGAAATGCTGGAAAGCACAGCATCAGAAAGGATCTTGGGACCAGTAGAAAGTACCCTTATAATTTACTTCTGCAAAAATAAACAATACTGTATAGTATGTACAGTATCTCTACTTGCTATACAACTCAAACATCATCTATTCCAGTCCTTTTGCAGATGGGAGTCCATATGCCAGTCCTTTTGAGATGGGGACATCTCTCCAGCTTTGCCTGCATTTTACCTTTCCTGGGAGCATCCACAACCAATTTCTGGAGGCACTTAGTAATTCATGGTCCACAGGTCACGTGTGCTGTTCTAGTTCCCTCTACCTAACAGCCCAGGCTGGATCATCTGTGTATTTATGGGAATGAGGAGACAGGAGACACAAGGTATGGCCCCACAAGGAGACAGGCTATATGAAGGCAGAGCTGCCCAAGTAGGTGGTGCGAGGGTCAAGAGCGTAGTTTGGCCAAGGGCTTAGAGGAACAGAGGACCTTTGCTTAGAAGACAATGGGAAGCAAGTAGGAAATGGCATCATGAAGGATTTCACACACACTGAGTCTGCGGTAGAAGTGCCCAAGTTTGAGTTGGCTCTTATCCTGCAGTGGCCACAAATATCTTCCAGAAGATGAGGAGAATCAGGACAACCCAATTTTTTCTCCTTTCTCAGATGCCAGATCATTTGTTTATGCCAACCACAAAGCAAGATGACTCCACCAGCACATCATGTGCCCACATGCAGTATGGCAATGGTTAACACATTGTTCAGAGCAAGCACTCAATCTTATTCTCAGCTGGCCACATCCCAGCTCAAGCTTATCTCCTTACAAAAGAGCTGGTGATATTTTCCCACCACCCCCTAAGTCTCCTGTTGGGCTGTGCAGGGACTGCCACCACGGGGGCAGAGGGTGCGTGCATGCCCCTCGTCCCCTCCGACAGTGGGAAGAGAGCCTGGCTGGCTGCAAGCCATGGCTTTGTGCATTCCCACCTCGGTGCTTTTATGGAAACGCGCACACCTGCACACACACACGCACGCAGGTTTAACAGGCGGCAGGCAAAACACAAACCATGGAGAGAGGATGGAGGATACCTCCCAGCCTGGGTTCATTCTTTCCTCTTTCTCCTATTTAACAAAATCTCAACCTATGAAGCTGGGGTGTGCTATAAGTAAAGAGGGAGACTATAGGATGATCACAATAAATGGTAAATGTTGCAGTGCCATCACTACAATTTGTACCTAGGAACAACGGGGCACTGAAACAGAGTGCCTAGATTTCAGCCACGTCCCTTTAGCTTTCCCATTCACTGTGGCCCAGTGTGCTGGCCCGTGCAGTGCTTTCTGGCTGCTGCGTGGCTCCCAGCTGGGCCTCGCTAACATAGGACACGTAACCTCCATTTTTTGTCATTTTTTGTTTTAAACACCAGTGCTGGGATACTGGGGTGAGGCCTGGAAAGAAGGGCAGCTCTGAAATGAGCAACCAGCCAGGGCTGGCTTGGGAGAGCTCTGGACACACTCCTTCCCTCCCACACATCTGGGAGATGAATTTGGTCCCCAAATTATTGCCTATCTGAATGGTAGGCTCTGCTCTACACACTCTGGAAGTTTCTACCTGCCCAGGGAAAGCCAAATCCCTTTGTAAGTGCTACCTCTTCCTGCATCTGCTGAGATTCAGAGCTTCTGTTAAGCCCCAGGTCCCACATCTCTGAGACAAGGGAGAGGGACAGCAGATGCCACTCAGTGTATCAGCATTTGACAGATGACAGCCCAGATTTGTTAGCCGAATTGTCACACTGCACACCAGTACAGGAAGCTTTATGTCAGTTTTACAGTGTTTGCATTTTGGGAAAGGATGGATCCGGGAGGCAAGTGAGGGTCTCACTAGTCTTGGGGAGCTTCTCTGCCTCCCCACAGTCCTTCTAGTCAGGCTTTTTCCTCTTTATCCTTTATACATCTACAGAGCAGATCAAAGAGAAGAAGGAATAGAAAGAAGCTTACACTTTTCCAGACTCCTGCAGCATCTCCAGCCACTGAGCCTGCTCAAACTCTGATTCGGCTGCTAGAACAATGTTACCCTAGAAGAGGGGAAGGGGGAAAAAAAACAGATTAGAGAGGCTAGTGCCTTACGTGCCTCTGTGCGCCCAGGGCACGAGCTGGACACAGCTACGGCAGGAGGAGATTTTCACCCCCTGCGTGAGGCATTGCACAGGAGCAAATATGACCCGTCCTACCATGCATTCTTGCTTGGAAAGAGATGCACACAACTAGTGGTCATGGAAAGAATAAGGGGATAGGGAGGGAATAAGGGGAAATGCACTCTTGGGCTCCCAAATCTCCATCTACTGGTTTGCTAGTATACTAAGACCTGCTGTCAAAAAGAGGAAGTTCCCTTGTTGGCTGTCAAAACAGGAGCAGTAGCAAAGCCTTGAGGGGATTTGGGATGCTAAGCCACCCCCTCTCCCAGGGTAGTTTGCCCAGAGAGGGTAGACAGACATTGGCAGGGTAGGAAATCCAGCCCTGCTCAGAAGCAATAAATGTTTTGGGGTTTTGTTTTTATCTTGAGAAGAAAAAAAAAAATCTACTTACATGGAAGTCTTCATGAGAGATCTTTATGGCATAAGGCATGTTGGGCTCTTCTTTGGGTTCCACGATGCAGCCCCCCAGGGGTATGACACCCTGGGGATGAACCAGAGCGCTCAGTCAGCAAAGTCAGGTATAACCCTTAACAATTAATCAGGAACTGAACTGTCACCCTTGGTCACTTGTGGGCCCCTGCCCTGCGTTGGACATCCCAGGCAGGCGACACACACAGCTCCTGAAAAGCAGAGGTTCTCCCACCACCACCACCTCCAGGAGACCTCCAAGTGGTATCTGAAAGGGGTAAACATTGTTCCCCTGCATTCAGCTTGGAGGGAAGGTTGCTGGCCAAGGCATGGAAATGGGGAGCTGTTTTATCAAGGAGAAGGTGATCTCTTGACAGGGACAGACACTGCAGAGTGGTAAGGTAACAGGAGAAAGGTTGTGCATCCATTACCCTCACCAGTAGGTCAATGCCCCATGCATGCTGTGTGCCGACGGATGGGTAGCCTCTGCCCCTAACCAGGCTGCATGAAGTCAGCACCTCTGGAAGCACGTGTGCTTCATCAGCCTCTAGTGACCGCAGGACTACAGGGGGTAAAAGCAGGCTCTGAGCAAACAGCCAGTCCTCAGGGCTCCGGGTGGCAGATCCACAGAGGCGGCTTCTTGGTGCACGTGGTTAGGAACACGGGTTAGGAACACGGGTTAGGTGCACAGGTTAGGAACAACCAGCAAAGCTGTAAGCCCTGCCACTGGCTTTGCCAGCAGTATTCTCATGTCCACAGAATTAGTTGATTAAGAGATCACGCGAACCATCTACCATCAAATGAAGAATTAGAGCCCTGTATCTGATGAATCAGTAAGAAGCCTGAAAGAGGCACTGACACAATTCTCACNGGATCTGTAAGCTTGTGTCTTACCTCTTCTTCACTTGCTAGTCTCATGAAAAAGAAAAGCTAGGAACAGAATAACCCCCTCTCCCACGCACTGCTCACCTTGGGGTGGATATTGAAGTATTTATTGCTTTCAAAGCTCTTTTTCTCACTCTCAGCATAGTAGAGCAGGAAACTCTCCTTAATGATGAAGAACCTGTAAGACAAAAAAGAAATAAAGTTCTGCTAGAACAGAGTTCTTGGTTCACAGCACAAGAAAATGTCCAGCTAAAGCTGCTTTCTGAGCAGAGGATTTAACCATTCCCATCTAAACGTCATGTGGGGTGCCTCACTCGTGTCCAAAGCCAAGTGCTAGTGCTTAACAGTAAGCACTAAGTTCAAGTGCCTTGTGCTTCCACACTGCATGCGGTGGTGTTGAAGACAAACCATGGCACCATTTGCTGGCAGGGGAATGGGACAGCGGTCTGCATCCAAGACAGGATCCCAGCCAAAGTGTTTTGACATCCTGACCTGTGTGTATTCTGTCTATCCTACGTGGTGGATTCAACCTATGGGAAGACAGCTGCTCCTTTCTTTTAAAGGCTCTCTCACGTGGGCTAAAAGCGGCTAAAAGCCTATTTTTGCAATCAACTCCCTGCCACCCTTTGTCCTCTCATTGTCCCTTGCCAGCATAAGCCAAGAGGGAAATGTTCCCACTGTAACATTGAGTCATATGGCAGGGAGAGCCACAGGGGAGCATCCTCAAGTGACTCTCAAGGCAAAATGTTTGTCATGAGAGCACTCAGGAGCAGAAATAAATTTTAGAGATATTTTTAAGCACAGCTGTTGGCAAAGTCTCCTGTCACTAGCCTTTGTAAATAGAAAGGAAATTGAATTTTTTCTCATGTGCATCACATTAAAATGTGCCTTGTTCTGCACAGTTAGCCTTAGGTATGCTCTGATGAACACTGCACGGTAGCCACAAAACATGACAGCATGTGTAAACCAAGCCTCTAATTTACTGGAGCATGTCCTCAAAGTTGTAATTAAAGGAGTGCCACTTTTAGCCTAGTTGGATGCTCAAAATGCCCCTGGAAGAGGCACTGTTCTGTAGAAAGATCTGCATCAAGCTTAGGCTCTGGACCTGCTCCAAAATGTTTAAAAGTGACAGTCATTGAGCACCTGCACATTTACATCCAGAAACGTTCAGGATGTACAAAGACCAGCAGCAGTTCGTATGCCCACAATCTTTTTCTTCTCCTTGCCCACTCATTTGTACCTGTTCGTGTTGACATCAGAGGCGAGGAGAAGAAGCCAGCTTGCTGTCTCAGCAGGACACTGTCTTCTCGCTTGATAATCCAGGAACATCACGGTTGACTGCCTAACCTCACCTCTTGTTCCTGACCACAGCCTTGCAAAATCTCTCTAGACAGAACAGCGTGACTCAGTGCAAAAATCACTTCTGCGCTGAGCTTATTTAGTTAGTAGAGGACCGAAAAGGTGCTCATGCCCGGTGCAGCCTGTCCGGCAAGTCCTCTGAACAGGAACAAGCACTATTCACCTTCCACCCACGGACCCACCTCCCTCCAGCCCTGCCTCGTGTCCCAGCGCACCTCCCAGAGGAGCTCCACTGAACATCCCTTCGCAACGCGTGGCCTCACTGCAGCAGCAATCCATACTCTCTCTGTATTACTCTAAGAGGAGCCTGAGATGCACACTGTGGGGCACAACTTGCTTTCCCTGTGATGGAAGCCACTGTCCTGGATCTCCTGCCAGCACCACACATCAGGGACCAGAACCGTTTCCTCATGACAGCAGGCAGGGGCAGGAAGGAGCATCCCAGAGAAGGTGGGGGCTGAGCCGTTCACACAACTTTGAGACACTGGCAAACTAAGGCCACTTAGCAGATTTGGCATTACGCATGTGTGCTGGACACGTGCCTGATGGTGTGGATTCACCTAGGCTGTGAAACGAGGTTTGGTATTTTCTGATATATTTGCATTAACAGAAAAGGCAGCCGTGACTCCTGCATCAGGATCAGAGATGACCCCATGGCTGTCATCAGTCTGACCTACTAAACTGGAGCCCTCGACACCTTGTCCAAGCCAGACATCAGAAAGGTCTCCACAGAGCAGACAGGGCTTGTGCCCGGTTCCTCCTGCCCACACCACTGAGCAGCAGCCTTGTGCCTTCTTGCTTCATTTTTCCTCCCACCTCTTCTCATCAACTCTATCGTAAAGTCTTCATACGAGCAGCTGCATCTTCACTGTACCTCTAATCCCTAGTTCAGTGAGGACTTGACCTTTTAATGGGATATGTTACGTGATCTGCACAACAAATAGAAAAATTACGTCTTTAAACAACAAACAGATCCTGCCCGGCCAATGGACAGTGCTTGGTCCTGCGGGTCAGAGAGTGAACCAGATACTGTGGGCACAAATGGGAAAATGAGGAACAAAGACAGCAGACCACATGAAATGGAGAAAGTCTATTCAGCACTTCCAACAGCCTTCAGTCTGAACAACCTCAAGAAACATTTGCAAGGCAGGTAAAGATACTGATACTTAACTACCTGCAATTTTCAGTCTAAACGTTAACCTCCGTTAAAGCCAGGCTCTAGTTTGTTACATACTTTTTGGATGCTTAGTGTTCCTGTTAATCCCCATATTATAGATTATGCTCCAGTGGAAAAACAAACCAAAACAGAAACAAGAACAAAGCATAGCACTGATCTCCCAGAATTGATGTGCCTCTGGCAGATTAATGAACTTTTAGATCCCTGACCTCACAGAAGCGGAGAGAATCTGTGGGGATTTGGAATGAAAATATACAAAATAAAAGTTTTAAAAAT
>VXAA01006453.1:737203-751127 GCA_013399115.1 Anseranas semipalmata
GGGGGGAGTAAGCAAATAAGGAAGAATGAACACTGGAAACCTGGTTAGCTGGTGGACTGTTACATTTATTTATTTATATTCTCTTTTCTATCCCTACCTGAAAGGCAACACTCAAAAACTTCAGACTACGACTTCAACTTTGACTTTCAGTACAAACTCAGTACATGCGATGATGCAAGGATAGTTGCTAACTGAGAGAAGAGAAGTTGCAAGACTCCAGAGCCAGATGACTGCAGCAGCACCCAGGTGAGCAAGAGCAGGAAGGACAAAGATGACCAAGGGAGAATGGGGAGAGACACCCAGCAAGGACTAGGTCTGCAGGGCTGGAGACACTGGGCACGTGTCTGAATCTGACTCAGGTGTGCCAGGGAAAGAAGAGGGAGAGCTTGAAAGACAGGGGAAGATTTTGGGGAAGAAAAAAAAAATAAAAAGATTAGAAAACAGAGCAGTATTCAGGAGGCCTGGAGAGCAGCAGCGAAGGTGAGAGAGGAGAGGAGACAACAGCACAACCGCGCTCACTCCATGCAGCACGAGCAGTACAGGAGCCATCCACGCCTGGTTGCCCATACCCTGTTAGATCCTGCACTAAGAAACCACTAAAATGACGCTGTAGTTAAACTGGAGCAGGGGAGGAACAGCAACGAGCAGAGTGACTTAGCTGTGAAGGCAGAGATGTGATCTGACAAGCTTAGACAAGCTGGGCAGGCAGAGATACCTGATCTCTGGGGATAAAGTGCTGTCCTTGCATCACAGAGGGCTAACGAGATTAATTAGCTAATCTCTGTGAAAGTTTTTGAAGTGACAGCAGCCCAAGCTAAGTGTTTACATTACAGCACTGCAGCACCCCAGCTGCCCCTTCCTGCTGGCCTGGTCCCTGGGCACCAGCCCAGGGGCGCACACAGCAAATCCCAGCCACGGGATCAGCCCCGCTCCCTCTCCTAGGGACAGCTCAAGAAAATGATGGGAAAAGAGCACAAGTGGTGTGTTTCCCTCCTTTCAGCAGCAGCATGGCACCTCTGGTGGGATTTCCTCAGAGGTGTCAGCACATTTTGTCTTTTGTTCTCTGCTCTTTTCAATTCCCTGTGTTCCTCCTTGCGGTGGATGGCCACCCAGCAGATGCCCTCCCGAAGTGTCCCCCTTAGCCCCTAAGGGTCATGCCCAAGTGGTGACAGACAGCTTAGAGCCTGATACTTCTGCGTGGGGCTGGGATTACCCATGGTAGAAGAGGACGTGTCACTTCCAACCCACAAAGCGGTGCCCTCTCAGTGCCAGCTCCAGCACAGGTACGTACCTCGTGCTTTCATGCTGGCCTCCACGCCATGCTGATGCTCATGCTGTTGCCAACACAACTTTTGTAGCAGGGAAGAGGCTAAACTGCGTGTTGTTGGTTGGAAGGAAGAATGGGTGCAACTTTGTGGGAAGAGGAGGACCATAGGTCAAGGACAGAGAATATGGCTTTCCAAAGCCACTCCAGCAGCAACCCAGGTTCAGACTCTGATGGTCAAAAGCACCAGTAAACTCAGAAGACAGTTGCATCTCTTTTGGAAAGATACGAGGAAAGGAGATTCATGTTAGCCAAGAAATAGCACTACTCGTCTCAGAGAGCTAGGGTGCTGCTAATGGCATTTCGAAATCGAGCCCTGAAAGGCAGCGTGCTCAGACGTCAGCCCTGGCAGACAAACACAGCCGCGCTGGTCCAGTGCCAGGAACACCCAGCCCGCTCTGGTCAGCCTCTGACGCAGCACGCGAGCGCCGAGGCTGCAGGACAGGGCCTTGCTGTCCTCACGGGTGCCATCACACACCAGTCCCGACTAAAACAAGGCTTTGCAATCCCACCCTGCATAACCTCTCCTGCTGTGAAATCCCAAATCTGGGATTTCAATCACTAAATCACCAATCACCAAAGCACTGGTCACTGTGCCTGGACTTGTTTTTCCCCCCTGATTTGTTATCCATTCAGTCTCCATCCTTCCCTTAAACATTCAGTTTTCTTCTCAGCATCTCCTGCAGCACTGTTGCTACAGCCAAATGAATGGGATCAAGCCAGTAAATATAGTGTCTCTCTAAAAAGCCACGCAGAGTCAGCTGCATGACTGATGGTCTGATGTGATCGATCCTCCTGTTTTATCTCCCTCAGCTTGGAAAGGCTTTCCTCAGGACAGGGAGTAGTACCTTTGCCTAGTGCAAAATTATTTCATAGCCCAGGTACGACCTGTAAATTCTAAACAGACAAAATGTAGTAATCCAAGATTTCAGGACAAAATCTGCATTCCTCAGAGATCAGATCCTCCACTGTATCTTGCAGTAGTAAACCCCCCCCCCCCTTAATTTAACTGGAATGGGAAACATCTCTTCTCCATTTCATAGAATAATGCACTTAACCAGCTGTGTCTTGCTGGGTGTGAGGGGTGGGAAATGGATGAATTGCTCCTCATCTCCCCATAATGACATGCAAGATTTTTGACTTTAGAGCAAGTGTCCTCTGTGCCAAAAACTATCACTCTTTTCAGAGGGAACTATCTCTGCCTTCAGAGGAATTTCAGTGAATGCTTAAGAGCTTGTGGCACAGCGGCCACAAACCCCACTACACATCCTGAGACATAGTGTATCAGAAGCTCTGGGGTCCTCACAGGAGACCAGCATCCTGCAGTCCACACCCTAGGTACACACATCCATGGTCTGCCAGGACCTGGGGGCCACCCTGTTGGGTTTGGTGGAGCAAAAGCCAGGCTGCAGAAGAGCCTGATGCACTGGGACACCCCCATGCAAACCCGCGCCTTCTCTGGCCCCTCAGACCCCGACACGGGAGGGCACCGTCACATCACTCCTGTGTGCTCTCCCAGCCCTGTGCCAACGCCTCCATCCGCTCTGCTGCCGGGATGGGACCAGCTCTCCCACCTTCCTGCCCCTGTTCCCCCAGGTCCCACAGCTGCTGTGCTTGCAGACATCCTTCCAGGCGGTCTCTGCTCCGTTCCCTCCTCCCCCACCTCTTCCCACCCGCCATCACTAAAATATTCACAACTCGCTGAAGATGGGGGTGACTTCTAGGAATAGAACAGCACTAAATAAGTAATGGCATGGAGAGAGCAGAGCTGGGCCATTTGCCTGTAAGAAATTCTGATTAGGGAGAAAGCCTTTTAAGAATGTGTCCTCCACAGCAAATTGCCATCCCCTATGTTATTTTGTCAACCTTTCAGCAGCACAGTCATGTTAGTTTCCAGACATAATTCATTTAAATAGCAATGCTTGCAAGCTGAGCAGGGAAGATGAACACGAATTCTCTCCTTGGTGAAAATAGGCCACATTCTCAGGAAAAAGAGCACAGAATAAAACCTGCACAGGTCGCAGATGGCCACAAGCACAAAACCGCTTCCCAAGCAACATTTCACCATTTATCAGGCATGCCATCTTCATGGGTTTAGGCTGATCAGCCTGGTTACTACACAGAACTGAGCTGGCAAAGCTGGAATCAGAAATGGCTTGGATTCCTCGTGTCTACTCTGCAGCAAAAGGGTACCCACAAAAGGTAAGTGCCAGAGGCAGCAGACAGACGTTGCTCATGTGCAGGTTGTCTCACCCCTCTGAAAAGTCTGGAGACACACTGTGCTACAAAGGCTATGCTACCCAGAGGTAGCTCGGGCTTCCTGTGCTGCCTTGGGTTAGCAACTCATTTCTGCCTTTTCCCAGTGGAAAGGGGGGGGAAAAAAAGGAAAACAACATTACTTTGCTTTTCTGGCACAGTTTCACCCGCAGATATCAAACTACCAAGGGAGGGTAAGTACTACTATCTTTCTTTTAAAGATCATGACAACAAATCCTAGGTTTCAAAATCTCTCTCTGACAGTGGTAGGGTGAAAATACAAGTTTCTCGGCTGCTGGCCTTGTAACCGAATGACTTGCCAATAACATCTATCAGCAGTGACATTAACCTGCCTCCCAAGAGTGCTGGCAGGCTTAATCCATTGGCTCACATACCTCCAGCGAGCAAGGAGAAAGAGCTGTGCCATGCTTCTGTGCGCATACCCGCGCATAACCAGTCACATCTCATCACCTGACAGCCAGTGGAAAGCTCTCCCAGGTTGTGACTCGCACACAGAAGTTGCGCCAGCTTTATGCCTCAGACCGACCCATCACTTCAGAACGATAGAGCGTTCTTCTGTCCTTGGTAATGTGCTAGCAAATGCTTTTAGCCCCCAAACACCCTGGCTGCTGATGCACAGCACGCTGGCAGCTGCAGCTTCCTGGTGCCAGATGGGAGAGGCTTCAGGGCCACCTCGCGGTGCCACGCAAGTGGCTGCAGAGCGCCTGCACGCGTTCCCACCTGCAGCGTCAGCCCGACCCAGCCGTCCTGCACCCAAAGAACCCAGAGGAGGCAGTGAGTCCCTGTTCCCACCCTGCAGCACCCGCAGAATGGGGCGCGGGCAGATACAGGGGAAAGCATGCTAGGACCCACGTGTGTAGAGCAGACACAGGACAGCAGGGAAGCTCTGCTGGAAGTTTCACCCCTTGCCTCTGCATGTCTAGCTGCACTTGAAGAGGATCTGAGTGCTCAGCCAACTCACCTAGCACCCCTAGGCTTTGTATTTCACCCAAGCACCCCTCAGCGACTGCAGCTTACCTCCTGGACCATTTGGCTGACTGCCTCCCAAAGGGTCTCTTCCAGAGCACTCCGTACAGCTGCACTTTGGTGCTGATGTCCAGAGCATCCGAATCTGCCTGTTCCATGGACGGAGAAGGGGAGACGGAGCTGGATTTTGAAGCAAACATTATAGATGGGTTTGGTTCCAACTCTCCCCCCTCTGCTCAGCGGCTCAGGGAATCCGATTAAATGCAACGAACCAGAAGGATGCAACCAGCCACTCCAAGCGGCAGACGGAGAGACTGGGCTATGGTTTGAATCAATAACGTGACTGCTCAGCACTCAGTCAATAATTCTCTCCCTGATGCACAGATGATGAGAGTTTCCTCATTGCATATGCCTTCCTGATGCATTAAAGGCAGAGCACATCCCAACCCAAGGAAAAAAAAAAAAAAAAAGGAGCGAAGAGAGCCTGAGATCAGGCATACAGGAGGCAGAAAGAGCTCACCAGACAGAAAGCAATAACATAAGCCAAAGTACCTCTGCACCAGAGCCAGCCTGGAAGGTTATCTCACTCGACATTGCAGCATCCCAGGCAGGAATCAGGGTGAGACGGACATTTTGCTGCCAAGCATCTCTTACTCTGACACATACCCCAAAATCTCATGCTTGGAGGCAGGTTCTTCTCATTTGTCCCACAAAAAAGGGGAGCAGGGCAGGCAGGAGCCAGCGAGCTCCATCAGCTTCCCTCAGGAGGATTTTCCTGTGGCAGCCTGGCACTGCCCACCCCGGGACATTCACGTGGCTGCTGGGTTTGGACTGGGCAGCATCCAGGCTGCATGCCTGGCTTGTCCTTAAAGGGCCGCTTCTGATTGAAGGTCGGTGACCAAAATGCTGCCTCCACCTGCATTTTGCCATCTGCATGGGGCAAGCACAGCGCCTGCCCCGCCTCTTGGGTTCCAGCTGCTTCTTGGCCACAGCACAGGTGTAGGAATACAGCACATGGCTCAGGTGAGCCTCCACTCATCTCTCATTTAGCACTCACACAATGAGCTTTTTATTCAGGTTCCCAAAGTCCTTGTTCCTCTCCGGGAACCCTCCCTCCCTGCACAGATACAAACACATTGCTCCAACAGAGCTCCTGTCTTTCACAATGCCCACAGGAAAGCACGCTGTCATCACGTCGTTCCTTCTGCATCCTGCCTTCCCTATGACCACCTCCAGTATTAGAATCTGGGGGCAGAACTGCCAGCTTCGCTCCTGCTAAAGCATCTGGAGTTTTGGGGTATCATATAATCAATACAGATGCATACATGCTGTGAGACAACTGCTCCTGTTTTGGCCTGTGCCATCCTATTTGTACTGATGGTGATGCTGCAATTGCCAAATATGTCAGCAGTGCAGTTATTCAGATCAACACCCTGCAGACACGCAGTTTAGAAACTGGGGATATGTGACACAGAATGTATTGCAGCACTGGGCAGGGGATCGCATAGCTTTGCGTGGTGACAGGCAGCAGGAGCTTGGAGAGCACTTGCAAAGCATCTTAAGCTGAGGAAACAGCCTGCCTGCCGGTCACAGTCTGCATTTGGTATTGGAGAAGTTACAGGCACGAGTCCCTGATAAGTGTCACTGTCAATGGCTAGATGAGAGAGCAAACCCAGTGCTTTGGTAATTACCCTGGCTTTGACTGGCTTTTCGGTCCCATGTGGGATGTGGCCCAAGTAGCACCAAAGCTCATCTCAGAATGGCATTGAGGGACAGGCTGGAGAGCAGCATTTACTGCCTCCATCTCACCTGAGCCCTGACTCTTGAATACATCACTGCATTGCAGACAAGTAGTATTAATGCTGTGGTGACCATTCCACCCGCTGCACTAAAAAGAAAATAGTACTCATAACCATAGTTTCAGGAGAGGGGAAAGTTTCCCTGGAATTATGTTGCACAAAGAAAAAAAATAGGATTCTGGGCCTAACAGCATCACCTTAACTTATAAATGCACAGTGAAAAGCCACAGAGCTCCCATGTAGGGATGTCTATGCCCCTGTACTTCAGTGCCAATGCAATGACTTATAGCAGTGACCTGTGAGAAGAAACAGACTTTCCTTCTTTCCTTCTGTTTATTTTAGAGATTAAGAGAGAAAGGAGGTCTCTGGCTTACAACGCCAGAAACGCAAATATTGTCTCCTCCAGAGACCTCCAGGCCAAGCGAGACACTGGGCAGCCACAGCACACTCACTACAGTAGGCAGGAGGGGAAAAGCAACTTGTTTATGTCAGGTCTCCAAAAGAGCAAAACACGGGCAGGAGCTAGCACTGTGTGGTGGTTTTACCCTGCTGGGCAGCTGAACTCCACCACAACCGCTCTCTCACTCCCCCTCCTCAAAGGAAGAGGGGGAGAAAAAAAACTCACAGGTTGAGATAAGGATAGTTTAATTAGAGAAGAGGAAGAAAAAAAAACAATATATATATATATANGTGTGACACCATATGGTATGGAATATCCCTTCGGTTGGTTTAGGTCAGCTGCCCTGGCCATGTCCCCTCCCCACTTCTTGCCCACCCCCACCTACTGGCTTTGGGGGTCTGGAGAGAGTCCTGGTGCTGTGCCAGCACTGCTTGGCAGTAGCCAAAACATTGGTGTGATACCAGCGCTGTTCTAGCTACAAGGGCTGCTGCAGGGACAGTTAACGCTATCCCGGCCAGACCCAGTACACACTGCTAGGGCAGTGAGTAGCAGCGGGGTGAATTCCGTAACCACTGATGCCTGGGACAGAGCAATTTCTAAAAACGGTGTCATGCCAGCATTTCCATTATGCGTGTACTAATCCAGTTACACTGGGGGCCTGCTTGAAGGGAAAAGCAGGAAAGCAACCCAACAGGTGTAAGCAACTTCTCTCTCACAAACAGAAGGTAAGGGCCAGCCTATAGGCTGTTTATCATTACTTCTGTCAGGTGCAAAACTTACTTCTGCTGGCCAGGAACTTAGAGGTCAAAAGAACAGTGTCATATAACCTGGTCAGGAAAAAAGGGTCCACCAGAGGGCAAGCAGGGAGAGCCAGGTCCTGCAGAAGCATCCTCTCCAAATTCCAGGAGACAAAATTCCTTAAAGGAAGCACAAGCAACCAAGCAGATTGTTTTTGCTGTAAGATCTTGGTGAAAAATAACAGCCCCAAAGCACATAGACATTTATATAATCAATTTGGGTTTAATCTGGGAGCTTATCGTTTAGTAAGAGCGGAGGAGGGAGACCTGAGCATACTGGACCTCAGCAGGACAATCGTGTGACAAGGGCAAAATTAAAGCGCGGTCACGGTCTGCATTGGAGGTAAGGGAAGACACCAGAGCCACGCGAGATCCCTTCTGCATTGCTCTGGCCACACAGGTTCTCTGGCCCTGAAGGGATGCAGAGGAGGGCTTGAGGGACGATCACAGGCATAGTTAACCACCCGTAGTATGACAGGAGACTGAAAGTACTTCACTTGTTTAAATGAAAGCTAAGGGGAAAAATTGATTGCTCTCTAGTTTCAAGAGCTCTTTCCCCTTTTATTGGTAGAGGCTGACGCTTGCAATAAAGCAAGTGAGCCTGAATTGGCCATGAATAAATAAGATGCATAACCATCACTGGGAGGGGGGGGGGGCTGGAATCGCCTTGCGATGAGAGCAGCAGAGGTGAAAAGCCATTACGTGGTTGGATCTGCTGCACACACAGCAACCTGAGGTGGCCGTACCTTCCCGGGGTACAGATTAGGCTTACCCTCTTTCTCCAAAACATTTTTGTTACAGACTAATAATTTAAGGATTTTAGATGGATGTTATATTCTTGATGGCTCCTAGGGAAAACACAGCTGCACAGCCTGGAGAGAAAGCACTGGAGCTTTACTCAGAAAAACCTTCCTGTGGAGAGACAAGTTGTACTGACACAAATTATTTTGCTAATGTTGTCCCCAGGTTTCCTACACATCAAGCCAACACAATTTTGCTTAAATAACTTTGAGGCAAACATCAGTGCAAGCTAGCAGAGAAGTAACGCTCCATCGCCACAGGCCACCCTCCAGCTAGAGATGCTCCCGTTCAGCTTAAGGATGCACATACTGGATAACCGCAGCCAGTGAAGAGGCTTGTATTTTTTGAAAGTAAAACGTTATTCCTTTGTGTTTGGGGCAGCCTTACAACAGTACTTTACACAGAAAAGACCAAGTAATCCTTGGGTTGGGGCCAGGAACTTGAGATTTGGATCAGAGCTGCTGCAAAGTTGGAAGGATTCAGATCTGGCCCTCCAGTATGGATTCGTTTTCCTCTTACAGCTTTTGATGGCTCTGCAGCTGTTTTCAACCCAGAGGCCCATTAGCAATTACGGGAGGTATTAGCAGGCATCTGGAACAATGAGGAGACATTAAAAAAAAAAGTCTAGCTCAGGTTTCATTTATGATGCAACATTGTTGCAAAGATAAAATGTCACATTTACCTATCAAAATGATGCTCCAGCTTCCCAGATAGGCAGTTGTGTGCAGAGGCTACTTTAAACAGAGCAAAAGCAACCACCACCAATCCATCTCTTTCACATGATCCATTGACAGATTATGTTTCTTTCGCACATGATTAAATTTTTAGTGTCAGATGGGAACTCAGAGCTGTCCTGCAGAGCTCAAAGCAAATGGGCATTAAAGTAAAGAGCCTTTGTAGATTTACAACCCCATCTGACATCGCCCCTTGGCGAGGATCACATGCTCTCAGTAGCATGTTCCAGACAGAGCCCTACATGAGCCCCTGCCATTCAAACCCACCCAGATCCATCTTCAATGACCCATGAGTCATATTAATCAAATCATTAGCTGTGGATATAGCACCACTTCAGGAGGCTTACAGGAAGACAGAAAATAAGATGCCAATTTACTGTTTAATGAAGAGTAAAGGGGGTTGGTAGCAAGCAGCTCATCCAACAGCTTTGTGAATAGTAAGCACTCACAGCCTGGCTTGTTGGGGATGGCTTGCTCAGGGACTTGTACCAAGGTCAATGACCATTTGTCTCAGCATCTAAAAGGAGATTGCTTTTATTTATTTATTTTTAATCCTACTGAAAGATCTCTTCTGGGAGAAGACTCACGCACTCTGGTGCTTATTAAATGTTTCTGCTTAAGACATTCTTAAGGCCTTTGGAATAATGCATCAGAGTGGTCAGCTACATCTGAAAATCTTCTTCTAGAAGACAGCCCATAGTCTTCTTGAAATACACCAGCTTTTCCCCACCAAGCCCAAATACCATGAAGTGAACACATGGCCTGTATAAACAGAAAACACTTAGCACTGAAGCAATTAAATAGCATGCTTCCAACCCACACCTTGTTCAACAGCGGTAAATAAATGCTGCTATGCCGTGTCCCCCCCTTTCTTTTCCTAGAATATGAACCCACCAGCACATGCTGCCTCCCTGGGGAAAGTCTGTGCTGCACGCACAGGGCACCTTGTGCTCGCTAGTTCAGCAGCTCCAGCTGGCCTCAGAGTCCGATTTTTGAGGCTGAGGGCAGCTGCCGCAGCAGTCACCACACTCCTCCTCGCAGGGGAAGGCTGAATGAACCACAGCACACAGGAGGAGGGAAGGACAAACTTTGCCCCAAGAAGTCTTTATAGCAGTGCTCAGAGACGGTAAGCTTTCTACCTAGCACGCATACCACCAGCATTTCTATTTACCTGCCTTAGAGCACTTTTTACCCACGTCTTACCTGCTTGTGATTAAGAATATTCAACCCAATTCCAAGCCTTATAGTAGCAGTGGTAGAAAGTTACAAAGGAAATGGTTTGACCAGGTCACACAGCTCAGCAGCGATTGCTTAGCAAGCTCTACAGGAAGCTTTCTGCATAGAAAACATGCAGATCATGTTAAGGACTACGTACAGCATGCATATACATGCCACATTAGTAGCACAGGCTACTTAAACACCATTAATTTTAATACTTCCATGCCCTTTGCACCTTGTGGTGCCAGGACACTCAGATCTCACAAACAGATCAGAGACAAGACGGATATTTAGAGCAGTTGTTCTGGGGGACAGCACAGCATTTCAAAGGTGTAATTGCTTATTCAGTCCTGTTAATTTTGAGTACAGAAAAAGCATTGCATTCATAATGCAGGCACTGAAGCAGGGCTCAGCACACCTGGGCTCAGTTTCCAGCCCTGGCAGAATCTCCCTGACTTGAGAATGTAACTTGATTTCTCTCACAGTTCTTCACCTACAACACTGGTACCAACATCCGGACCATCACAAGCACACACATACCCCTGCAGTAGCTTGGACACAAATGGCCAACCAAAAAAATTCTGCAGAAGAGAAGTTTTATTAGAATTTCCTTGGCAGAATAAGAGGGGGGGGAAATGTTCTATCGCTACATACCAACCCAGACAAACAACCTGGAGCACCAACAACATTTTTAAGGTCTGACAAAACAGTCAGCAGGACACTAAACTCAGGGCTGATGGCTGCCCACTATGGAGAAGCTCACTCCTCAGCTGTTTCAACACGAGTCAGTAGAGCAGAACCCTCACTCCAGGCTTCTAAATCAGGGTCAGGTGCAGGACTACTTTCTACAAGGTGTTTTTCAAGTGCAAGAAAATTAGAAATTGGTTGCAGTCCACTTATTTCCACCTAATTTGTACCTTCTGGTCAAAACAGGGAAAGAATTCATGGCCTTAACTTTTATACAATACATACATATCCAGAAAACAAGATTGGCCAAATCATGTTTTAAATTTAATGTAAAGCCCATAAAAATGCCCAGCACACAAACACAATAGTTGTTCTTAAACACACATTCAACATTCCCTTCATTCCAACCATAATTATGAGCACTGGAAGCAAGCCTTTAAAAAACCAAGGACACTACAAGTAGGACTTCAATCAGAAGTGGAAACTGCAGGGACCGAAACACCACTGTTTTTCATACCGTTCACTTCCACATTCTGCAATACCACTCAGCTCTAATCTGCAGAAGCCTCCACTCTAAGTTTCTCCTCCCTGGTCTTCCTCACTGCGAGCTCAGGGCTTGTGCTGGCTGCATAGGACAGGAACAAGACGTACTTCTTGCCTCCTTCCTCTCCTCGTTCCCAAGTGGTTACCCAAATACAGAGGCACAACAGCTACCGGTGGTATCTATCAGAGCAGAAAATGATGACAACTCTCCTGCAAGCTCTGTATGTGCCAAGGAGAGCCACTGGCTAGATGAAAGACCAAACTGCCTGGCAGGGAAGGGCACTGAAATCCTCGCCCTCTACAAAGTGCTGCAGGCTAAGAGAGCCATCTCCTCCCTCTCCCATCTCCATTTACCCTGCAGGGAGGGCTGAGATTGGGCCTCTTTCATACTGCTGGAGCCCAGTGCAGCTTTCTTGGAAAGCAGGCTCTGAGGCACAGGAATTTGCTGCAGCACACACGGCTGCTGGGACAAGGACAGAAAAGCTGCCAGGCAGACTCGCTGCTTAGCACTCCACAGGCACTGTGGCATTTACACCTGTGGTGTCTGCACAGAGCAGATACCAGGGGAACAAAGTTTTGTTCAAGATCAATTTCTCTGTCAAAAGAGAGAAAACAGAACGTGGAAAATCTGTTCCAGTCCCAAAACGCAACTCACTCTACCTTTAGCTTAACCCTCTGAAGGCGAGCAAGGAGAGCTTGACTAAGAGGTGTTACACTAAAATCCATTCAGATTAGTATTAAGGCTTGTAGCAGGGTTTTCAGCAGCCCCTTTCACTCCAGTATAACATAACATCTCATTTAAACTTGTTTCTTTAAACAGCAGAAGCCCATTAACATCCACAGACTCCAATAAAAACTACAATCGTATATCATAAGTAATTACCACTTCAGACACTGGATAGGCACACAGGCACAGAACAAGCATTTTTCCCCTAATAATTTTATCTTGGATTTTAGATTTCCTAAATACTGAACATGGTTTCATGTCAGTCATAATACAGCTTACTTTTCATTAGCTCTACATGTTTCCTGAATTAGTTATTTTTCTTAATCCAAAATCCACTGTAATGGTTTGTTAATCTCTAGACATTTTAGACAAGAGAAAAAGTGCTGTGTTAAGAAGGGTGAATGTTCTGCAATTCTGCCTGGAGGGATATTTGGATAAGGCTTGCACATATCAGTAGAAGAATGGTTTAATTTGTAAGCTGGAACAATAGATGACAGCTCATCATCTTCTTGCTGCAGTGCTCATCTCTAATGAGTCTGATAAAAATGCTGATGAAAAAACATTTTTTTTTCCTTAAATGAAGAAACACTCTACAGCCATCATCAGGAAGCCTGCAACACCACAGTTCCTCAATATTTAAGTTTTCAGTGGTAACTCTTGTAACATAAATGCACCTAAAGCACTTCCTCCTTCCTCACAGCTTCACAAGGATGTACACCAGACTGCAGTGGTTAAGTCTCCAGACATCCAGAAAACACTTTTATTAAACACACAAAGTATGCTAATATACTGCATAATGTTTCAGCATTAAAACTGAACTTCATTTGCGGAAAAAAAAACAAGAGCCTATCTAGCTAAGTGCTGGCTTCTCATCCACCTATACCAGCTACAGCAGCAACATTGTCATTTGTTTCAGTTCACTCACTGACTTCATGTTAATCATGTTCCCTTGTAATTAAGGCAGCATAAAGAGATGACACTTTCCTAACCACAAGTCCTATGAGTTATCAGAAAAATCAACTAAGACTGCTTATTGCTCAAGAGAAATAGCTAAACCCTTGTAACTGTTAAAGTTACAGGATCTGAGATAAGATAGATAGATAGCAGAGAGAGAGATAGCAGGAGAAAAAAAACACTTTTCCTATTGAATTATGTCTAAATCATCTCCAGCAAGGCTATAGCTTAAATGGATGCATGAAGGTTCTTTACTTCGGGAATGAATACCTTCCTCATCCCCCAACAGCATCGTTTCCCCTTCCTCTGAAATTGTATCTTTAAGAGCCAATCCTGCTTACAGGGTAGCTGGACAGTATGGAGAGCAAGAATATCGAAAAACCAAGTCAACATCTTAACCTTATTTCTAAAGGCTGACTATTACAAGAGAGATATCCCTAGTACAAGAGAGATGGACGTACTTGAGAGCATCCAACAAAGGGCAACTGAGATGGAGAAGGAAGTGGAGCACCTCTCCTGAGAGGAAAGGCTGAGAGAGCCAGGACTGCTCAGCAAGGATCTCAGCAATGTATATAAATACCCAAAGGGAGGATGTAAAGAAAATGGAGCCAGGCTCTTCCCAGTGGAGCCCAGTGACACGACACGAGGCAACAGGCACAAACACACACAGGATGTGCTGCCTGAATGTATAAAGAAA
>VXAA01006453.1:751156-776117 GCA_013399115.1 Anseranas semipalmata
AAAAAAAAAAAAAAAAAAAAAAAAAAAAAACACAAACAAAAAACCTTTTTCACTGTGAGGGTGACCGAGCGCTGGCCCAGGTTTCCCAGAGAGGCTGTGCAGTCTCCCTGCTTGGAGATCTTCAGAAGCCGCCTGGACGTGGGCCTGGGCACCCTGCTCTGGGTGGCCCTGCCTGGGCAGGGGTTGGACCAGGTGGGCTCCGGGGGTCCCTGCCAGCCTCAGCCACTCTGCCATCAGTGGCTTAGAGCACATTCAATTAGTGCCTTCCCACAGCGTGCTAACCAACTCGGCACACTGCCAGCTACCGCCCACGATATCGGGGAGGTGAAGTTGGGTCCTTACCTATCCACAAGCTACTTAAGGGGTTGCCTCACTCGCTGGATTGCTTTAAGCCGTTAACATTTCCTGAATTGCCCCAGCTGATAGTTTCTGGCATTTTATCACCCGAGGTCAAATGACAGTTTCAGACCACTTACTTGAGAAACCGCTCCAGCAGGGACCTATGCACAATTCTCAAATGCCTGTGCAGGTGCTTCCTTAGGAACCATCTCGTGACTGGCAGTCAAATTCCTATTTATTTCTTGGTTACTTCAAGGATCCCAACGCTGATCCTCAGCTTTGCACTAAAACCTAGCAGTAGCCATGGCACGCATCTTCCAAAAAGTCACAGCACACAATGTGCAGCTGACTGAATTTTTGCAAATATTTTAAGAAAACCTGTAAACCCTAAAAATATACCCTAAAGTGTCCTGTAGGAAAAAACAAACAAACAAACAAACAAACAAAAAAAACTGTCCTGCATGTTTTTGCTCAGAGGCTAAAACAAAATCCATTTTCAAAGCTCTCCTCATATCCCCTGCCTTTAAGCACCTCTGAAAAACCATTTAAAATTCAATTTGCAACTATTCTTTGAAGCTCAAAATTATGTCAGAAGCAAATAAAACCCTTCCACAGCAATTTAGAAGCCTGAGAAGACATTTTTTCTTCACAGCAAGAACAAAATCTGCTCTCAGTTCCAATGACCACAACTACTAGGATTAAGGAGAAAGCTTATGTACCTGTGGTTCAACACCAGCCTTCATTTCATTGTATGTGGCGGGAAGAAGGTAGGCTGCCTTCAGGAAGAACCGTGACAATAGTGAAGACTGACAACAATATTGAAGAGCTGTGAGCAGGTAAGCAGTAGGATCCCGTGGCAGTCACATGGAGAGCTGAGATGTGAGAAGGTGCCTGAGAATAACAAGATAGGAGGAAAGACCAAACAGGTGCAAGAAAGATTTCACTAACAGCTTTCCCCCATAACACAAAAGGAAAAAGCAGGCTAGGGTTTTCTCCAAAGTAGAGAAACTCACATTTTTATGTACATATGTAAAGTTGACTTTTCATCCAAATCACACAGGCACAAAAATATGGGAGAGGCTGCTCTGTTACAAACTCTCCAGAAGAACGGAGTGACTTAGCATTTGCATTTTGGCTTGGGGGCTGACAAGACTATTTTTATCCCAACCTGTGCTCTCAGTTTTCTTTAGACCTAGCATGTCTCCATCAGCAATCTTGAACCAACCATCTCTTTACAACCCTCCAAAGACGTCTCTGCCTTGTAAGCATCAGAGATTTTCCAGGGGGTGGTGGTGGTGGAGAGCACTTCAGAGCAATGCCAACTCCTAAGCACTCTGTGGGAGACAGAAGTTGTCAAACGCCCCTCTTAAGCAGAGCTGTCAAATCATGTCTGCATTTAGACCTCTAAAATCGTTCACACCATGTCCAAATCAACATGCTAGACTGCCTCCCAACATGCAGTCAGTTTCATGCTTCAGATTTCCAAGTGGTGCTTAGACATTATGAAGGGAAGCTGCAAACACAATTATACAGAAATAAGATGTACTGTCTGCAACGCTTGCATCGTATTTAAGATTGTCATTTCTCTTTGTACGAGCTGTCACAAAACCCCATGCAGTAAATGAAAAGCCAACTCTGAAGCACTGCACCTAGTAAAAATTTAATATAATAAAACAAATTGAAAACTGCAACATTATTTTAACCATTCACAATTAAAGTGGAAAAATTATAAGGCAGCCATTCATGGAATGATTTTGTGTACAAATGGTTTGAAAAGAGACATTAAAATTACAGTTCCATACAAGGAGTCAGGTAAACAGCAATGACCACGCAACATTCTTCCCTGGAAAGCCAAGGCTGCTAAGAGATTTAATAAAAAGAAAATCAGAAATAAAAGTTTTTTTTAAAAAAAAAAAAAAAAGAAGAAGTTTGAGGTGAACAGAAATCTGAAACTCAAACTTTCCCACCACACCACAACCACTCCTCCTCCCACCCCAAAAGAATACATCTCCTCCTCTTCCTCCCAAGTCCCATGCAAAGCAGCACAGAACAGGAAGAGAGCAGCAGCAACATTTATTCCATAGCATCTCTCTGTTATTCTGCATAGAGCTGGTACCACACAGACACATCTGCTACTGTCAAAAGCTCCTTGAAAGCTCTGAACTAGTTCCTGAATAAACATCGTAGTTTTCCTGGGTCTCTTGTATAACATGCTTTTACACCTAGAAATGGTTCTTTGAAGCCAGAAGTCAACAGCAGGTTTTTGTGTTTAACACCTGGCCATCTGACATTACAGGGAATAATTATCAAGAACTCCTATCTTGGTGTGACAGATCTGCCATCCTCACACAAGTTAATGCCAGAGCAGCTTCTGCATCTGTCACCAGGTGCTGAAAGAGAAATATTTCCCTTTTTTAATATAAGGAACAATAAAAGAATTAGAATAGTAGGGAAAGTACCTGAACACACTGGGATGAAGAGAAACACAGCTTTAGTCCAATTCCTAATGCCAATTAAGAAATCATTAACTGAAGGGAAAAAAAAAAAAAAACACAGGTCATGAGATTATAGATTCCTAGAGGTATTTACAGAATAAGAAGGGGGAAATGCCTGGCACTTGGTTAAAGGGCTACCTACTAGACCTACTGCCACCTACCTCACAGTAGAAACACAGGCAGAGATGGCTATTACAGAGAGAGTAAAGAGGAATTTGCTTGCACCAAGGTCCCCTGAGGAGTAGAAAATCATACCAGATGGCCTCGACTACATGCAGTGCTTGGATTTATCATGACAGATGGGGAGATAGGTAAGAACATGAATATGATAAAATGTGATATTTTATTTAATTCCTTAAAATATTTTGCTTCAAGAAAATAATCCTTCATGTGCAACTAACAATTTTAAAAGGTTTGGCCATTTAAGATTTTATGTTCTCCCTCTGACATAACCAGAAGCTTCCTTAGTCATTGCAGTTTCAGCTACATAATTGAAAATAACAGTTCAACACAGAGATAACGGAGGCAGCAAAAAGCAAACACTTGCTACTTCTAAATAAATAAGAAAAAAATTCACAGAAGTCTTGTATCACATAACTGAGTGCCAAAATGAAAACTACGCGTTATCAGACTTTTCTTGTGCCAATTTAAAGTTGTCAATGACTTAACTTAATATCCCTCACCTGCTGCTATAACTTGGCCTCTATAGTTCACGAACGATTAAATTGAGTATTACCATTTCTGGTGGCTGCCCCATAAACTGGAAACATGATCTAAGGGATGGGAAAAAACAAAGTTGACAAGATGTCTCACCAGTGGCACCTGTTCCAGTTAATACGCCAGAGGTTATATCAGCAGTGAAAAGGCAGGCTGTCACATCAGCAGCAGCAAACACTCACCCCATAAAAAGGTACTACCTGCACCCCCTAAACCGTTGCAACTGTTGTATACAAAATAAGGCTGAAGTGGAACAGTGTCAGGATGCTAGTGTAACTACTGGAGTCACGGTTCATGTGCAAATGGCAGATGATAAAATGTGGCCCTACGTAAAGAAAAAAGTAAAAGTAACTGAGAACAGTCCTTTTCTGCTGCCGTTTGTCACTGGGACTCCAGTTCAAGTGTTTTCCACATAAAGGCTGCTGGACTGGTATTTGAGAAACTCAAGTTTCTCCCAGAGTGCTGCAAATTAGAACAGATTCCCTACAGCCTGGTGCAATCATCTATCACAAATCGGCACTCATGTACATTCATCAGGCTTATTAAGGTTTGCTCTTTGGAGCAGTTCTCAAGGAACAGAACTCTCCCCTCAATATGAATGGTTTCAGGTCTAGCAGGAGAAAAAGACCCAACTTGTATACTCGGGCAGATAGCCTACACTTTAAAAACTGCTGTTCTACAAAATGTAAGCTCCTGTTGCTGTGCTGTTATTTCCTGCTTTTGCTACAGATCTTGCAAACTCTCCAGCTTCTGGAAACGGAAGGAAGGATTAAGCAAGGTAAAATAATGAGATTATAAAGAAAGAAGGTAATTAAGGGGAAATCAGGAAGAATACTGGGAGCTCTGGTGTAAATATCCCTATATATCATTCGCATGTGTCAGTAACCTGTTCACTGAACTTTTTAAACAGGTAACAACTACTAATTTACTAGTTTTATATGTATGTTGTAAAAAACAGTTTAAGGATGTGCAGGAGAGGATCTAATCTGCATCACTAATTTTGCAGTGGCTGTTCAGAACAGAATTACCTTTTGAAGGTCTAATGCCAAAAATGCTTGTTTAGGCCTGATATTCTATCTGAAAATAGTATCTTGGGGGAGAAGATCATTTCTAATCATTTTTCAATTATTAAATTCACCTATTATGTTGTAAAATACACAATGAACAAGCACTCCTGGGGATCAATACTAGGTACAATCCTGGGATACACCTGCATTGCTACAAAGCCAACAGACAGAGCAATCATTAGGCCAAGAGCCAGGCCATACCCATTACTGAACTAGCTGACAAACAGGACAATGAAAAAAACATAAAGAAGTTAAAAGGCACAATGGCCTGTGTAGTATAAGCAATAAATGGCATGAAAAAAGACACTCATTCAAATTGAAACAATAAGCACCTCAGGAAAGATATTTCAGGCTTTGAAAATCCATTAAAAAAAGAGAAAAATTTATTTGGCAATGTTATCTTTAAAAACTGCAGAAAAAGTATAGCTCAAAAAGGGTACAGCATTAAAAATTTTCCCCTAAATAAAGAATTTTATGTTGAGTCTGCGCACATCAAGCATTCCTGACTTTTCAATGCACTGCAGTTATTAAAGTATAATATAATTTGCATAAGAGAAAAGGTGCCTGACAAGAAAATGCTGTGGCTTGGAAAGGGATGGTTCTTTTATCATTCATCTGCAGTGAGAGGCATCAGCAGTTGGCAATAAGTCTTCAAGTAGATTCACCAAAACTAATGATTATCAGTAAGAGGCGAATGCAGGATTCCCAAAGGAAAAGCAAAATGCCTAACAGGTCCACTGGAAACCCAACCAGGTTTTGCTTGCTTGCTTGTTTGTTCTTTTTTTGTTTGTTTAGAACTGCTTTAGAAACACTTTGTACTTTATCTGTAACATAAATATTTATCTAAAGATCTTGTTATGTTAGCCTTAATACTTTTTATTTAATGAAAAAAAACACACACACCCACTGATTTCAGTGGTTCAGACATTTGAAAATGAGCTACTAAAGTTCTCTGGTCCCTCAACAGCTGTTTCCAACAGATTTCTACTCCTCAGAGCCCAGAACAGCTTGATTTCAAAGGACAACATGGATCTCTCTCAAGAGTAGCAGTAGTGTAATCACAGTACCAAATACCTAATTCCTGCTAATATTTTTGGTGCCTATGCTTTACTTGGTGGAAGACCATCTCCCAAGAAAATACTGCCTGTTTAAAATTTATTAGCAATTGCATAAATAATCAAAATGATACTCTCCTTGCTTCTATCCCTTAAATAATGGAATACACTGCAAAATTCATTTGCATTTTCTTAACCAGCTGATTTCCTACTCTAATCCTACACTTTCTCTATAGCATTTCTTTCCTATCAATGACACCTGTCACAACAGCACTGTTGTCCAGAATTCTGAGCGTAGCCCACTTTCACAATACAATTAATGACAAACATTACAAGAACCATTCACGTTGTCAAGACAACATGGAACCGACGGGGGAGAGCCCCTTCTTCATTAGTAAGAAGACTTCAACCTCTCAAAAGGCAGCCATCCTTTGTTTTTGCTCTCAGCTGTGAAAGCTGAACTGCAGGATACTTTGGTGTTTGCAATTTCATGATGAGTCGCTATGTTCTTGCCCACTCACCTTTCTTAAACTCCAAATTCCATCTTCCCTGAGAATAGGGCCAGAAGTAACTATTAAAATAGCAAATGTCTTCAGAAAAATTACACAGAATTTATGTCCGGCTGCCAAAGTACATTTTGCTACACTAAAAGTTTTCTCAGTATTCCTCATTTTGCAATCAAGGTTCCCTCTGAACTCCATACAGTAGATGGGATGGATGATGGATAAGACAGACAATGATAAAGGGAGCAGCCGACGTTTACTGCTCATGTCAGATCGAGGAAGAGAACGGTGAAATTCGAGCTTTTAGTGATGGTGTCCAATAGACAAAAACAGAGGAATAAGGCATCCTAAGACCAGGGCTGCCACCTCCAGACGGCTGAGTCCTTTTCCTCCAGTTGATTCAGGTTTGTGGCTATGAGCAATTCCTCCCACTTCTGGGAGGACATGAACTGTGGCAACGTAAAGAAAAGTCCCAGCAGAAAAAAGCATAGCAACTCCGGTGGCATTGACTTCTGAAAGGGCTTCTTTGCTGCTCTGCGAAATGGGAAAAAAAACAAAGAGCAAAAAATGAGGATGAGCAGAGGTTCTTCAATCAATAGTAAAATAATTTTATAAAGGTCCAGACACAGTAGGATTTTTGTCAACTCTCATTCTCTCACAGTGACAACAGTTTAATATGTTGTTTAATGTCTTGCACCTCACATGGGGCAACTGACATTATAATGCTGCTGGGGGGCAAAAAGATGCCTCTCTTCCTAATTAGTTCACTTCAGACTTCTAGGAACCCTTACAGAAGGGAAAAGCTGCAGTCTACGCAGAATTATCATTTTGTGAAATGTCAAAATGACAAAGTGTGTTTTGAAAAAAAATATAAAATAAAGATTGCAAAGCCATAAAACTGAGGAAGTCCTGACACTCAGGACTGACTTTTTCCTTTTTCTAAACTGAGTTCAAATAAGATGTTAGCCTTTAAATATCTGTTGCTGGTCAGAGCAGGATTTGCTAGATTTAAGTCCAAAAATCATCATTCTTTCAGTATTTCATTTCGATATACAAGTAAACACATCAAATTTTCCCAGAATTTTCATGCAAACTTCATAAAGAAATGCATCTTCTGGATCAAAAATTGAGCACCTCTTCATATTCATATTAGGATTAAGATCTTGCTATGCATCATTAAATGTAATGAAATGCAAAACCTCTCACATCATTTTCAAAATGCTTCTCGAACAGTCTCCAACACAAGTGTGATGCTAGTTCTTTGGTATACTCTCAGGCTATTTTTCCAAAGAAAATAGATACATCTGCTGCCCTGGAACTATATAACCACTGTGACAGCCTTTATGCCTTATCAATTCTCTGTCCATTCTGAGGTGCAAAACACAAGACCAACTGTCAGTGAGCCTACATCAAAAGAATGCTCAAACACCATTCTCATTTCTATTTACACACCCAACCCTTTCTGGTGTCTCCTGTGCTGCAACATCAAAACTCCTTTCCAGAAAGTAAAGGGATGATTTACTTAATCTTTCCTCTCGTGCCTTGAGTTTCATGAGATCACATTTTCGATTCTTTATGACACAACTTCATTGTGTGTCACCAAGACAGCCTACAGCAGCTAGAAATACAGCAGTGTCATAGAAAATGCAACAAGGGGCAGAAACATTTAATTTGGACAGAGCTGATGAACTCACATGCGGTGGCCCATTTCACAGCCACTAGCTTACAGAATCAAGACAGGACTATGCATTTAGGAGTATGAGAGGCAAAAGGGCTGGTCTAGCATGGCAGATTCAATTTCTGATACAGGATGAAAAAACTTTTGAATTTAAGGCAACCAATTCCGGCATGGTAGGGAAAACTAGCAAAGATTATTTTCTACCTGCATATTAAAACAAGAATGCATGCAGCAACACTGAAAATGCCTGAACTATGTAGTCACCAGATACAGCGTGATATATGAGTAAATATGTTGTCAGGTGAAACAGGCAGAAAGGACAAAACACAGAAATCAGCCTTCTAAAAAAAGCTATACATAACTCTGTAGAAGAGCTATATGACTGGTTTTGATTGAATGCAAAGGTTATTTTTTGTTTCACATACCTATATTGCTACCTTTTTAATCTATTAAAAAACAAACATATTATTTGTGCTAATTTCTTCAGGAAGTTTGAAATTGTGTTTTATGAACCTCATACGATACTCATTTCCCCTAACTCCACCACTAAACCTATGTTTTGGGCAGGACAAAAATCAGACCTACCTTGCTTAGCCCTAAGTATGTCACCATGGACATAACAGGTGCTGCCAATGCAAAGACCAGCAAGTGCTTTCTAATTCGATTCCGTTCCAGCCCAGCATGCATCAGGAAGGAAACCAGGCCAAAGGCAGCTGGTGCCTGAAAAAAAAAAAACAAAAAAAAACCCAGTATTTACTGGTAATACAATTCCTTCTAAAATTACCTGAAATACAAGATATAGAGTAAGTTGAAATTGACTTACTTCACTGAAATGCACCAATTTGGAAGAAATCCAGGGAAAGCACTTATATATTTCAGTTAACCCAAATAAACAGAATTCTGCCTTAAGATGGAAACCCTCGTTCCGCCTATCACTCAAATAAATGATATTTTGTATTTTCAGCCTACAATCTATTTATTACAACACCAATACATGAAATCTAAAAGAAAACACAGAAAAGTATTATTTAAAAGTCTCCAGAGAAAAGGAAACGTGAATTGTGAACTAAGAAAATGCTGTCCATCTCAGCAAACTGCTGTACTAACCCTGTTTTATGACCCATCCCTTTTAGGGTAGCAACAGATTTTATAAAGTTCATACAGAAGACATTCATGGAATAATCTCCAACTGCAGCCTCACAGATATGAATTCCTCTACTCACTGTCAATTATTTCTTTTCATAAAGAAGGGATAGAAACAAGAATTGGGACTGTTCTCATCCTGATTCTAGAACAAGGACTGCAGTCATGGATGTGCAATGTTACTCTATTAGTGCAATGCTGGGAAAGTTACAAGTAGTACAGATATTTGTGTAGTCATTATAAATGTTCAAATGTTCGCTCTGACTTGAGTGATTGGTTGTTATAATCCCTAAGTTTCCATTAACTTCCGTAATTTCTTTTTCCCATCCTGATATTATCCTTAGATGGTTATTTTTTCATTTTTTTCCCCCCCGAAGCTAGAACAGAAAAATTCTACAATTAACATGGAGAGGAAAAGATTCCCAAAGAAAGAGAGTTGTCAGTCTCCAAGTGAACAAAGACTGAAGAGCTCTTTTGGTTCTTTCATCATTCAGTTATATTTCTGTTCCCACTGCGAAGCAAATACTTTTCATTTCCCTATGCTAGCATCCAGTTTCTTATTCACAAGGTATAGCTGTCCTTCTGCTCACAGAGTTTACTGTATTTTTTCTTGCACCAAGACAATACGATTCCACCCTGACAATATTATTTAAGACAAACTAAAATATATTAGAGCTGTTCTTATATGCAGTCTTTTTTTTTTTTTAACCTAGAAGAAAGAGAACATGAGTGAGGGGAAAAACTGAGAAAGATATAAGCATCAATCAGAATCAGAAGAAGAGAAGAATCAAAAAAGTGACCACAGAAGATATACTTTTTCAATATCAAATACTTCTTGATAATCTTTCAGGGGAGAAATTTTCTTCTTCTAAAACTGTGCAATTGCACCATTTAAGAAGCCAGTTAATTTGAACATTAAGAATAAAAAAAGGCAAAATTTCACTTGGCATTAGCCATAAACTAAGCTTCACAGTAACATGTGACATTGTTATCACCACTTTGAAGAGGGTTACATAAGGAATGGGTTATTGCATGAACAGTGAATAAAAGACATACTAGACCTGAATTTCCTAACATTTTGGACCTACAATTATGCAAGCAAGACTTTGGATTAATGTATGACTAGCTACTCTAATATATGTATGTACTGCCACAAGTCACATGCATCAGCACACATATTCGGGACCTACATAGTCAATCATTGCATAAATATTAAGGAAAAAAAGCTCTTCCTGTCTCCACTGTTTGCCTGTTACCATCAGAAAAAGATTTAAAAGCTTTTCCTGCAGAAACGTCATGTGACTGATGTTGAAGCTACTACAATTACAGAGGTAACCAGAAGTTATTTTTTAGCACTCCGATATGACGTAGTTTCAAAAGACTAACAATGCACTCTGTAAAACCCTTCATTACACGAATTGTCTTCCCATTTTCTTGAGAACAGAGGCAAAAAACTATGTGACCAGCATAAAACTACTTCTCCTCCCTGAATACACCAGCATATAATCCTGTGATCCACCATACAGAACTTTGAATATATCTCTTACAGCAGTAAGAGGAAAAAAAAGCAAAACCCGTCCCCTTGTCCCTTCCCACCACCACCAAGAAAAAAAAAAAAAAAAAAAAAAAACAGCAAAAAAAACTCGTTTTCNCAGCAAAAAACACCTTGTTTCGTAAAAAGTAACGTGAAGCTGCCACATTTCTTAATGAGGTGTTCTTCTATCCCTGCTTTTGGGAGACTTTTCCCAACCACTGCAAACAAGGTAGGCAGTAAGAAGTCTGAATTTCTTCTTATTTGCACCTCATTCAGACTTACATCCATCATTTACTATTCTGTCATACATCATACCAGTGCTTTTTGGTCCTTGAAGTTGTAGTATCAACCTGTTCATTCCAATGGGGCGACACACTTCCTGATTACACCACTGAGGAAACTTAAGATCTTTAGTTATTTCTGTATGCTTTAACAGTCTTTTAAAGAACACAGCACATCTTTTTGGATGTAGACTTACCTTGTGCAACATAATTGCAACAAACACTATCAACTGGACACTAGTCTGAGAAGTAGAAGCTGCTGCACCCAATGCAACACCATCAGCTGAAAGAGAAATAAAAGTTCCTGGATTATTCCTCCACGCAAGTTTCAGCTTCCCCCCCTGTAATGGCTGGGAACACAAAACATTTGAAAAGTCCCGTTACTCAAAACACTATTAAATAAACCAGCCTAACACATCCCTCCACTTTGTTTCTCCTGGCACAACAACTTCAGGATTTCAGACAGCCCACAACAGGAGCTATCTCGTTTTCCACAAGACCAAACTATAATGAGAATCTATTCAGTATTGACAAAGCCTGACAAATTGTATTGGGTAACAAGATTACTAATTTTAGTTTTCTATGGAAGTGCCTTCCCATCCAAATTTAAAAAGCTGCTTTAGATTCTAAATATTAAAAGAACTTTAATTACTACTTTTTAAATGAATGTTTAAATATAAATATTATTTTCATAACATTTAACAAATATATTGTCTAAATGAAATATGAGATACTGTATTAATCCTTAGCATATAGACACTTTGTTTAGTGAAATAATATCTTTCGATCAAAATTTTAAGACGTCTATACAGTAACTTTCAGCAGGAGAGATTAAAAAGCCTCATATTTATACTACGGATATATAATGAAGAATTACAACATGAACATGGGCTGACTCCAATACATGCTTAACTTTTTCAATCCCTGCAAGTCAACGTAAATGTGTTTCAGTCAAATCCTTGAGCTCCACCCTATAATCCCCTTTTTCCACAAGATACTTTTTTTTTTTTTTTTTTTAAACACACCTACACAATTTGTTCTTAGCCTTTGTTTCATTCCCCTCNTTTTTTTTTTTTTTTTTTTTTTTTTAAACACAGCTCAACTGACAAGCAAACCCAAAGGTATTTCATACTACATGTCAAATGTGTAAGCATGTATTGAAATTCTGCAGCTAAAGCAGCCAGCAGAGGAATTGGGCAGGCAGAAAATGAGTAGCACACAATTTTCTAGATGGGAAAAATGAAGGAGGGAAAACATAGCACCCAAATAAAATTCTATGAAACATTCTGAGTATTGGAGTATGTTTTCTCAGCCAGTTTTGGTGAAAAGCCTTAGTTCTTTCCCCTCTTTTTTTTTTTTTGTTTATAAAAAAAACACCTTCAAAACCAAAATGCAAGTGTTTCTATCACATCTAGAGACAAGCCAAACAGCAACAGAAGTCCTCCTCCAGTTCTACCAACAGGTCCCTCATTACCTGCAGCATGGACCACTAATCCCAACGTTGTGGTGATTTTGGAGTTGCCTGATCTAGCAGCTTCTGGATCTGAAATGGTCATGAGGAAAGCAAAGATGAAGAGAACAAATACACAAGTTATGCTGGAAGAAAAATTGTAAGTACCACTGAAAATCTCTACCTGTGATAAGCAGCTTAGGCAGATATATTCAGAACTATCAGCTCCTGTATTTCTGCATTAAATTTACTGTAAAATAGCTTGATACTTAACACCTTCAAATCACCCAAAGTTCCTTCAACAAGTAAGTGACAGAATCAAAGACTATTCTTTGCAACTTACAGGATCACTGACATAGGCAGCCGTGGTGGTTTTTCTTAAGCTCCTGAAACCAAATTTTAAAGTTTTGTGCTACCAAGGGGAAGAAAACCTAGCTTTCCAATCCCAAACTCCAGAGCTGCTCCAAGAGTCAGGCTTTTTTTCCCCACCACATAGCCCAGTTTTCCTTCATGTGACGATCTGGGACAGTCTCAATTGCACTGATTCTCTGGCAATTCCCAGTGAGCAATAAATTCTACTTGTCATGAGGGCACTTGCTAGGATTTCCCTTCAACATTATACACCACAGAGAAGAAATGCAGTCTACTTTTTTCAATCTAGTGTTCTGATTGCAGTTGTTTGACAACTACTCTGAGGACATTTTCAGGTTAACTAATCATACAGCACAGCAGGTATATCCACTGCTATTGCAACCAGCAGTGAAAGTGATATGAAGAGTCACTGAACAGTGCAGCTAAGCCACACACAAGTATTATTCAACTGTTTTATTCCAGAATAGTTCAACAGCCGCTATTTAATTATACTGCAAGCACACTTACACAGCTACTTTAACAAGTCTGCACTGATGCCAGAAGAGAAAAAAATACTGTTCCCGCCTGTCCTCCTTCTCCAGTCTTAGATCAGGGAAGTGAGGTGGCTAAAAAATTAACATACTCTCTTCCATCGGATTGGTCTTCTGAATCAGGGAGAGCCTATGCGAGCAACTGCACTGGATGACTGTGATGGTATACTCATGTCAGAACGGGAGATCATTCACAAAGAACATGTTTTCTCAAGTTCTTCTACTGCATTTCCTTTCAATTTGTGCTGGATTAATCAGAACTAAAACTCAAAGGGACAGTCACATTTAAGTTCGTACCTCCATTCCATCCTACCGAATTACTCTGGTTTAGAGAAAGTAAAATCTAGTCACATGGAGAAGGCAAAACTACCAGGCACTAGTTCAAATGATAAAAAGATTTTTCTTCAGTAGCTTTAGGAAACATTACAAAAATACTACTACCTCTCCTGTGATAGGGGTACAAACTAGACAAAACTTTCCTTAATATCCTGTTTCATAGTGTGTATCTCTAACGCAGACCACAGTCAATTTTCTCTTGCTATTTGCGCCGATCAGAGACATGGAAAAGGGTCATAATCTGTACAAACCATTGTTTTTCCTGGCAGTGACTCGCTTGAGTCCCTTTGTCACCCTTACTGTCAAGGTTTTCTTTGAAAAAAATCTATGAAGATGAGCTAGCCGTGTTTGTGGCTCCACTTATGCTTCTGTAGCAGTGCAAAATGACAGACAGCCCCTGCACTTGCCTTGTATCTGTCCCATCACACTGACCCCATACAAGCATTTGAGCAGCTGCACCATAAACTGCTAAGGATCCAAACAAAACATATGCCCCCCTCCTTCTTTCTTGAGGTGTGTGCTCCTTAATTTTGGAAGGGCAAATTCTACTACCAGAAGATATTTTATGAGGAAAAAATGAGCAGCCAGAGGCAATCAATACCTTTCTCGATGACAAAATACCTTTGGTGCATTTTAAGCTACAATCTGAGCGTGAAGCTGCAGCAAGAAACAAGGGCAACTATGGACATTTTGAGAATCTTGCAAGGAAGCTGAGAAATCTTTGGATTCTGCAAGAAGCATTTTGAAGTGAGGCTGTAGACTAACACTGAAGTCCAGCTGTACAGTTACAGCAAAGGACCAGAGCTTAAATGTAGTTATTTCTGCAGTCTTACTTGTGATAAATTTTTGTTCACAAATTTTACCTACATGTACAACAATCAAGTAGGAAAAAGAAATGAAGGTAAGGCTAACCTGAAGTTTTTTGGAAAGCCAAAGAAATCCCCTATGAGCAATACTGTAAAATAGACAATAACTCAAGTGCCAAGTCACCCTCCACACCCCCACTCTACATGTGCTTGTACTTATTTTACATTAATGAAGCAAGCTCTCAAATTATGCTGGATTCCAGGACTGATTTCCAGCACAAACATTTCACACAGACCCTGCTTTATGTTTGTACAGCACCTACTGAAATTCTGGACGTGACTGGTCAAATTAAATCCCAGCAGCATTCAAAAAACTGCACCTTGCTCATTAAAACTAATTAGCCAGTCTAACTGAGTGTTTCTTTACTTACCATCCGTAGAGTGCACATGAGAGCTGCCTATCTGGTCAACCAACAGCATGAAGACAAAGCCGAGGACAAGGGAAACACCAATGTAGGCATGCAACCTGGAATGGTCATGGCCATACTCATGTACAACTGGGATTTCTGCGACCTTCTCAGACTCCATCACATGCTGCATCTCACTCACTGGGTGATGCTTCCCTGTGGCAACCAAACAAACGGATTAGGAGACAATGCACTCAACATGGCATGGTCACTTTTTTCCTTCTTTGCTCAAAACGTTCCTCATACATTCTTAGACAACACATAGACACCATTGTTTAAAGTTTTCTTAGCCCAGTTTCCTAGGATAGCACACATTTCACAGAGTCATAGAATGCTTTGGGTTAGAAGGGACCTTAGAGATCACCTGGTTCCAACCCCCCTGCCATGGGCAGGGACCCCTCCCACCAGACCAGGTTGCCCAAAGCCCCATCCAGCCTGGCCTTGAGCACTTCCAGGGACGGGGCATCCACAGCTTCTCTGGGCAGCCTGTTCCAGTGCCTCACCGCCCTCTGAGGAAAGAATTTCCTCCTAACATCTAATCTAAACCTGCCCTCTTTTAGTTGGCAAGCCATTGCCAAGGGGCAAGCCATTGCCCCTTGTCCTATCGCTACACTCCCTGACAAAGAGTCCCTCTCCAGCTTTCTTGTAGGGCCCAGACATTTGTCTGGTTTAACAGAGTTCTAGCTGGTCAGTGAAGAATCACGTCTAAGCCTTCCTTCTGCCAATAGCATACAGAAATACACTGTTAGAAAGGTACGAGCAAAGATCAGGAATAAGAAATTTTGAATTAAGTCCCCAGCTACTGCATAGTACACAGTACACATTTGAATTCTCAGTCTCAGACTTTGTGTTCATCTGAATCATATATTCTTTCCATCCCCTTACAATCCCTGGCTGAGACAAGACATCAGGCTAGAAAACCTTTTGGGTGATGCAGAACATGCATTTTATGCTCCTTGGCATACTTTTTATTATAAATAGTTGCACTTCCATGGCAGGCAAGGCACTTTACACACTGTAAGTACTATTCAGATGTTTCCAATGGGAAAACAGACACAATAAATCTACTTCCACATGCAATATCTCAAGTTAAGTCAGATGTTTGAGTTGCATGCTATACCCCAAGGCCCCGATTCCTCCATCCCAGAACAGGGGAAATGCTTACAGTCATATTTGTAAATCTCTTTAATGTTCTGCTATGAAACCGTTTCTTCTTTTTCTGTGTTTCTCTGCTAGACCCAATAATAGCATCGTAATCTCAAATTATAATTATTTTTGTGAAGTCTCCTGTCCTTCCTCTACATTTAGGGAACAAAGTTAATCACATAAGCAACCTTGTTTATTTGTGGGGCTGTGTGTGTGTCAGTGAGAGGACAAGAGGCAATAGGCACAAACTGAAAACCAGGAGGGTCCCTCTGAACATATAAAAAACCTTTTTCACTGTGACAGTGACTGAGCACTGGCACAGGTTGCCCAGAGGTTGTAGAGTCTTGCAGTTGCAACAAGAGATCTCCAAATGCCGCCTGGACATGGGCCTGGGCACCCTGCTCTGGGTGGCCCCACCTGAGCAGGAGCTGGACCAGATGGGCTCCAGAGGTCCATGCCAACCTCAGCCATTCTGTGATTCTGTGAGGTTAGCAGTGACTGTAAGAGACATCTGGGCATCCCTGGCAAGATACAAACATGTCTCAACATTTCTCCTACCTGAGCAGATCTTTCAGCAAATAACCTGGGGAAGCATGGGAAGGCATTGCACTGCTCACAAGCATTCATTCATGCCTTATGCACACAGATCAATTTTTATTTTATTAATTTAACTAAGAGGAAGCCATTTTGAGTTTATTGGTATTTCCCATCTCCTTCTCAGGCTCCTCTCTGCTGCATTTACTCAATCCACATGATCCGGTTGTCACTCCTTATGTATTGATCACTTTTCCTATCTATCCCTTTTAAATACTTTGTGAAGCTTGGAATGATCCCTTGACCTTGTCCACCAGTTGCGCTCCCCATCTTTAAAAATCTTTTCTGAAAAAATGACTTGAAACAATAACAAACGAACTCCTAGGTTTCACTTCGCATTCCTCGCTATTTCACAGGACAGCAATGCTTTGATTACCATATAGAACAGCGCTGATTAAGCAAGAAGTTTCCATCAGAAATTCTTAAGTCTTTACTGGAAACAATGTTACTGATTTTGGTTTAATTTTAATCTCATTTAAGGGTAAAAGGGCTAACAGGATTAACATACAGCACTTAAAAGAAACTAGAATATTAACTAGATTGTTTCATTGGTCTAACAGCAACCAATGTTTTCTCAGTATAAGAACAGGCACAGGCTTCGGAGGAGTCATCGTTCAGCTTTGGAAAGTTTTCTGACTTCAGAAGAGCCAATTTGTTGTGCCTGAATCAAGGTAAGAATATTCATGTCTAAATTCATTACAATCGTTACAATTCAACACAAAATATCTGCATTTTTAAAGTTTACTCCAGATACTTTTTTTTTTTTTTTTAAACAGTGCATCTTTCATACATCTCACCTTTTTAAAAAAAAAGAATCGCAACAAACAAAATGGAGCACAGCACATGTTATGCCTTTTCTAACATCTGTGGCCTAAGTGACAAAAGTAAAACTTTGTCATTTTGGGGAGTGTTTTCGGTTGGCAACTACTCTTTTGAAGTTTTAGATGCTAACAGTAAAAATGTGACTTACTCAAGTCATCTTCATGCTGGAGCATTCATATGTTCTTGGATTTGACATAATTGTACCATCCTACTGTACAAGATGTTTGCACAATGCCATTACTACAGACAAACAACATCAGAATACGCTTGGTAGATTGAAAGATTTCGTAAACATATCTTTGCTGAACAAGATTGACCAATAAATTAATTTAGACCAAACAAGATTGTTGCCATCCATATAAAAAAAAGAGAAGATTGCTTCAGATTATTTCAAGATCTAAGACATTGTGGGTAATTCACAGTAACCACAGTCATGCAGTTTCACCAGTTAAAACAAAGGACTGTAGTCACCAAAGGAATTTTATGTATCGGTAATACTTGGTGTTTCACTACCTCCATACATGCATAAATAGGTTTATGAGCAAATAGTAATCTGAATCAGGACATACCATTTGCTCTCACTGCAGACTAAAAAGTCAAAAATGAGAAGTTATTTATTCTGTGGCCTGTGGGAAAATACAGAATAGTAAATGACTTTTGTAACAATGACAAACACTTGTTCTGATAACAAGCAACCAATCTCAAAGTTAAATTACACTTGGAACTGGGCAAACACAGACCACGTACATATGTGTGTGTGTGTATAAACCATATAATTACTTAAGCCTCCGTGTTCCCTTAGGTACCTTTCCAGATCTAATGACGTAAATGGCTGCAGTTGAAAAAAATGTATTGAAAGATAAGTTCTAAGTATCTTAAGCTTAACTTTGAATATCCTACTTTTCTAAGAAAGATACCACAAGTATTTTCGTAGTTAAATCCATAATAGCCATGGAATTTGCCTCTCTGCAATATAAAAATAAATAAAATTTTCACTCTATCTTGCATCTACAAGAAAGGAAAACAATGACTTAGGATTTGATTTACAAGTGCAATGTACTGGGCGAAATTAAACTACGAAGAGGACCACAGAATGGAGAATTATCTGAAAGAGGTCATTCTCTTAATATCACTTACACATTTCTTTACAGACAGTCACTTCATTCATGATACTGTGAGTTCAGAATTGAACCTGAAGTCATTCACAGGAAAAAAAGAATCTTTTTTTACTAGGCAAATATTTCTGACATTTCCCCCAGGTATATATTATAAAAATTATCGATTAACAGCTCTAAACATCTCGGTGTGGATGTCATACATGAAAAGTACACCACATTTAGTGAAAAATATGCAAATATTCACAGTAATTGTATTTACTGCTATCCATATCATTAGAAGAAAATTTATTCTACTTTGAATTAAAATGGAATGGAGAGCAAACCCACAGCTACAGCTCATTAGAGACATCCTACATTAAAGTGCACAGATTACAGTACAGTATAAACACATAATCAGAGGTTCTTTTACTTCTTGATAATGGATGATTTCATAGATTTGAAGTAAACAGAAGATAGTAAGTGAAACAACATATAAATTTAGCCGAAACTAGAGCACAGTAGATTAAAGCATATTCCTAAAAAGAAATTTAAAAGGATGTTGAAACAAGAAAAATGCAGTAGCACAAAAAATATAGAGAGTATTACAATTATCTCTCAATTACAGATTAAGAACAACAGTACATCAGACAATTGCCAATTTCTCTACAGCCTCGACTTTATAAGCCTTTCTCCTGTGACCATTAAGTTGTTCCTGTTTACCATTGCATGTATGATACTTTCCAGCACGATCATAATCAGAAATTTGTCAGAAGGTAATGTAATAGCACAACACTCCAATCTAAAGCAAGATTTGAAGTGCTTTCCAAACAAAGGTAATGAGCCCCAACTACTTAAAATATGGTCTTAACCTCAAATTGAGGTTTTTCCAAGACTTTTGGGTGTAAGACCTGCTTATACCACCCAAGATAGAAATGCTTCCTACTGTGCGAACTAGCCCCACATAACCACGATTTTCAGTCAAGTGCATTAAGGTAACTTGGTTCCAACTTCAGACCATTTTAACTGGCTTAGAACAGCAAGGCCCATCAGGAAAACTACGATTGCTGGTGGGCAGGAACAGCAGCTGCCATCCAGTGTTCTTTCTCCACACTTGTAAGAACCGATCCAGACTTCAACAAGTCCTTCAGTTTCAAAAAAGAAAACTCTAACAATGGCAAGTACATATAGATCCATAGAACACTTCCAGCAATTGCTGAAATGAGAAGTGATCTAAAGTACAAAAAGCAACAGCAAATAGTCCGTGAGTTCGTTCTCACCCAAAGGCATCCCTACACCTCATCTGAGGTTCCAGTGGAAGTTAAACTTTAACTCTCTCCACAATAAGGAACATTACACATGACCTAGTGTAATAGGCTGTGATTCCATGAGCAGTACGGTACACTGGACCTGCAAATGACTGGATCGCTCAGCAAGAATCACCTGATCTACTGCCTGATCACACTTCTCTGTCAAACCACCATAAACATACAGTATCTTATCTATGGCAGTTTTGTGCTTTTATGCTGGCTTTCTGTCATACTGCTGTGAAAGCCCCTGCCAATCTCATGTTAAAAGCCCTAAAACCAGGCCCCAGTAAATCATAAACCCATGGCCTAAGTGATCTCGAACAAGGCTATCTATAGACATAGTCTTGGTTCTTACCCTCCAAAATGTCTTCATAAAGTGCATGTACTCCTTCTGGCACAATGACAGCCAAGGCAGTTCCACACAGCAGCCCAGCACCCAGGACGGTCACCAACTTTAATCTCTCCTGCAAGCAAGCACAAAACAAGCATCATCTTTAAGAATGAAAATGCTTCCCCTACTCTGCCTCATTAACAGAGGTTAAATGGGGGTGTGGGGGGGAGGTGAAGGAGAGAGAATGATCCACAAAACCTCTTGCTGAATCTTATTCAAGAGACTCGGTTGCATAGTCCTGTATTGCTAATGATTAACTTTCTGAAATGTGAACATACCCAGTGTCCGATACAAACAACTGAAAGAGGAAATGAAAGTTAGAGACAACCCATTAGACTAGCAACATCAGAGAAGAAATGAAACGTCACACACTTGAGAACAGCAAGAATCGTTCTATTTGGCACTAATGGTTATGTGGGGCTAATTCACCCCCTGGGACCTCAAACTGCAAAGCCTGCGGAGACAAAGGAAGATGGAGAATGTCTGAAGTGGAGCATGTTTGCAATTCTACATTTTATCTCTATTCTGGGGTTATCATCAAACACCCTTCCTACTAGAAACCAGACTTAAACATGTAAGTTTCCTAAAACACCTCCTAGGTAAAGCACAACAGATGACAAATTACCCGTTTTCCCAAAATGCCAATCTAAATAACAAAGGAAAATAAAAAAAAATACTAAACTATCAAAGAAAAGACAGAAAAAGAAGAGAGACAAAAATATAAATGCCTCTACAGATGCAAATATGTTGGTCAAATATGAGTACAAACCACTAAGTCAGCTATATTTATATAACACAGAAAAAGGCTACAGAAAGAATAAAAGGAAGATTTCAGAGCAAAACAGCTCTACCTTCACCTGCAAGTTTACAGAGACACAAGAAACAAAGTTAAGCTGTTGTAAGACTGTTAACGTGATAGATGAACTACATTTCAGTCTCTAAAACAATTCTTCCGCAAAAGTCTGTGCTAAAACTGCTATACTTTAATGGCATTAAAGGGTATCACTGAAGAACAGACTTTATTTAAAAACACAAAGTTGTGAATAAAAAATAATTAATGAGAAATACACGTTTGTGCATTTGAAAGATCTGCTGATGTGTTCCACGTATTCAAAAACAAGTGTCAAATGAAGTTTTATACAATAAGTATAATAACGCCTGCAGAATGTCAGGCAGATACAAAATATGACAGAAGGGACTGAATCCCAAGAACAGGTCCAGAACCAAAGTTATAAAAAAAAAAAATTAAAAGGTTTATGCAAATGTGAGTTTGAATGAGGAAACTGCATCAGTCAAACTGACCTGAAGAGGTCAGGCAGTTGGACTAGATGATCTTTGAAGGTCCCTTCCAACTTGAACTGTTTTATTCTGCAACACTGCTAATACCTATTGTGTCAGTCTTTTCTTCTTTTTAATCTGATTGGGAGATGCATAAATTCAGTACAGTGCTTATTGTTTTTACTACCATTTCTAAACCTTCTAGTAGCATTTTAAAGAAGTTAAAGACTGCAATGGTATTTATGGCAACATAAAATGATATTCCACTGTCTAGGTAATTACAGACCACAGCCCTCCCTTTTCCCCTCTGCAACGAGAGGTTTTAAAATACATTCTAGTGGGTTAGTTTTGCGAGTTTGTAATTAATCTTAACAAAAATTACATAAACTTAAGACTTTTATAACATAGTAAACAAAAATAGTTTAGTTCATATTCCAGGAATAGTTTCTACAACTGCTCAAAAAAAAAAAAAAAACACACACACACAAAAGGTAGATAAACAATACTATAAGTAATGATTACCTTCCTAATTATATTCTAATTTTGGACCAAACAAAGCAATCAAAAAAACCACTTAGAGCTAATGCCCCTCCCTCAACCGCAGTACTGTTTGGCAAAGTTCTGTTTTACCAATATAAACAGTTCACTATTACTTTTTGCTCCCTTATGACTACAACATTGACAGGCTAAAGTCAAAGCCATGTGCTGAAAATCCAATTATATAAGCATCTACTAGACTCCAAAATATGACAACTTACAGAGGTCATTTCTGACCATTTCTGTGATAGCCTGTAACATGCTGCATGTAGTAACCATGCAAATTTAGATCCTTATAACAACTGTGTATTACAGATTCTGTTGCAGAACCATCATCTTCCGCGCACAAGACGACTGTGTGCCACCAAATATTAACATTAACTACCAGGGTCCTGGAGACAAAGGTCAGTGTTCAAGTACTGGGAAACCACTTGTAGCACACCCGCATTACGCCATCCGTTCTCTTTCACATGCTGCAGTGACAGGCACTGGCTAATCTCACCTAAATAGGTGATGTTGGCATAGAAGAAAAGGAGGCTCTAGAGAGATGCACAACTAGCGTTCTGAAAGCAAGCCAAATGTGACCACAGGGAAACAATTAGAGCACTACTGGGGAAAATTTGAGTACTAATATGCAAGAGATGAAAACACTTGTAAAGTTTCCACCAACATGCACTGTACAGTCGCATATATGACAATTATACTTGATAAGCTGTTAAACAGTGGCAATCTAGATGAAAAGATAATCTTCCACACCCACTGTTCCTGAAGTAGTCTTGCCAATCTATCTTGTCTCAGAATGAAAACAAGATGATTTTTATACTATGATCTCTCTTTCACGTTGTGTACGCGCGCATTCATGCCAAAAAACATGTGAAGTACTACTGTTTTATTACTACTGCAAATATAGAGTACTGCTTGAATTTGGACATCTGTGAATTTAAAAATGCATGAAAAGAATAGGCACTAATAAGTTACTACTTCAAGAGAAGTCTGCATCTCTTTTTCAATATGAAATACTTCAAAACGGTGAATACAGAGATCTAATAATTGCAGCTTATCCAGACATGCAGAAGTCATCTAGTTTGATCCAAGAAGTCAAACTATTTCAGTCCCCAAAACACTTGTGTGTCTCTTGTTACAAAGAGCAACAGAGTAAATACTGCTAAGAAAAAAAGTGCATGGGGAAAATCCTAAATTCCTCAAATTAACTGAACTGTGGAACAGCTTGCTATTTCTTGATTTAAATCTTCACAGCAATGAAACTCTTACCTGGACCTAGCAAAAAGTAAGCAGTCCCACTCCAGTCAACACTGCGAGCCTTTGTTACCCAAGGAGAAGATCCATGCTACTAGAACAACTTTTTTTATTCTGCACATTTAGGCTACAACTTAAGAGAGCCTCAAGAACTGGTAGAGTGTGGTTTCTGGCCCGAGGTCAGCCTAACAGAGTGCTGTATGTAAATCAGGATTAAACTGAAAAGGTACAGCTGCGTGCCGAAATAAAGTGAAGACCTGTTCAATCCGTACCTCTTCACCACTAATGTTGTTATACCTGGCTTTACTGGAGTTTCATACTTTCGAGAATATTCAAGTCAAATTAAATGGAATCAAAACACAAACAATAAGTTCCACAGTTAAACTAATCTGAAGAAATGTATTCATTAATGAAACATTAATGAATAATTTTATTGTTTTCCAGCATCTGGGTTGATTACGCACAACATTAATTTTTGTTTTCTACTTAACCATTACAAGCAGCCAGTGGGAGGAGGCATTTTCTCTTACTAAGACCATCTACAAAGCTTTTTGCAAACCACATAATGCACAGCCCAAACAGTCATTTCAGTTTAAAATTGTCCATGTTGCACAGGCCTAAGCAATCATTTTAAATGAAACAATTGTAACATCTAATTAAACACTTCCAGGACTACTGTTTGCACATAAAACATTTGCAGAGATACAGCTCTGTTTTTAAACCACCAAAGCGTATGGATTCTTAAAATAGCAAGTTTAAGGCAAGTGTAAAATTGAATCAAGAATTTGAGAGTTTATGATACCACATTAAACATGTTTGTACACGTGTACTGTTTGTAAAATACTGCATACGCAGTATGGCTATTAAGTATGCGATTGCCGTTTATGCAGAGAGCTACGTTTTTGGATTCACAACTGATCTGTATTCCTGCAGCTGCTAAGAGTCCCAAAAGAGATAGGAACTCCCTGATCCAACTATATAAACATATAAAAACCACATAAACACAGGTCAAATGTAAATACATATATAACTGTAACACAAACTCTGAACTAAATCGTGAATCAAAACAAAGCTTTCTGAGAACGTTTGCCGAGTTGTGTATAGATGCCCTACTCTGAGTAGTCCAGAGACACACAATAGAAGTTAACGTCTGCCTTCAGGCGTTTCTGACACAAACTCATCGGAATAACAAAGCCTAGCTCCTACCGCGGCCTTCCACTACACGCCGAGCCTGTGCTTCACCCGTAGCTGAAATGCTTAGACTGGATTTGGCACTCTTCAACGACTTCTGTACACATTTTAGCATAAGCATAACTGTACCCTGCGGTTTTGAATGGCAATTAACGCAGCGCTCACGTCTCCCTGAGGAACGTTTCGAAGCTGCACCACCGCTAACGGCACGGCCACGCTCGAAGGCAGAGCGCCAGCGGCTCCCGGCCGGGCCCCGCGCCCAGCGTCCGCTCCTCCCCCGCGGCGAGCGAGCAGCGGTCGGGCGAGGCCGCCTTACCTCAGAGAAATTAACCGCCAGCGGGATAATCCCTGCCACATAGCAGGCGACCAGCATGGCCAGGGACAGCAGGCAGATGGAGCGGAAGTCGTCCATTTCGCGGCTTTCTGGCCGGTCCCTTAAAGCGAAATTCAACAGCGGCTTTTGCACCTCGCCCCGCACGCCTTAACCCGTGCAGACGCCGAGGTCCCAGGCGGGGCTTGCGGCCATGGCTGCCTCCCCCGGCGGCTGCGGCCGCCTCAGCCCCTAGCG
>VXAA01006453.1:784058-806726 GCA_013399115.1 Anseranas semipalmata
TTAGTAATTGTGGGGGGGGGGGGGGGGGGGGGGGGGGGGGGAGGCTCTTTGATAAATGGCAGTTCCCATTCACTTGTGATATTACTTATGTTCTGTATATAACTTTCTGCCTCATACATTTGAGGATGCTTAGTTGTTTGTGAAGTCCTTCTAGTAAGTGTTCTGTGGGACTAACCAATATTACATTAATTCTTTTCTTTTTTTTCTAGTTACCGTGCTGACACTCAGACATACCAACCTTACAATAAAGACTGGATAAAGGAGAAGATCTACGTCCTCCTCCGCAGGCAGGCCCAGCAAGCAAGCAAATAATGGGGACACCATCCTTACATGGGTTTGAGGGAGGGCTTGGACAACAGGTGTGTACAGAGTGTAGTAGTGAAAGTTTTGTATTATAGTCATCCTGTTGCCATCTTGTTAAACTCTTTAGTCAGGACTGAATGTATTGTTAGAGATGCAAGGATTTTCTTGGATTTGACTTTTTTTTTTTTCCAGTGTAAATGGAGAAGAAACTGCAACATCTTCAGCAGAGTTTTAATTTGTTTTTTCCTCTGGTTAGCTAATGGTCCTACCTTATTTGAACCCCTGGGGCTGTTCACATTGTACTTCACCACATTCACTGTATGTGCCCTTCTGTGGGGTTTCCAACATTTAGTTTTGTCCTTGAGGCGGTCTTAATGGGGAATAAAAAACTACCCTTTAGTTAAATTTGAGTGGTGAGTTTTGTGGGGTTTGTTGCTAAACAATGAATTATTCTTGTCCATTTGCTGAAGAATGGGACTTGAAAGTTTGTATGGACTGAACACCATGGTCATTTGCTGTAATATAGGATTGCTCAAATTCTGGCCTTCCAAGTTAATTTCTCTGGCCTAGACTTGGCTGTCTTTCCTGGGGATCTTTGGGAAGCCAGCAACACTCTTGTTCTTGCACTTTAAACTTGGTCTTTCTTAGAAGGCATTTGTATTCAGGTAAGTGCATCTGCTCACTAGGACAGATCATGGCTAAGAGCAGGCTGATGTATCGCATCACAGACCCCATGAATAATTCTACTTCCAAGCTTCCCCTGAGAAAGGAACGGGCAAAGTGAATTGTTCTGACAGGAATCTGGCCCTACCTGTATTCTCTCTTTACAAGGGATAAGGACCTATCTGCTTGCATGCTCTGTAGAATGATACCCTCCTCCCTGCCTAAATCAGATGCTGCTGTCTTTGTAATCCTGCTGTACTGAAAAAAATTAGTGCTGCAGGATATATTAGACCAAATAAACAGCAGGTAGAAGAGCAAGGCTGTATTGGTACTTTGTGCCTTTGTGTTAGTCTAGAGTCTGTCCACTTTGGGTACGGACTGGAATTAGACTCTACAGGTATGCCCAGCCAGCCAGGAGCAGAGGAATGCAGTTCTCTCCAGTATATTTCCTGAAATACATTCATAGTTTCTGATAGACTTTACAGCAAATGCATTGGCTTAAAAGAATCTGAATTTAAACGGACTGTGTATACTAAAGCTTTAATGAAATAGCTTCACTTAAGTGATAAGTAATTGCTGCTGAAGACTTGGAGTCAAATTACTGGAGAGAGAGAGAAATTCTTAGACATATCAGGAGGGAACGTTGAAACTTTTTCCGACATGAGTACAAACTGGAGATTAGAGCTACTAGCTCTATGATTGGAGTGATAAGAAATCAATTCAATCTAACTTCAAAACATGCTTCCTTTAAAATAGCGATTTTTAAAAGCACAGTAGATCAGAAGTGTATCGAGACATGGTTACTTAAATCTGGGAATATTATTGCATGGAAGTTTGCTTTTATATCCAAATGCAGCTTAAAACAAAAATAATTGACTAACCATTGCCCCATATAGTGACATTCAAATTAATATAAGCAATGTTATTTAAACATCTTGTATAGCTTATCCTCCTATTTAGCAAGCAGTAAAATAGCACATATTCTTTCCTAAAATATTTGGGTTTTATTAATGGTAAATATTTACTTTTTTTTGTTAAAATTCCAATATTCTCACAGTGAACCAGTCTAGTGCATATTCCTGTAAGGTGCTAACTAGGACGAAATTTTGCAGTCTTTAAGTGAAGCCAAATAAAAATCCCCTGTCACTTTCTGCACACTAAAAAACAGTGATTTAATGTTTTCTTCAGTCTGTGAGCTTGTTTTTAATTTCAGGAAAACCAGTCGTGGGCAATTCCATGATTGTGAAAAGTACAAGGATTGTGCTAAATCTATAGTAATCTGGGGCTTGGAACGTAATACATCTCTTCCTTCAAAGATAACCTAAGGTTTAGTCTGATTAAAAAAATCATTTTTGTCTTGTTTTTGGCTCTGATATAACTGTGCAAACTAAGACTGGTTAACAAGTACAGAGTTTCTCGTGTCAGAGCAGAAACTGGGAAGATGGTGCTAAAGCAGGTGGCAATAAGTGTTTCTCCTTTATGAAGGTACAGGGTTTTTTTGTTTTGTTTTATTTTTTGTTTTGTGTTTTTGTTTTGGAATGTAGAAGGTAAATAAGCTTTAACTTCTTGATGTTAATTCACAAGAACTTTTCTGCACTTAAACTTCTTTGGTCATCTCCGTAATTGAAGTTTTAACAGAATTGGAAAATGCAAGTAGAAGTTCCTTTTATACCTCTAGAGCCAGACTCAGCTTTCTGCTGATAGAAAGATACGGTCTGTAGACCACTTTAAGAGAAGGGATTTATGCATCATCTCTCTTTCCCCCCTTGTCATCCAACTACAACTGTCTTTTGTTGCTTTTTTGTTGTTGTTGTTGTTTGTTTTTGGTTTTCTTCCTGAATAAGCTGCTGGTTAAAATTCCCTAGTACACAGTTCTTGAGCTGCCGTTCTCCATGTTCCTTTGGGTTTGCCTTTTACTTGATTAACTGTTTATGAAACAACAGATCAATTGCTTAACTGGGCAGCTGAGAGCAAAAACACTTGAAGGAAAAAAAGGTGATGCAGCATCTGTCTGATGCGTAACTGATGAGAAAGGAGAATCTGGAACTAATCTGGAATCCAACTGCTGCTTTCAAAAATAGAGTGAAGAAGAGGGTTATGAGCATTTGGAAACATATAACATGCTAGTAGACATTCTTTTGGCACCTTAGGAGGCCAGGTGAAAAATTACTCTTCAATTTGCTTCTTGGCAGGAAAAAAGTCCGAGTCGTGTATTTTGTTAAAGCTTTGCCCCTTCAAGCTCTCTTTTTTGTCATCATCTAACTCTGCCTGAACCTTACAGCATATGTCTAAAACAGGTGAAAGAAATGCCAGACCATACAACTCTTCCAGAAGGTGCGTCATGTAGGACTACAGCCAGTAACTGCCAGTGCTCCAACATTCTCTTAGCCAAGCTTTAAGTATTGGAGTGGTTCCTGTGATCAAAGCCTGAACTACAGGGAGCTTTTGGCCTGAAGTGAATGACTGTTCCAAGATCCAGAAACACCAAAAGTCTTGGGGTGTTTCTTTACTAGCTCCTTTCCATTAAGGGATGATAAGTGTGCTTAGGACCTTCTCCAGTTGCACCTGTCCCTGAAGGCATAAGACAGTTCTACTGATATCAAGCATTTGCCTGGGTTCAGCTACTTTACAATTAAGGTTTGTTAGCGGTGTTTTGCTAGTAAGCAAGCCGTAAATAAGTTACACGATTATAGAAGGTATGTCTGAAAAGAATCCATCATCCTATGCATGCTTTGCCCTGTGGCAGATGGATGCTTCCTGCATGAAGGATTTGTTTGAGTAGCAATGTTGATCATACCAGCTACAGTGTGGGAGTAGATGATAAAAGTAAATTATATTGGCTGTTTCTGCAGTGGAATGGTACAGTCTTGTAAAAAGGGGATAAAGAATGGAATTCAGAGACCTAGTGTTTCCAAGTACTTGATTTTTTTTAAGCAAGTCCATCGAGCAAGCCTAGCCTCAGTTCAGTGAGGTATATGAGCCCTCATACATTGCCAGGAGTGTGAAGCAAACAAGTTGCTTTCCTGACTTCAGCGTGGCCCGTGGAGCTGTGAACCATGCTGCATCTTGTCTGATCATGGAATAGACAAGTCCTCAGGCAGACTCTGAGCTGCCTGCTTCTGTTTCCAAGTTGAGGCAAGACCAGAGTGGTACAACTCATTTCTTGGCATGGCTGTTCACTAAGCAAGTAGTAAGGTGAAGTTTCACAAGATGGCTGAGTTGATCTAAGAGTTCGTTGCTGTTGAAAGGGCATGATGCTACTCCACACTGTGTAGCCCCCACACTCGCATGTAATACAGCAGGTACAAGAGCGGCACTGGGAGTTGTGGGAGAAAGGGGGAAGGGGACTGCCACTCAGCAGCAGTAAGCAGAGCAGTTGGTCACTTCATAAAATCTCATCTGGGGCTTTGAGAACAAAGTCCAGCAAGTGAATGCTGTTTCAGAAAATGGTAGCTAAACTGGTGTATACATAAAGGACCAGTGCATATTCCTGCCAATCTGTAATGGGCTGGGATGGAGGGGGAGGATGCCTGACACTATTGTATTGTGAATTTTTGATACAGACAAAAAATTTACAGCCCGTTCAAGGACCTAGGCAACCTGATGTAATCCCACTTGGATTAGAATTTTAATCACATTTGACATCACAACAATAACAGGATCACTCTTACAAGAATCCCACTCTGCAGCCTCCTTCAGAGTTCTGAAGACTTATAAAGGGGGGTTGTGAAAAGCAAAACTGAGGTTTTATTCCTCCTTTGAGAGTGAAATAGGTGATTAAAATACTTGTCTTTGTCTACAGTTTCTTCCCTCATCACATTCTTTTAAAATGACTGAAATCATGACATCTATGACAATACACTATAAGCACAGCAGGAAAGTAGCATCCCCATCATTACATCAGTTTGTTCTCAGGCTTAACACCTCTGTCACTTACAGCAGGGAAAAGAGTAGAAGGGAAGACCACCTTGTTGTCTTTGTTAGTAACTAACATACGTGCTTTAGAAAAAACTTTACAGCAAGAGGAGACTTGACCATTCATAGTTTTTAGGTTGGAAGAACTACCAGATTTTTCACTTGCATTAAAAAGAGGTAAGAAAGTTAGAGTTTCTGGTTGTGGTCTTGTTACTCTAGGCCAAACAGCGAGCTAGTTTGATGCATTGAAAACGTATGGAAACTTCTTAAGATGAGTTACCCTCCGAGGGAGGAATGGAATGCTCCAGCTACTTTGCTTTAGATTACATAACCGGTTATATACATTTGCAATTCCCACTGAATTGCAAATTGTATTGATTTGCTGATTGTATTTAAAGTGAACTATGGTGGAAGAGATTCACTTAAACAATCCATCAAGAAAACTAATAAACAGTGAAAGTCAACAGTTACTGGATTATAAGTATAAAGTAATTTCAGGCTCTTGTTTTTCAACCACTGTGAAACTTAATTGTCTGCTAGAACCCAGTATTGTCTATTTGGCGACTCTGGAGAATATTAAAACAAATAAATTATATGTCTTACCATTAACTTAAGTTTGTTGTGGGGGGAAGGAAGGAAAGTATCTGAGGGGTCAGGGAGCTTCATTTAGCAGCTCTCCAGCAAGAGGCAGGTAACTGAGCCCAAGATTGTCAGCGTCACTGAGTACCTGGACCATGCGCCTTAGATACCCTCTTGTGCTTGAAATTTGGAACCATTTGCTTGAGATTTGTCTCAATATACTAAGATAGCACACATTACATATCAAAACTGTAAATCTGTTTAAGTAGAAAATTATCTTAAAGCTCTGCTATATTAGTCAGTTCTCTGCGTTTTTCCTACCCCAAGTGTTGTCTGCTCTAATGTTACTTAGTACTGGCTGAATGTAATGTACCATTCACTGAAGTAGCAGGGGAATGAATTTGCCACTGAAATACACTGAATGGAGATGTTTGATTTTGCATAGTACAAGGTAGTTCTTTATTCTGACCCGTGAATAAATGTTTCATCTTCACTTCGTCTGAAAACCATTAAAGTTGAAGTAAGCACCAACTGGATTCATTACAGAGAAATATTGGATCCTAACAATTCATTTTCTCATTACTGTAATCTGAGCTATGGAACTGTATGAACAGTTCATCTGGATGAGTTTTGGGCACAGCTCCAATGTATAAGTTTTCTTTCTACTCTTTGTGCTTAGTTTGCATATGACACGCAAGCAAAACTTGCATGCTGCATATCCCCACTCGGTGCCACTGCTAGTGAAGCATTAGCACACATTTTGCTAGTATTTTTGTACATGCAATAGTCAATTTTCTTCTACAACCCTGCAGTATCTTCAGTCTTTCCAAATAAAACTGTTACTTTGCACTGTTGTCTTAGCATCAGCAGTCAGTACCACACATATAGCTTCTGTCACTCCATGTAGTTGCTGTATGCCTTCTATTTGTGCCATGTAAGTCAACGAGACCTGGAGAACAGAAAAATGAGTCTGTGTGCTTAAGGGCCATGTTTCTGTGCTCTGCCACTGGCTAAATGAGATACTTGTATGGCCCAGGTCTCTAATGCATCAGTGCTTCAATCTGGCGTGTCTAATTCCTGTTCAGACAGTGTCTCCATCACTCCATTGATGGTGTGGGAACCATAGGCTCCTAAATTTAAACTACTACCTTTTCGGTTACCTGGAGGATGTGATTTCACACACTCCCAACACACACCTGCTGCCCAGGGAGCCTGGGGAATAGCCATCCTTGGAGATGTTCAAGACCTGACTGGACGTGGCCCTGGGCACCCTGACCTGGTTAGACCTGCTCTAAGCAGGATCTGACTAGAAGACTTCAGGAGCTTTCTTCCAACCTAAATTATCCATAATTCAATTGGACTCATTACTGGAACATCCCATATCTTGAGAAATGGGAAACCTAAGCTTTGAATCCCTACTGTGACCAATTTCACAAAAGCATTTGAACTCAGTATTCCCCAGCCTTTCTAGGATATTGCTGCAAATGGCAGTCTATCAACTACTCCTAAATGGGTTTGCATGACACAACTATAGCATTCAGTGGGCTACAGCAAGTACTGTATATAACTACTACCCAGCGAGTACAGTAACCACTACCCAGCCACAAAGATGAGGTATGGACCAGTCAGACTGGATCTTGTTCCAATGTTCTCTTTGCAGGAACGAAGGTTCACATGGGACGCTGAGTAAAATGGCTTTTCAGACAGGTTTAGTCCTGGGAGGCCATCAGACCTTCCACCCAGACACACACCCACACCCCACAAGCCTTTCCAAATGTCAACAAATTTAAACATTTCCATATAAAAGACCTAAAAAAATCCATAACATATTGATAGGGAAAGCTCAAGGACAGCGCAAAATGCCAAGGGAAGGTAAGAAACAGGCCATGTGTGACAACAGAGAGAAAAGCGGGCACACCTGCACCCCTGCTCCACCCCAACACTCCCTACTAATCTCACTGAGAAGCAAAGGCATCCTAATACAGTATCCAGGGGTGTTGTACTTGCTGGGGAAGAAGAAAGTCAGCACCATTAGGACTAGAAATAAGCCTTGTGCCACATTTCATTTTTAGTTACGGCTACCCCCAGGTTCTGAGCAGAAAAGAAAGCTATAAAAAATAAAAATAAAAAAAATCTCAACAAATTAACATGATTTCTGAGGGAATTCTTTTCTACACCTATTCCACTGTAACACTGTAACGTAGCAGAACCACCAAGACATAACCAAACTGTAGCAAGCAGAGGCAGCATTCAATCCTTCTTTTTGAAGATGTGCATTTCTCAAACCCAGAATTGTGTCTATTCCATCCCAATCATCTCCGGCAGTTTAGCCAGTGCCAAATCAATGCAGCTTTCCTGGCGGCTTGTAAGGCTATTCCAGAATGCACTCCGCAGCTCATTAGAACTCTAAAACAGAATTCTTTGCAGCTCTAGAACCCTTTAGATTCTGGTCCAGGTGAGTTTATGATCAATTTCTATTCACTTTGTGCCAGTAACACCTTTTTATATTCTTTCTCCAAGTACTCCTCTCATCACCCATGAAAAGCAATCATTCCTCATCTCAGTTTTGCTAAATTAGCAACTTCTGATTGGTAGTTTATTCTCATACAATAGGATGCTTTGTCTCCTGCACATCCTAGCAGTTCTCTGCTTCTTTACCTGTTTAAGTTTTTCTTCAGTTGAACAGTTATCATTCTGGGCACCTACAGCTCTAAGTGAAGTTTACCAATCTTTCATACTGGGGTAGTGATATCTCCCTAATCTTAACCAAGAATGAATCATTTAATGGCTCCTAGAATTGCATACGTTGTTTTAATGTTTGCAAAACCTTTGATTGTTCATGATGATTCAGTACATCCTCTATCTCTTTCCTCTATGATCTACAAGCTCTTGTTATTCATACAAAACGAAACTTCAGCTAGAAAGACTGAGAAAGAGACATGCAAGAATAACCAAGTAATTAGTCTTAATTAGGACACTCACCTGGGATATTCCAGATGATCAGAATGGGGACTGTGTTAATCACAAAACTGTGTTGCTTCGTCTTGGGAGAAAGGCACCCAAATCAGGTCAGCCATAGCTCCAGGAAGTATTTCCTATCTGAAAATCCCCAGGAAAAGAGGTACCTCCCTCCCTCTTTTAATTAATGAACTAATCATCTCGTTAGCATATTGCATAACCTAGGCAGCTCTCTGCTCAGCATGCTGGCTTCTGCCTATCTTATTCCTCAGACCCAATTCCCCCTAAGCACAGGAAGCCTAGGCAACTCATTTGGTGCCCCAGATTCCTGCTGTGGTGGAACAGCAGCCAGCAGAATTTTTATCAACCACCCCCCTGCCCAACACACCTCAAATAAAACATTTTAAGCTCCACAAATCTGAGTTCTCCATTTAAGCTGTTTCAGTAGAAAATTCATGACTACCTCTAGGCATGCTGTCATTAGAAGTTAGGCATTACTTAAATCTAGTTACAGAGAGAATGAAGGTCCATCCTCAAAGGTACCTGACATATAATTCAGACTGAAAAAAATCTGCCTTTGTGACTTGCCCAAGCTCTCTTCTAGCTACTAGAGTAATGTAAAATCCAGGTCCCAGCCCAATAACAGCTGAGCCAGCTTCACACAGAGCATCTTGGTCCAACTCCTCCTTTCCCCCATTTCCTCACTCACACATGTATTAACTGACCTGATATCTCTTGCCCTAGTTTCCATCTAACACTGGCTCGCCATAACTAGGAATACGTATTGCTAATTAAAGCAGAAGATCCTCTGAGGATTGAAACACCCTTCTTCCTATTTACTTAGACAAGCCCAGTAAAGAGAAATCCATTAATGGTTGTTAAGTTCAAGGACGCTTTCCCTGGCTCAGGCTGTCACTAAATCAGAAGTTATTAAGGGCCCTGAGAGTGTTTTGGCCGAGTAGCACCATACAGTTGCTCTATTCCTACATTTTCCCCTAGACACTTGGTTTTGGTCACTGACAGAACTAGGCTAAGGGACTAGGCGGACACACAACCACTCTTTTGTTTTACTTGGGTAATGTTTTTCACAGATGTTTTACGGGGAAGATGGAAGTGTGTATGCAGATCTAGGGCAGATGAGGAGTTGCCGTAGGTAGTGTCTTCCTCCTTGTTTCCACTTCTTGGTGTTTTGTGCAGGCTGCCATGAGACTGGGAGAACTGGAGACATGAGACTGAAAGAACTGGAGTTGATATAGCGCTGGCTGATATAGTTACTGTATAAGATCTGTTTGCTCAGGGTCTTCATGAAGACCAGGAAAACACCTCACTCAGAACGCAAGTGGTACCACAAATAAGTTGAACTGTCCACTTCATGGCACTCAGCGGTTTTTAAAGTGACTGTTAACATGGCAGATAACTTTTTTGTAAACTAAAATGCAATTAATAACAGTGATTTAGCCTCATCCATGTCTCATTGAAGTCTAATACTTTAGCACTCTTGCAATTACTTCTCTAGATGAGTTCTAGGGGCCTTGGCAATTGCTTGCTGCTGCTATTTTACTTCTATGCCCTAGGAGTATATACTCAGTTATAGAAACTCCATCTGAGGCCATTTAATGAACTACATGAATCAGAGCCCTGCAATAAAGCCCAATTAGAAATGAGAGCACAGAGAATATTGATCCACTTAAAGCTTTCAGAGACTTCCCAGCTTTCAGAATCTGCTTGGTCACCCATTGCTACAGCAGGCACCGAGCTTTTCCTGCTATTTCCCTTTCATTAGCTTGCTGGGATTACGGTCAAATCAAGATGCGATTGAACAGCTCAGCTGGTGTGAGCTCTGGGGCATAAGGGAGTACTCCCAGATAACCCTTCTCACAGTCCTCTCGGATGGGTTTTATTACTGTCTAATTCAGAGGAAATTTCTACAGCAGCATGCATTTCTCCTCTGAGCAATCTCAAAAACCTCTGAGAGTATGTAATCCATTTTATTAATGGGACAATGTCTGGAGGTTCTGGGCCTCACAGAAGTCACAAATGATAGCATCTGTGCTAGATGATAGCACAGCACACCCATGAAAGGGTCTCATGAACCCCACTGACTCAAGACCTTCAGCCTTATTCTTAGTATATTACAGGCTAAAGAGCCCCTGTGGTAATGAAGCACACATTATTCAAATGAGACATTTGATTAAGACTTTCAAGAAGTGTGCATTAAGATATATGAGGAATGTATGGCATTCTATCCAAAACACAGGGCTCAAAGGGAAAAGATTTCAGACTCTTTCTCAGGCTGCAGCATGGATGATGGATGGTGTTCAGAAGCCCAGATCTGAAGGGTGTAGGTGAGATCTGAATGCTCAGAGCTCACACTGGAATCCACAAAGCCTCTATGCAGCTGTTGTCCAAAGGTGGATTTACCTAAAACGCATAAATCTCAGTTTTCACAGCTCAGGATCTGCTTCAACACATACCCAGAAGTGTCTGAGCCTCAACGGTAAGACCATGTCTGTGCTGGGGGAACCCATGAGCAAGGTGTTCCTCCATTTCCCTCGATCTGGTGAGCCTTCGCTGAGCACGTCCCTTGCAGCTAAGCACAAAAAGAACAGAATAGTCACTGCCTTATTCTAAAACATTGCTACTGCTGACAGCTGGTCCCCCCCAACCTTACCATGTGCTGCAGCATCTCAGTGAGCATGGTAAAGCAGGGCCACTTCTTTCATCATGGGAAAGGGATCTCTCCTCCCCGGAGACTGCCCTATTTCACCAAGTTATATAGGCTCCTCTGCGGCTGGCACAAGGGATTAGAGGGCAAAACACAATGTCTCCTTGTGAGGCTCTTTTGAAATACTTTGCATGAAATATCTGAGGATGACCTGCACCAGAGGGAAAGTAATTACAGTTTTCTGGCAGCAGCTGGGGCATTTGCATGACAGAAAGGTCCTGGATTCCAGGCACTGCTCCAAAAGACTGTTTGTGAACTTGAAATTAAACTGGTACAGATCAAAAATGCTAAGTAATTCCTGAAGCAATCTTGGGCTCCGGGCCCTGCTCCAGAGACTGAAAGCTCTTGAACCAGGAGGCTAGAATCACACATCCGGTGTCCAAATCAAGCTTTACTATCACATGAGGCATAAAGTAGAACGGGTTAAGCAGGCAGAGCGAAGAACCACCTTTAGCAAGCCCCGCATCCCAGAGGGCCTCTCCTTTATTAATACATTGCACCGGTGCGGGAGGGGGGCTGCTTGCCCAGAGCCACACCAGGTGTGTGTCCCCCAGTAGGAGGCTATGCCTGGTGCAGGAGAGCCATGGGGACGGCCCTGCAGCAGCCCCACACTGCTCACAGCTCAAACTGTGCTAAAATTGTTCTGGGCAAAGGGGCTACCTGCGGGCTGGCGACTGCTGGGCCTAGCGAGGGCTCGTTGGTGTTGTAAGCAGCCAGCTGCGGCCCGTCCTGGCCTGGCAGAGGAGCTGACAGACGTGCTAAAGCCAGCTTTTCTCCTGTCCCTCGTGAACTCAGTGCCACCTTCATCCCTGACCCGGGGGCCAGTTCAGGCTGGCACCACTCACTGACACTCATTGTTTTAAACAACATCAGAACGAAGCTGAGAGGGGGAGAAAAGAAAGCGTTTCACAGAAATTCAGGCCCCTTCTCTCAGGGCAAGGGATCTGTGCTCGAGAGGCTTTCCAATGCGCTTCGGCAGAGGCTCGGCACTTGCAGACACCTGACAAACTCCCGTCAAGAAAGTTTAGAGCAAACTGAAGTGATGTGTGACAGGTTAAATATTGCTAATGAGCACCAGGTGTTTGCAGGGGAAAATGGCTCCTCATCTTAGCTATGGTAATTATTTTAAAGACCTATTTAGCATTTAGATTGCTTAGGGGGAAAGAGCTTGGAGCAACTGATTGCCTTGAAAAATGCTCCAGTATTAAGTGGGACTCCTTGAACATTGCTTTCATCTACAGAGACAGAAAGCAGAGGTGACGCTTCAGCTTGGGATAATTAGAAGGACTTTGACATCATTTGGTTGTCCTTGTCAACAGTGTTATAATGTGTAGCCTCTAGTTAAAAAAAAAAAAAAAATGTACGCAACAAATCTCACACAACGGAATTTACAAGAGTTAAAAATACAAAAGATTAGCCATGCTGCACCAAAGCCTTGAGAGGAGCCACGACAGAACCAGGCCGCACTCTGTAATTTCACGCCAAGAACAAAACCCTGCGGCATGCTTTTAGACTTAGCTCCATCTGTCACATTTTGAATGCCCATTTTCATCAGCAGACATCTACGGCTGCAGTATCGTCACATCTCACAGGCTGATTTAGACAAAACAAAATTTTTGGATGTGAAGTCTCCCATGAAAATCCCCGCTCTGGCAGGAGGAAGGACCAATTGCTGAGTGAGGGCTGGGCTCTCCCATGCCTACAGAGTATCTCAGCCCACAGGTAGACAGCACTGTGCTAACCTGTGCTAGCAGGCCTGGTCCAAGGGATGCTTTAAAACTATTCAGGGTTGGACAAAAAGACAAAGCAGCCAGCGAGACTAATGCACCATCTGGAGCAAATCCAGCAATTGGGAATCAAGGCTCTGCTACAATTTGATACTTTTCCTCCAAAATCTGAGAAATTACCTAGAGAAAAGGACTTCTGCTTCAAAGAGGCCCCTCCGTGCCAGAGCTGCTGAAACACCATTTGCATGCTTCCTGCCTTGCAGCACGTTCAGCAGCAGACAGAGAGCAGATGATACTATAAAGCCCACATCGTCAAGCCTTCATCTACACAGCAGTTGCCATTAAGCTGATTTTAATGGGGAAAAAGAGCAGTGCCTCTGTGTTTTGAGCAGTATTGCAGACAGACAACCTGACATAGGAAGGGTGCTTCAAAGGGGAAGGGAGGTGATGCTGGACACAGAGTGAGGCTCTGTACAGAGCATCCCCGAAACGGTGCCAGCACAGGAGGCAGACCTGCTTCAAGCATTAGCTGTATTTCTCTCCTTCTTGTGGCCATTTCAAGAGTTAAATGTTATGTTACCTGTTGCCCTGTGTCTGTTGCTGAAGAAGAACATGTGGGAAAAACAGCAAAGGCCCCAGCCCCGAGTCTTACCTGCCTTGGAGCAGTTCTCTACTGCTGCTTCTGCCACAAAGCCAGCGACTGCCGACCGGCAGCATTCTCTTGCAGCTTGCATTTCCTAAAGCCAGAGTTATTAAATGCACCATCTGAAATGTCCTCCAAGCAGGAGCAACAATGATTTAGACTTAGCCCGTTTCCCAAATCTGAAAACTGTACACACTGATGAATACCAGCCCTGCAACCTGCAAAAAGAGAAGGAAAAGTGCAGCAGTGAGGAGAAACCTCACCATCAACTTCTGCTAAGGAAAACATTTCCCTGCTCTATTTCCTCATCCATAAAGTCTGTTTTAACACCAGAGAGGAGAAAGCCAGAATCAAGTAAAGAGGATGGCAGGACACACACGGGCAGAACCGGAGGAAGAATTTCTTGCTGTACCCAGCAGGGGCAAGCTGCCCCAGCACTCGCTCCATGGCTCAGGCAGCCTTTGCAGCCCATGCCGGGCTCCGGGCTGCCTCGGATACACCGCACCACTTGCTAAGCTCCACGAGAGCTTGCTTTTCTCACTCTGCATTGCAATTGCAGCCAACTTGGAGGTTGCTCAAGCAAAGAGAAATCTGCACGTAGAATTGATCAACTTGCATGAGAAGATTGATCAGGAAACTCTGATAACAAAAATGGCTCCTCTTTGCCATGGATAAAATGCTCTTCTAAAGCAGCCAAATTACGTTTCATTCATGTGGCAGCCAGATGGAACCATTCCCAGTTCAGAGCAGGGAAGGGAGCACTGGGAGGTGATGTCACTTGTCTGCAGTCACTGAGGATCACAGCTGGCAGCAGAACACATCCTTTTTCTCTGTCCCATGGCAAGATGAGGCAAAACTCAGAGTTAATTGTCACACAAACTCTGGTAAAATATGAAAAGATGTCACCTTTTCAAATAAGCTCTTTCCTCTACTTTCTACACAGCTGTCCCACTTCTTTGAAGCCTGTGTGGTCCCTTCCAAAATACAGCTATACGTAGGGCCAGTTCTGGTAACCCAGCTGCTGAAGTGATGCCAACAGGAGACAGCACTGGGTCCACAGGTTAAAACCAAATAACCATTGGAGATGCCCTGGGGCAGCGAAATGACAGACCAGGGCGTGAGGCAAGAGGGATCTCGGGAGCTGGCACAAAGCCTGGGAAAGCTCAGGGCCACCCTCGGGGCCAGCGGTCACCATGTTTACAGGAAGCCTCGGGCTGCAGGGGAGGTGACGCTGGGATCCAGCCAACAAATTGAGACCCAGACAGGGAGAAGGCAAAGCAAGCCTGGGCTCTGACCACAAAATTCAGAGAGAAGAGGCCTTGGGAAAAGAAAGCTGAGGTACTTCAGTGGGTGCAGAGGGACCTATGGGTGGCTTTTTGGGTCAGTGTCCCCATTTTGTTCTGTTCTTGCTCACAAATTTGAGCATCCCCCCAGGCCCTGGTCAGCTCATCACCCAGCGCACCGTGATGGCAATCGCACAGCTCCGCTGCAGGCAGCGGTAGCAGCGTTGCTGTACTAGTTTCCATGGAAATCAGAAGCCAGGGCAGCTGGTTTCCACCGAAATCACATTAAAACGCAATTTTGTCCCAAGTGGATTATTTAGTTATCTCTTCTCTCATTCTTCTTTTTGCACCACGCAGTACACAGAGGAAGCTGGATTTATTTTAATGACTCAGATTTGGTAAGCAGAAGTTTCATCGAGATGTCAAGCAGAAGCCGCTATTTCCATTCAGATGGGATGTCCCTGACTCAAAGATAGGCAGGGCTGAACACTTACCAGTGTCATTTCCCGCACTACATTGTTCTGCCCTGGTTTTAATCACTGTTCAGTCAGCGGTGAGATTTCTCCAGCAGATGCAGATCAGTCAGAAAAGCAAACGCTCGGTCGCTTCCCTGCTGTACCCAGCCTCCCGCTGCCCGGTGGCACCTCTGCAACACGCTGCAGCACAGAAAGACTTGTCACACAGCTCCTGACTGTGTCACAGATGTTTGCAGAACACCTTACAGAAATGAAGCTTTAGGAACAGGGATGACAGCCCCATTGCCTCGCACTGAAGCTGGGAGGCTGCTGAAGGGGTGATCCCTCCCATCCGTGTATGGGCAGAGTTCTCCACCGGGAAAGCCCAGCCAGAATCCCAGCATCCTGCAAGCTCCCCTTTTATTGTGATGGGGCAGCTCAGCACTGATTTCTTGCAAAACAACCATATAGAAAACAAGTTTTATTTCAGGCAGACCTAAACAGCTAATTTCAGCGTTTGCCATTCCCCAGGGCTCCTTCGCTTCTGTTTAAAATGCTCGAAAGTCACAATGAAGGAGCAAAGCCCCAGGCCTAAGAGGGAGGGATACAGTGCGTTGGCCAGGAAGTAGAATACCAAAAGAGACAGGATGCGAGAAGTGTGTTAGGCTGCTTGCCTGAGGGAAGAGCAGCAGGCAGGTTTCCAGGCACTTCTGTAATTAGCGAGTTCTTCTGCAATGCAGGAGAGGTCCAACGAGAGGGACTGGGAAATATCCACCTCAGCACACACTGCAGCCCAACAGTAGGGGGGTTGAAAATGAAGAGACACTCGTGTAAGGTCTCTGTATCAAGAATGTCCCTTTTTTTTAATAGGCCGTTGAAACGGGAGATCTTCTAGCACTTAACTTTCCTACTGAAGCCAGCTTGGAGAACATCTCTGTTCCTAAGGCTATATTCTGCTTCGTGTGTGCTAAAATTAACTATTTGAGTACTTTAAAAAACAAACAAACAAACAAACCACTTGATTTTGAGATAAAGTATTTACTGAGTTTGACCCAACCCTGTGATCGCTGTGGATGTGGTTCTTCCATATTTTTAACCTCCAACAAAGAAATGACTCCCTGTAATTTTCCTCACACCTGGTTCTACAGTCCCTTTGATGCAACTGTTTCTACTGCAAACTCTTCTCCACCCCATTGAAGTGCTAGACCACTGCATGCCTGACCCCCTTCTCCTCAGAGGGGCACCCATCCCTCATTCACCTCTCACCCTCCCCCTTATTTGGTTCTTCAGAAGGTCAGTGCTTAATTTTCCTAGTCATTTTCCCATTGTTAAAGCCTGAGAATCTCTTGGTTTCTGGGGCAATACAGTGGTCATCACGTGGGGCATACCTGGCAGGAGACCAGGGACAGAGCTCTGCTGATGTCCCGCTCCAGAAGCAGCACTAAAACAAAAACCCACCTCTTCTTTTTTATCAACTTCCTACAGCACTCCAACAGCAGGCATTGCCAAGCAGGATGGGGAAGCACTGTTTTCCCCCACTCCAACCAACTTCCAGCACAGCCTCACCCTCCTTTCCTAGGCAGAGGCAAACTCAGCTGATCCCAGTTTGAAAGAGCCTCTGTGGGTGAATTAGCAGGCAGTTAAGCCCTGATTTTAAACCCAAAGCCTCCAAACTGACATTACTGGATAGGTTTTTTGTTGTCATTGTTGTTGATTTTTTTCAGGTGAGATTAGGAAAGCTTACCAGCCTACTTGGAGAGTCACAATATTTGAGGCTCAGCAACACACATGCTAGCAAGCAGTGGGCGGTGATGCTTCCCTGCCCTCAAGCTAGAGGCAGAAGAAAGGCTTTTGGGAAGTTTAGTAAGGAACAGGCAGGCCAATAACCTGAAGAGAAGATCAAGGAGGGAGTTATGGGAAGAACTAACATCCCCCACCCAACCAAGCTATTTCTTTCAGCATGTAAGAGCCAGTCCCATAACAGCTCTTAACTTTTGCCAGAAAGGATACTTTCCTGCTCAGCTAGCTGAGGAGGGCTTCTTCAGTCATTTCCAACAGCTACGCCACTGTAACCCAGAAATCTCTGTGCCAGCTCCTGCAGTACCCCTCTAGAAACAACCCAGGAACCCGTACAAAGAACTGGGGTACCTCTGGGGACACAAACCTAGGGAGAAACAGAGGCAGGCACCAGGCACGAGAGGAGGGAGGCTCTTTTCCAATGGGAAGCAAGGGGGAATAAGAACAGGCTAAAACACTTGTTTCAAAGTGGATTTTATTCCAGGCATTAGACAGAATCTGGCACATGCTTTCTTCAAGAAAAGGGAAAACAAATCTGGGTTCCACATAAATTACATCTGGCAAAGTGCAACTGAGTGGGGAAAATAAACCTTTTGAAATTGATTTCTGTACAACAGTAGTTTCAGCTCCTCTTAAATAAACCCCCAATGGTTCATAGCACATGAAATTACATTGGACGATCTGAAACAATAACAGCTTTCTTAAAGGGTATTACCAATGCAAATGCTCTGTCTTCACAGTCTAGGGGTCTGTTTAAAGTAAACAGCAAAACAAGGGCGAGCAGCTGCTTGTTCTGACTGTTAAAGAAATAAATCACTGGGCCAAATTTGACAGCTCAGTTTTTTTTTTTTTCAAAAACCCCACTGAAGTCCTGTTCCAAAACATGGCACCATTGGACCCTGGGAAAAAAAAGCATGGATGACAGCCCTCTTCCTTCCCTTCGGTGCAAGGGAAGTGGAAAGCATGCCAGTAATGAGTTTGGACAAGCCTCCATTTATTCTGAGAAGTTTAGTTTGCCCACGCTTAAAAGCAGCCTTTTGTAACGCATCTGCTTTTCAGCAATTGCTAAAGTCCATTGACTTCAAGAAGATGATGTGGGGGGGGAGGCCTACAGGACACCCCTGCAAGCTGTGCTTTGGCTGACAGTGGAATACAGCAGCTGGGAGAGGACCTCAGGATAACATGTCCAAAACTGAGTAGATTTAGGGCTCTGGTAGCCCCAGCTCCAGGGACAATTTAAGTTATTGACATCTAGCATCTGCCCACTCTTTCTCTTTTCCCTTCCCCAGGCCAGGACACTTGAAGAGTGCTCAGTCTTCACCTGCCCCAGCTCACAGCCCCAAATGGATGCTAGTTCACACTCTGTCAGGTGTTGAACACTGGTAAGAGAGGCACAAATCAACACAGCTAGTCCAGGTACCGCTGCTCTGGGACCCATCAGGAACCTCCAACATTGGAGCCAAGCACAAAGTCAAGGGCGGTAGCCAGCATGCTAACAAGAGCCCTTTGAACCAGGGCTGGCCCAGAGCTTGAAGACTACATAAGCAGGGTTCCTGTGGTCTGCAGCAGTCAGGAGAAGTGTTTGTAGAGGAGCAGGGTCCTAGTCTCAGGGTGGTTATGAAGAAGGAACTGCAAGAAAGCTGTAGACACACAGTGGGAATAAGAAGGAAGGAAGCAGTACCTGGTGGGGAGTGAACATGCTGTTAGCTGCAACCTGTAAGCTGCTGGAGAGCGAAACGGGGGAAGCTCGATGGTTCACTTAGGATACATTTTGATGGAAATAAGTAATCCTTTAGCACTTCATTGTATACAGAGCTTACATACAGTACCTGCTCAATGGCCTTTCATTGTCCTTGCATCAACTTTTTTAAAGCCAGGTGTCTGAGAACTTGACCGTTCATATCTCCTACTGCCTAATGGTGCTTTTCTGGAAGTAGCATCTCCTGCATATTCTTGTTTAAAAACGCAGTTGTCAGTGGGATGGCATCTCTTCCCGTGATGGGTCCGTCTGTCCTGTCTTCTCTCCTTTCCTAGGCTATTTTCTTTCCTTTTTGGCTCTTTCCTGCTTTTCTAAGCTGTGGCCTCAGTGGTCCAGGCTCAAAGCATCTCTACAGGGAAAGAGAAGTCTCTGCAGAGTCAGTGCCTCTGTTCCCACACAGAAGTGTGGCTGTACCATGCTATAAGCTTGGGGCCAAAGGGAACTGCCTCCCGAGTTTTCACTGTGCAGGAGGTCATTCATCTGGTTAATCGGTGTCAGGATGGCAAGCTGAAGTCAAAGTGAGGGGGGAAACAGCAAAAGAGCTCCTGCCACTTCACTGATTTAATTTTTGAAATAAAAGAACACCCGAGAACAGAAAAAAAATATTCCTCCACTTCTCACACAGCACTTCTGAGCGCATGCAAACATATGTATGAAGAACACGTTCTTTTCTCGACAATTTGGAGTAATACCAAGCTAGAAGGAAGAACTAAAAAGGGATACAAACATGATCAAAAGCTGCCATTGTTCAGAATCCGAATGATCCTCCTCTGTTTCTTTTATACCAGATTAGAAAGGACCCAGACAAGCAAATGTCATCTGAAGGTGGCCCCACCATATGGTTCCCCTGCCAGGCTCTTGGAGAGGAGGGTTGGTTTACAAAACTGTGCTCTAAGGTAATGTTGTGGAGATTTTTTCAGTTTGAATTGTTAGGCTTCCCCTGGCAGGTTTGGAAACCCAAACTCAGCTACAGATGAGTGGTAACTGGGAGCAGGAATGGGATGTTAGCTAGAGACACCATCTCTCTTCAGTATTTCCAGCATTCAGAGGAGAGAGCTCACATGCAGGCCTACACTGTGACAGTGTTTGTGCAGGGGGCAGTTTCAGCTTCACCAACCAAGCCCCACAAGGTGACCCCGGGAGGAGAGCTGGGCCTTGCAAGTGGAGCAGCCCCAGGCCTTTTCACCTCCTCTTCCAGAGAGAGGGGAAAAAGCAACTAGACAGAGGGATTGGGTGGCTTGTCATGCCAGGACATGTTCACAAGGGCTACACATCGCCTTTGGTGTGGGGTGTAGTGGGCAGTGCCTGATAGCACCAGAAAGAGCAGCCAGAGAACGGCCTCAGCTTGCCTGGCATCCCAGAGCATTGGTACCCGTTCTCTGACCATCAGGGGCAGCTCCACAGGAGCGTGGTACCCTGAACCCAGGCCCAGCTGGGCTGCCTGCAGATTGGATTACTCATGGAGGCAGGGCTGGCCTTCCACCTGTAGAAAACTGGAAGCAGGAATTCAGCAGGGAATAGTTCCTGAAAAAATCCCTGGTTATGCGGCTAAAACAGACCAATCCTTTTCCAACTGTCTTGTCAGTGTTGTGCCCCATTTCCCAACCTCAGCCCATCTGACTGTAAGGCAGCTGCTACTGACAGCAAGGGAAGGTGTGGGCCTACCACAAAGGGGTTACAAACCTGCCTCCAGGGCCTGCTCATTTCTCCCCAGCCCCTCCACTCATCATGATGGCTCCTCTTCTGGCTAGTCCTCACTGTCACACACCACCACACACATGCATAAATGATGCACGATGTTAAATTGAAAAGCCAGGGAAGACAAAGAGCTACCAATGTTTGTACAAGCGTTGTCCAAACTGTTGGACTGAAGGTCATAGACTCTGGATGCCGAGAAAGGAACGGATAGGGGGAGAGCTGCAAGGCGGTTCTGATCATTTTGAGTATTAGGCTAGGTGCTCTCCCCTCTCTGGGTGCTGCTGTGCATGGACATCAGCTACAAAGGAGAACTTAAGACAACAGATGGGTCAATTTCAACAACTCTCCTCATCCCTCTCACCCACAGCTTCTTCCCTGGAAAGCTCAAAAGCACCAAGTGTTCAGCTGAAATGGTGGCTTGCTGATGGACACAATGAAAACGTTTAGGGTCAGACATACAAAACCTTTCCTCCCATCCCGATCCCTCTCTGTTCCCAAAGTCTCATGCACAAAGAAACAAGGAGATCTCTGTGCTACCATCATGTTGCTTGTAGTAGCTCCCACTGTTGGCCAGGTACATCTGCTTGGCAAGGGTTGGTCACTACTCTCCCAGTCTGGTTTTCCAGACAGAGACCGCTGACAAAGTGTTGAATGAAACCGCCTTTCATCTTCCACTTCTGTGAGGAGAGAAGAGATATGCTGTTACTTTCATTTCACCAGTTAACCATGCTTTCAAACTGAACGAGAAAGGCTGAGTATAAACCTAAAGTAAACTTCAACAACTGGGGAAAACTGGAAAATCTGGGTATTGGCAGCTCCTCCACATCACTGGTTTCCTGTATTAACGATATCTGGAGTTTGAATTTAGCTGGTTTATAGAGCTAGATGTTCAGAAGCATCTAGAAGGCAACCAACACAAAATCATCAACTAGTGGCATTTTCTAAAGCGTGTTATATCAATAATTTCCCTACCATTCTTTGCTCTGCATCTCTAGGTACCCATACACCTTTCAAAACCTTCTATGGTTTCTTTCCAATCCACAAAAAGCTCTCCCAGCACAGAAAGCAAACCATCCACAGAATGCAGAAAAACACACTTCTTGCTGTTTGAATAGATTATCTCTCTCATGTCCTCATTTCTCCTCTCATCAAATTCAAGACTTTTATCAGCACTACACTGAAAGCTCTTCATATCTCTGCATCCTCCTCAGCTGGTTCTTCATAATCTTATCTGCTCTACCAACATTTCAGTTTGTAAGAGGCCATTTGACAGCTGCTCAGCACGTATCACTCTGCTTTCTGCAGTGCTGTCCTCTGGGTCTGCTCCCACCAAAGCATATCCACAAGGCCCCACGTGTAACCCTTTCCTGAAGGCCCACTTTCTTTGTGCTGCTTTCCAGGAAACAAAACATACATCCTAACCTTGAATTGCAAATTCTGCTGGGAAAAGGCAGTACCTTTCATCCCTGCTGGGCTGATAACACATAGAAAAAAATAGAAATGAGTCTGTGAACTTGGTATCTCCTAGGTGAGGCTGTGCCATTTCCCTCCAGTGAGGCACACTGGGATCAGCAGGTGATTGGACTGAGTGTTCCAGGCTCCTGATTTTTTTCCCCATCACTTAATCACAGATGACCCAGTCGGTCAACAGCTTAAGGATATATGTGGATGTTTTGGCTAACCCATGTGACTGATGAGGAAAAAGAAACCGCAAGTTTGCGGATGACACCAAGCTGAGCGGTGCAGTTGATACCATAGAGGGAAGGGATGCCATCCAGAGGGACCTGGACAGGCTGGAGAAGTTGGCCCAAGAGAACCTAATGAGGTTCAACAAGGCCAAGTGCAAGGTGATGCACTTGGGCTGGGGCAATCCCAGGCACTTATACAGACTGGGAGAAGAAGAACTCGAGAGCAGCCCTGCAGAGAAGGACTTGGGGGTCCTGCTGGACGAGAAGCTGGACATGAGCCGGCAGTGTGCGCTTGCGGCCCGGAAGGCCAATTGTGTCCTAGGCTGCATTAAAAAAGGGGTGGCCAGCAGGGAGAGGGAGGTGATTGTCCCTCTCTGCTCTGGTGAGACCCCACCTGGAATACTGCGTGCAGGCCTGGGGCCCCCAGCACAAGAAGGATGTGGAGCTCTTGGAACGGGTCCAGAGGAGGGCCACT
>VXAA01006453.1:806893-819552 GCA_013399115.1 Anseranas semipalmata
AGGTTGCCCAGAGAGGTTGTGGATGCCCCATCCCTGGAGGCATTCAAGGCCAGGCTGGATGTGGCGCTGGACAGCCTGCTCTAGTAGTTGGCAACCCTGCCCAGAGCAGGGGGGGTTGAAACTAGATGATCTTTAAGGTCCTTTTCAACCCATGCCATTCTATGATTCTATGAAACAGCTTGGCAGCACTGATGGACCTCAAGTCTGTTGCAGAAATGCTATGCAAAGTGGAGTAAAAAAAAAAAAAAGTCTGTGATATCCAGATAACGTCAAAACCTACCAACATTTTAATTCTTGGTTAAGTAACACAGCAAACAGCTTAAACTGCCACATGCTGTGTGTTTTAAGACAACCAGTTATGTTCACATATTGCTGGCAGCTCTCCTCCAAATCTGTGCTGGTTATGTTTCTTGGAGGGCAGGGCATTTGCAAAGCCTGGAGTAATGTCACTTCTATATAACATATTCCTTCAAGACCAAATACCAGGGAGAGAATGGTATGGCTGCTAACCCTGACTGATGGGACACTACTAAACGAGCACAGTTTGTAACAGCAGGAAGAAGCTGGTTTTAACAGGCAAGCAGAAAGAGGAATGTAGTGATAATGCAGAGGAAGATTCAACAGTCTGTGCACACAGAGGAGCCTGCAATACCCTCACCAGCTGCTGCATCCCAGTGTCTACACAGGTCCTGGAGCCATCTGGCTCTCATCTGGCAGAAGTTTCCCTGCAAAGAGCTGAGGAAGAGTTAATACCATAAAGCAGCACACTGCACCTAGCTGGTGTGATCTCTGCACAATGCCCATTTCCCAGGGTCACAGACACCTGTGTGAAGAGCCTCTTGCCGTTCTCCAACTCCCTGCTTCAAAGTACACCTACTGTGCCAAGGGAAACTCCTCCTTGACCTCCACCCTTGCCCCTGCCTCTGTAGTTTTACTAAGAAACACTTTTCTTCTTCTTTCTTCCAGCTGGTCAGGAGAAACCTGGCACCCGTGGGAGGCTCTCACATGTTATTCCTTCAGATCAGAGACCTGCTGCAGTGTGATCTCTCCATGCTGAGCAGGCACCCACTGTGCTGTCTGTAGGAAGAGTCTATAGCAACAGACACAGCAAGACACCAGCAAACACTCACCAGAGCACATTTTCTGCTGCTAATGAACTATACCAAATCGATCAGCTTCTCAGTGAATGGCATCACTGGAAGGAGCAGAGTTGGAGTCACTCTGGTTCCCTCTGTTCGACAGTATAGTAAAGATGGGGAAGGAATACTGAGAAGGTGACAGAGTTGAATATAAGCCTCATCCAGGCTGCAGGGTGGTGGTGCCATGCATGGAGCTATTATAAAGCATACGGACAGTCAAAGCTAGAGTAGGGCTCCCTCATTTCACATAAGTGATATTTTCAAAATGATGGATTCTACCCATTCTGGTCAGAAACTGCGTTTTGCTGTCCTCCATGACATACCCAATGAGCTCCCCTGACTTCACCTGAACCTTTCACAAGACCTTGCTGCCTGATTGCCAGACCACAGAATTGCCAGGGACAGCCCAATAACTAACCCTACAGGGACAAATCATATCTCAGACCCTTAAGGAGGATGGGCAGTAGGAATGGGTGAAAATAGAAGATAAGATGCTTGTCTCCCACCTTCAGCCACCTCAGAGCTGGGCACCTCAGTCTAAACGAGTCACCTAGTGACATGCTTATGGAGAGGTCCAAAGTACAAACACCTTCTGGGAGGGCCCAGCTTCCTCCAAAGACCACAAGGGGAACTTGGACAGCTAACTTTTAAATTGCAGTGATGACTGCCATCTTTAGGGGGGGAAAAAATGGAGATGGAAAAGAAAAGCAATATTTTCTTTGAAATATTGTCTCACTCTCTGCTTGATCCTCTTCCCCAAATGTCAATAAATATGTCCCCACTTTTTAGTAAAGCTCTCTCTCCATCTTTATTTTCTATCTTTGTAAAGTACCTTGAAGTGGTTGGATAGAAGCACTTCATGTGCAATTACCAAGAGAAAAGTCTGAAACAGCTAGTTCTCATCTAACCAGTTAGAGAAATACAGCCCAATATATATAAGAGCTGGAAGTGTTTACAGTAGTGTAATTTCTCAGGATAATCAAAAGTTTTCTTTTAATCCACAGCAATCCAATCAGTCAATTTCAAATTCCTGACAATAGCCTTGTAACCCTGGAAATGTAGTGGAGTTGGCCAAGCTTAGGAAACACAGCTGGGAAGAGCAGATGTTGTTCATTAGGAATGAGATGCCTCAGACAGAAACGTATGGAGAACTGATAACTGGAATAGCCAAGGATGCTGCAGGTTGTAACTGAATGTATTTTGCAGTGCCATGGGCAACCCAAAGCTGGTGCTGAAGATGACTAACACTAATTTTTAAACATATGAGCAGAGAGTGCAATAGAAAAGCTCCTGCGAGCATCCAGCAAGTACTGTCTCCCTTTGACCTCTTAAGTTTTAAATTTTAGTTTTAAATTTGTAAAACTAAGAATTGGAATTGAGAGAGACTCTTGTCTCCTGAAAACTGCTTTCAAGCTCTGACATATTGCAAGAAGCATTTTACCTGCTTACTGTCATGAAGATGCTGAGTCAGGTGCTTCCAGAACAGACAGGTTTTCATTCCTTCTCTTTTCTGAAAGTTTGTATGAAGTTGCATTTGGCTGCATTTCAGGTAATACGAGACACTGAGAAGCAAGGTGGGAAAAAATTCCCAGTCATGTCCAAAGGCACACAGGACACAAGTACTGTTTGTCTCGCAAGAAAACTTGATGTCCTCATTTTCAGGCTGGGGTTGGATTCCTTCATCACATTTTAATGAAATACGGCCATTTAATAAGATTTCTCAGCGTGCTTCTTGTTCTTTTGGGAAATACTGTGCCAATGTTTCTCATTTTTAGTCTCTTGTTTTAGCGTCTGACTCTCACTTTGCCTTCCATTTGTCCTCACTATAATACAAATTAAAATGCCACTCCCACCATCAGTCAGAGCCAAAACAAAAGCTAAAGGCAATAATTTACTGTGCATTCAAGTAAAAAATGCTGTTCTCCAAATAACATTATGGATGACATCCATCTGCTTTGAAATCTAGTTCTGATTATGCACAATAGCTCTTGGCTGGTCTTGCGTGGCTGTTGCTGTTGAATGATCAGCAAGGATCATGGTGCCAAATAGGTTTTGTTCCTGGTTCCTTTCAGCCCAAAGGAGAAGCCTGACAGAGTCAAAAATCATCTACATTTGGAGCATTGCCTAGTATCCTACTTGCAAGGTTCTACAGTTATTTTGAGGTAACACTCTACAGATACAGTTTGTAATACTTTTAAAGCCTCTGCTAGAGTATTATATACATGTCAGAGGGACATAAGATTGTTGTTAGCACTCAAAAACAACAAGAAAATTCTCTTCCCTGTGGACAGGCTTAATGCACAACAGCTGTGTAGCATGGGCACAGATTCAGTATGTTTGAAAGCAGAAAGCAGCTTTAGGCACTGTAAGGTGCTGTTGTAAAGATTTAACCAACCTGCTCAACCAAAAAATGAAGCCATCACTTGTCCTATCTTTTGTCAAAAATCCTGGCTTTTGAGTCACGTGGCCATAGACATGAAGTCTAAATCCAGGAAAGCCCAAATGCATTCCACCACAGACCTCTGATGACAGCGACACCAGAGATGGTCAAATCTGGACTTTCATCATGCCACCATCTCCTCCTAGGATAATGCACGTGTTGCACGTTGCCCAGGCTCACCCCCTTCCACTCAGGGCTCTTACTTGCCAGGTAGCTCAATTCCCTTTCTCCATTCCCACTCAGCCCCTTTGACTTTCTGAGAAGCTTGCTTGAACTGCAGGGTGGTTACACCCACGTGTAGTTTGAAAAGACTGCTATCCTCCCAGTGCTGACACCTCACACCCGTGGGGAGATAGGCATGCTATAGGGTAACATGAGGGAATTTGTTCCCTCTGGTTTTGCTGTTTCATTTAAAGTTTCCACAACAGTGGTTGTCACCTTGAAATTCAACTTTGTAAGTACTGGAAGCTGGACTTGGGTGACATCCTAGGCAGGGGGTTTTGCAAGCTGCCAGCTCAGGAAGAACAAGAGTCCCTGTCTTGTCTTTTTGTTGCCAGAATCCTGCCTTGCCAATCCAGACGACCCTGTAAAAGCTGTTAGCTTCACATCCCACTCTAGACAGGATTTGGCAGAGAGAGAGTCAGTTCCCAAAGTGAGCAGAAAATATTGCGTTAGAAGCATGTAGTCCCTCTAGAAGTGAGGCAGAGGAAAGAAAATAGGCCAGTTTGCAAAGATGACTGACTTCTAGCTAACTAAAATGCAATGTGTTTATGGAAGGAAGATACCATAACAACAAGAACAAAACAAACTTGAGCATTGCACATGGAACTGGCTTTCAACGCAGAAATCTGAATTGGGAGTTTGGGACTTCCAAAGCAACCCCAAAATTTCAGAGCATTTCAACCCAAACTAGATTAAAAATTCAAATGCATTTCTTCTACATCATCCCCACCACCACAAGGGGGTTTGGAACAGCAGCTGTGATTCAAATCAGTCTCTAATTTTTTGAAATGCTTAAACAAAATCCTTGCTTACAGTCAGTTGGCTAAATCAACTGCTAGCTCAAGTCCTTGATTTAAGTGCAGTTTGTTCACATAAGGTAATGGAAAAGTAACAGCTCACATCCTTAAGTGTGCATGCACGTCTTTATAATAAGCCTGTATATAATCAACATATCAAGCCTCAATAAATCCTACTCCAGCAGCAGAACAAACCTGCATGTGTTACTGTGGATTAATCTGTCTTCTGGCTAATAGGGCCTGTACTCCACCCCCCTTCAGGGGACCCTTGCCCTTCCATGCCACAGGAGGTGGGGAAAGAGCTGATTTTGGCAGCTGCTAGAGTCCTCTCTGCTGCCAGGGAGGAAAATGCTGCAAGGTACCTAAGGGGAAGCTAAGTGACCTAATTACACAACAAGAGGGTGAGTGATTACCAACAAGAAAAAGGAGCAGGCAAGCACAGCCCACCTGGGATATCCTTGCAAGGCTAATCTGAACTAAGAGTTTTCCCAATGTATTCATGGTGACAACTCTTCAAGACATTTCTGCATTAACCAAACCTCCAGAGGAAAGTCTACACAAGCATTCCATACATGGGCAAGACTGGATTTCAGTGCCTTCTTCGAGGAAGAACTAAATTCAGAGATTCACATGGCATTAAAAAGTATTGACAAAAGAGGATGCTGCTGAGGACTAGTAGCAAGCTGAGCCGTCTCCTGTCTTTGGGCTGCCAAAACAATAGATGTAATGGAAAACACAACAAAGCCAGCATAGCCCTAGATGACAGAAAATTTGTTCTCTCTTGGTGTAGAGGGAAGCACAGGAACTAGGGATGAAACAAGACCTGTCCATTCACTGTCTGCCAGTGCTGTGTTGTCACATGTTATGTTTTGACCAGTTCTGGTAAAAAGGCACATCATGTAACTGTGAAAGCATTCTGGCCATCTCAGACGTCATCTCTCACCTTGTGTTGTAAGGCAAAATGACTTAGGCATCCTGACAGATCAGGGACGTACATCTTGGAAACAATATGAGAGCCACAGAGTTGCATGTATTTTGTCAGAAGCGTTGCAAAGCCAATACTACTGCTGTGTATTTCTCCTCAGGGAGTAGTTTGGGCAGAACATGCGATGCTTTATGCCAGTTAGTATTTCTCAAACGAGTTGCACACACTCAGTTTTAAAGGTCTGTTAACATGTCCAAAGACAGCACAAAGAACACAGTTCTCTCACTTCTAAATTAGGAAAAATGCCTTTACTGTGAGGATGGTCAAACACTGGAACAGGTTTCCTAGAGAGGTGGTTGATGCCCCATGCCTGTCACTGTTCAAGAGGCATTTGGATAATGCCCTCAATAATATGCTTTTAGTTAGCCCTGAAGTGGCCAGGCAGTTGGACTAGATCTTTGAAGGTCCCTTCCAACTGAACTATTCTATTCAATTAAATAAGCAAACAAATGATAGCACGCATTGCCTTTCTCTCAGGTATCTCAAAGTATTTGCTGCTTATCTACCCCTCTCTGATGCTGTGCTTCATCTATGCACCAACCTGGCTAAACATAAACGAGTAACATAACATGGAGTGAGGTGGGGGTGCCACTGGGCTGGAGCTAACCACAATGCTGAGGGCCCAGGCAGAGCAGATACTCACACACCAGCATGCTCTGCACTCTCAATCTGGTCACAGGCAATCTCATACATCTGAGCTTATGAAATGCATCAGAGGGGGAGATGCAGAGGTGGAAGGGACTTGTACACACTTTGGTAGTACTGGGTTTGCTCCCGCAGGCTGCACTGATGTACGAACACTGGTATGCAACAACGAAGGGATTAACAAAGGTACACAGTTACCTGTCTGCCATCTTTTTGATTGCAGGCTTCCAGCATGATCTGAGAGCCAGTAGAGAAGGAGGTAATGGAAAGACACTTGTCCTGCTGTCTAATTAGAGGGTCACTGAATATCCACTCCTTTGGCATAAGAAAGAAAAGTAAAGGTTCTGTTATGATCGTAATGGCGACAAGATGAGGGAGAAAGTTTTTTCTATCAGATATTTCAAAAACCTGAATCTTTTCTTCAACACTTATCAATGACTCCCTGGAAAGACTATGGCAGCAGTCTTCACTTCATCAGAAGTTTACGCTCAGGCTTCGTGCATCGTGACTGTTTCAAAACCTGCAGCTGGCTCCCCTAACCTTCGGAGCTGCCTGATTAAACCTTAGACCCCATGCAACGCCATGCTCTGCAGCTTTACAGAGTCAGGCCTACAAAGCAGGGAGGACATCAACCTGCTGATTTACATGATGTGCAACTGCTTATGCATGTTTTACATAACAGACACATTCTGTAACAGGTAACTAGGACTCAGAGATTATCAAATGAAGCAAAATGCATGCAACCATATCCATGGGTTAACAAATTTCACCAGTACACATAGACCTCAAACTACTTCATTTTTCCTTCCTCTCAACTAGATGGATGCCTGACCCAATCAACTATTGTTATTATACTTTCCCCAAGGAAGAAACACAAAATGAAATAAGTTTCAGAGATTGTAAATGGTACTGACATGGAGCAATGAGTCAGATTAAAAGGCATGTTGAATGCAGCCTGCAAACTGGTTTCCAACAGTTAACAGATGTGAATATGCATTTCCTAGCACAAAATATCTTGCTGTGATCCTTAACTTTCTCAAGCTGCTGCTTCGCCTACCGAAAGAAGAGACTGAGTATAAATTCTCAGCTGGTATAAACCAGCACAGCTCCACTGCAATTAGGGGAGCTGCACCAAATTACTGCAGCTGAAGTCTTGGCTACCTAAACTCTACTTAGGCATTATACAGAAACACGTCTGTAAAACAGCACAATTCAAGCCATCTGCAGTTACAGCTGAAGTGGTGGACCAAGGAACATTTCTGACCCTGAGGAAATCTCTTACCCCACATGCCTGGGTACTAGCCAGGTACACCCCAGGACTGGTTCTCATGGGAAAGTCATAGCCCCATGGGCTGGAGCACACACAAGTGATGGCCTGAGTGGTGATAGCCATGTAATTCAAACCCTGGTCATGAGTTTACTGCACAGACTAGTCACACCTCTGAACATTCAAGTGTTACTTTTTGCCTCCAAGTGATGAAATCCTTCCTAACCTATGCCTTACTGTTGGGTCTGTTGAGCCAACAGAGCTCTGAGATGGGCACAGCTTTTTCCTGCTTACTACTAAAACCATTAACAGGGCCAAATTCTTCCTTCGTTCACCTCTGTACCAACCCACCACGGCCATTGGTAATAAAAAAAACAGAGGCAGGAGCAAAGCACCAAGCTGAAGCCCACCTTACCTGAGTGACAGGTGGATTGTTCACTGTCCCTTTACAGTTTCCCATGCCAGCCAACATATTCCCTGTGGTATCCTGTGCCCAAGACTCCAGGCAATTTCCTCCTTGTCTAATTATCCCTGGAATCAACTCCTTTTCAGGAACCCTTGAAGTAAAATAACAGTTGTAAGGCACTTCACACACAGAAAAGTCCAAAGCACTTACACACTTATAAAGGGCATAACTGGCCCCTGTATGAAACATAGCCCCCTTTATTTGACAGAAAATGCAAGATATCACACTATTTGCTGAAAATGACTGGAAGAGGCAAAAGTTAAGGGAGAACTTGGTCAGAGAGTCAATACCCTTTTGTTTCAGAAGGTTCTTCAGAAGGCAGTGCAGTGTAATGCCTCTTCTGAAAGAGGTCATTACCAGTAAAAAGCCATATCCACACTGGCCTGTCCTGCACCTCCCTCCTCCTTTTCCAGACTCTTCCTCCCCAGTGGCAGTACATATTCACTGACTCTTTGGTAGCAATACAGGAAAGATCTGTCAAAGCCAGACTACAACTAGATGTTTTAGTCTCAATGCATATTAGCTACAGACTTTGCTAACTGGGATGTGAAGATGTGTTGCCAGGGTATGTTGACTAGCAAGTGCTAACAGCACAGTTCTGGAGTGGCCCAGGCTACCTCCCAGCAGAGCAATGCCACAGCACTACCACAGCCTGACCCAGGGCAGTGGAAGACACAGACACAGCTGGGTCTGGCATTCACCAGGGCTTTCTCTGAAACACTTGCACCTCTTCTCTGCAGCAGCCCAGCTCTACTTGGCTCAACTACCTCCACGAAGAACATCCAACAGGCAGAGACAAAGCCTGCTCTGGGAGAGATGCAGTGCTCTGGCATTTGTCTGCAGCCTGCACCTCAGAAAACACCACTGATGCACAGCCCTGCGACAGCTGTATGGGGCAGAACAGAGGGCTCCCAGAGGCAGGAACAACAAACCTTTTGCAGTTGTGATGGTACGAACCAGGAAATCGCTGAAGGTTTCTCACCACAAAGAAGAACAGAGGAAAACCTTTCCAAGCATAAGTTTCTTTTTTTTTTTTTTGCCTTCTGCTACCACGGCTCAGCTTCTCATTGTAACCCACCTCCCAGATCCTTCAGAGATTTTTACAAGCTGAGAACTGACTCACTTGAGCTCGGGATAGACATTCTCCAGATACCACTGGAACGATTTACAGTTCAGCTTGCGACGCTGCTCCACTCGTTCTGCAACACTGGAAACACAGGCAGGTTGTTGTGGATAAGACAGTGAACAGGAGGAAGGGGAGAAATGAAGAGCAGCCAGGAGTTTTGAGGGAGACTATATGAATTTTTCCCCCCTTACTCATTCTCCCACCTAATTGTTGCTGGGTTCAGAGCACTAGCAGTGACCTGAGCCGAAGAAGAATAGAGGGGCAAGAGGGAGGAAATAGAAGAGGAAGAAACAAATGCCTTTGGAGAGCAATTCTTGCACTTCCTTCAGTTCAGAATGATGCCAGAGCCCAGGTTCTACAGTGTTAAACAATACAGTGCAGTAAGGCTACTGTAGGACCAAGAAAGCTTTTCAGCCTCTGGGTGCCCCTGTAGAAGCATACCATGAAACTTGCATAACTATCAACTCCTGAAAAGGCCTAGAAAGCACTTATGCTCAAGATATATACAAATGGTTCACGTCTGTGTGTGCTAGAGGTGAGGGGACATGGCAGTAGCTGTAGGCTCAGGTTAGACCTTAAAAAAACACAATTATTTGTTCTTAGGCAGTTTTGGGAAAGAAGATGAATATAAGGGGAAATTAACTCAGCAACCCGTAACTGTCTGCTGCAGCAGCCCTCCCACTGCTGATCTCCTTGGCTTTGGCTGGCTGAAGAAGAGGACTTCCCTCAAGCAGTCCTACTGAGCAGTAACACTAGGGACTCTCCTCTTCAGGCTATGCAACTACATTTGTGTGTTGAAAAGGACTTTCAAATGTACCCATGCTCCTTGCCATCCTCAGCCCACAGAGGCCACTGCACTGCCCGTACCCTGGGAGAACGTATGTAGATCTTACATCTACATCAGAATTGTGGGGAGGGTCAGTCCATTTTTGGCCAACTTGACAGTGATGGTGTCAGAGACATTTACATTCTAATTCTAGATTTAATGCAGGTTCACAGGGCCATAACTACAGGTCAAGAAATTGCCTGAAATCAAAAACCTACAGCTCTGCTCCAGCTCTTATTCAGCCGTTGCTGCCAGTAAATCCACTAGGAAGTCTGTGAGAATGAGAACTGCAAGTTTAGGCCCTAAGACACATTAGCAATATATTTATGTCTAACATGCAACAGTTCAGTCTCTTTCATGAGCAGTGTTGCTACTTGGCCCCAGCCCAGCTGCTGCAGTCAACTCAAAGACAGATAAATTAGGAAGATAAAGCTATTTGTACAAAAATAAGAGATTCATCATAATAATAAAGCAGGATGTGCACTGAAGAGTCTGCATGGGTCAGACCAAACCTGCTTATCATCCCAAGTAGTAGATGCATCGTTATCCAATGCAAATGTGCATCTATGTGAGGTACAACCACATTTGTCAGGTCCTTAAGCTGATACAACAGTCACTAGTTGATAGAGAGATACTATACAGATATACACCTTCCCCAGAATTTTTCTTACATTTACTTGGAAATCACAGGGAGATTACTTGGAAAACACAGACAGTCAGCTGTCCCCTCATCCCAGGTTTTGGTGTCCATCACCAATTTTTGGGTCACAAAGATCTCTGAAGCCCATCATAGCGAGTCCCATGGGGCCTGGAGGTAGCTTTAGCTAAGGTGAAGAAGCACAGTTCTGTACAGATTCAGGCTCAGAAGGTGCTGGAGACCAGTCACAACCAGATTATGTTTTAGCTAGAGATGTCTAACCATTGGTCATGCTCTCTCCTGCTCTATAAACCAGGCAAACCACCTCATTGTTCACTCATCAGCAAAGAGGAGTGCACCAGGTAGCAACGTGCCCCATGTGCTAGCTAGCCATACTTGGCCGTGGATTCTGTATCTGCATAGGAACTCTGGATCAAGCTCTAGTAACTGCATAGCTCATGTTTCCAGAGCAGCTGCATACTATATTAGAAAATATTCTTATTCACTTAAAAAGTCTGGCATTTTAATTTCATTACAGATCCCTTTGGCCTTCCATTAACAAGTGGTTTATGCAGGGTTACCGGGGGAAAACTAAAATGAATTACAAGCAAACCTTGTTAGCCAAACACTTGAGCTGCAACCTTCCTGGCAAGCCAGCTATTCAGAATATCTCTATTTCTTTCTCCCCACACTTAGTCCCAGAGAAGATCCAATAACTATTTCTTGCTAGCAAGCGGCTTACCAGAGCTCTCCTACTGAGGTTCTGGAGCAGCTTACCTTCCGAATGACTTGCCAATGGCTGATGGCCGGGCTTCATAGTAGTACTGCTTGTACTCATCCATCCACACCTCCGCTGTGCGCTTAGTGTTCCTGCATGGGGACAAGGAGATGCTTTGCTGAGTGCTGCTGAAGAACCTGCCCTCCAGGCAAGCAAGCACCGAGGGGGCAGACCCAAGACCTGTCTCTGCCAGGAGGGAGTGGGGGACAGTCCCAAACATGAAACAAAGTGGGCAGTATGGCCAGATTTAGACTGAACGTATTAACACTACAAAGTCTTGAAGGAGGCTACAGTTGAGAAGTTTAAAAAAATAAATTAAAAAAAAAAAAACAGCCAGAGTTCACCATGTTTTCTTTCAAACATGCTCCCTCTGCAGAGGTAATTGGACCAACTGTCGCCATCACCCTGCTCCCTTTCCCCACATTAGAATAACACTATGGAATAATTCAGCTTGGAAAACATCTCTGTGTATCACCTGGTCCAACCCTCCTACAGAAAGCAGGACTAGCTTCATGTCTAGCACATGTCTAAGGGCAGTATCCACGAATGGCCATGGTCTCTCCCTGGGGCACTGCTCCCCCTCTCCATTGCAGAGCGAGGAAAAACAAGATGCAGTAATACAAACAACAGAGAAGGGAACAGGTTTTGTGCACAGGCAACAGCAACTCATCTTCCCCTTGAGAACAGATGCTCAATCACAAGCTGTTCTCTGTCATCAGACAGAAAGACAACAAAGAATTCAGACTATTTAGACATGCCCAATATCAGGGTGTTCTGCCTGTTACCATGAACTTCTCAGCACCTACTTGATGTAAGTCAGCGCGTTGCCCTCAGGGAAGTCATAAGGATGGCGCTTCCTGAACACGTGTCCCACTCGACTGCAGGGAACTATCTCCAAGCTGCCACCACACATCCACACTCGGAAAGAGAGCTCTGGAAGAGACCCAAGAGTCATACAGCTACAGCCAGGCCATCAGCATTTCCAAGAAGAGTAATCTCAACAGTGTGCCTGAAATCCTTGCCCCTCTGCTCTAGATGTATTTCCAGCAACAGCAAAAACAGGAAAAGTGATGCCATGGTGACAGTGAACAAATTTTCCTCCCTTTGTTAAAATGGAGGCAACCCCTGTGGCTCAGAGACTCCCTAGCCTTCTCCAGTCCCGTTCCTCTCTTTGGTCCCCAGAGCATTTCAATGAGACACCTTTCCATTTAACCAGATCCTCGTGGCTGCTCTCAGGCCATCAGGACAGCATTTGGCAGCAGACTAAGATCACCCCCAACACCCACCTTGTTTTGGACTTCTCTAACTCTCCCACCCTGCATGTGGATGGA
>VXAA01006453.1:819599-876143 GCA_013399115.1 Anseranas semipalmata
GTGTAAAGCAAATCACATAAGGAAGAGGAGTTGGGAGACAAAGGAAAAAAAAGAGAACAATATGAAGGCATGGGAAGTGAGCCACTGTTTAGACCAGAGTCCTCTCCCCCATACCTCCAAGCTACATCACCTGAGGTACCACTTGAAAGCAGAGCACCTTGAACACTGCTTGAACATGATCTGCAGTTGCCCCTCCACATCATAGTGTGATAATGGCACAGCTGAAGAGACTAGCATATGTACAGGCAAACACATTCGCCTAACCTGGGGCCCAGAGCACTCCTGCAGACTGAGTACCACAAGCCAAGGAGCCCCTCTGCTCTTGCCACTGGCCTCTCCCAAGCCTCCAGCAATGGCAGTATATCCTGCATCAACACGTTATCCGCCTTAAGATATTTCATTGCTCTTGTTCTGCTTGGCTACATTAAAAAAAAAAAAAAAGTGGATGACTGGGTTGCAGTTTGTCACCAGTTGCCCCTGCTGGAGGAGCTACTGAGAACAGAAATTAATGTAATAGTGTGATTATAAATATATGGAGAGAACCTTGTTTCTTGAAGAAATTCAGCTAGTCCTGAAGCTAAATTCAACATTTTGTTAAAGGATTAGAGGAACACAGAGCTTTGATGTACAGGAGCTTATTTGCATCACAGAAGAGATATGACCTCGCTCAGGCTTATGAGTCTGTCCTCACAAGTTTAATCACTGCCACACCGGAGGGGTTTTCTGCTTGTGTTTCATGTGTCGGTGAGAAGAGAAGTAAGACAGAAAATGAAAATTAACTGGCTAGTTGGTTGGGATTTCTGATCAAGTCCTTACAAAAGGGCTTCAGATTGTGTAGACTGATTACTTCAAAAAATTTACTCCCTTGGGATCTTCCTCCAGTAATGCCTGAATTATGGAGCTCTGATGTTTAGAAATTAAAAAAAGAAATGATGCATCCAGATCTAATGTCTGTTTCAAAGCATGTACACTAACATCCTCCCACTCTTTATCCTTCTCCATAGCTTTGCTCTGCAGCTCCTGGGAAAGGTTGTTTAAATAGTGTAGCATGTTTTTCATGTGGTTGGGTGGGTAGGGTGATGGTGTTTTTAATCTAGCTTCTAAACAAGTAGACTGTATTTTGTGGCATTTGGTACTAGCTCTAGTCTTTCCCTGACTGTTTCCTACAGCTTATTGTTTTCGATCTCTTTTCAACAGGGAGTTCCAGCTTAAAATAGAGGAAGTGCTCCAATAAAAAAAAAAAAAAAAGCCAAGACCTAAGTTTCTGTCTGGTGTTGTGTCCAGCTGGCATTTGCTCTCCTGGAATGAGGTTCTGATTCACTCTGGCCTATAACAAAAACAAAACTCCCAATCTAGTAGGTTTAACTTAAAGCAATGTCCATTTCCCAAGAGAGGAACCCTCATGCCATATCCTTATCTTAGGCACACAGATTTTGCATGACCAGGTTTGCAAATGACAGAATTCTTTAAAGAAAGGGTGAAAGGATGCAGGTTTTTGGCACAGAAAAGAAAATGGAGGAGATCAAGCATAACTTATTAAGGACTTTCATCCATCCTTTGAAGAAAAGCATATGAAATTTTTTTGCTATATGCTTTCCAGAACCTGGCCTAGTCCGTATACATTTTAAATGATTTAATCACTGTGGCTTTTCCCCATGACAGTGGAAAAAAAGTTTTTAACCAGCTCACATCCAGCTGGAAGAATACTTTGGCAGCTGTAATCACTACCAGATCATTCCTGTTTACCTGCTGTGTGCGTAGGGCTTGTCCAGCTCTGTGCCCTTTAAATACATTTTCTTACTCCATTTCCTCATGGAAAAAAAAAATTAAAAAAAAAAAAACACTAAAAACGGCCTTCGTAGCCATTCTCACCCACCCAAATTAGTCAGAGCTACTCTCACCCTTCACCCACAAATGGTGACATTATCCAACCAGTTCCTTTCCACTCAAAATTGTAACTTGTAGTAAAAAGTGTTTCAGAACATTATCAACATTTTTCCTTGATCACAGAATTTAATTTTCAATTAAGTATGGAAAACTTTTTTTTTCCCAGAGTGTAAATTAACCACTCTAAATACTTTTTCAAGGCAATTGAATACTTTTTGTTGACAAATACAGGTTGGTTTCTACCCATCTGCTACACAACAACAACAGGCTGAATGTAGAAGCCACTGATTGAATCATTGCCTCATATTATGCTGAAGAGCTGAACAAATGTTAGCTTTACAGAAGAAAAGTAGCCTGTCTTGTTTTTAAAATACTTTCCCATTGCCATCATCACACGGGTGCTGTGGCAATGCATCTCAGGGACAGGCTCCATTATACAGAGCTTTGTGCACTTGGCCTTGCCTTCTTAAGAGAAGAGTCAAGGCGCACGGTAAGAGGCAAGTGATGGGGGACAAACGTACACGGGAACTGCACAAGGCAAAACTGGCAAGCCCTGCACATCTGGCTCAGTTCCACATAGCCTGGCGCAGCCTCTGCCAGGCTTTACAAGAGCAATTTGAAGGAGGAGAATGAAGCAATTCTGTGGAAGTTTTTATCATCCCTATGGGTGAGAAGGGCTGTGGGTGTCGCAGGTAATTTACTGCCACTTATGGCAGAGAGCTCTACTTAGCATCAGCTACTGACATACGCACCAAACAACAATGCTAGGCTCCTGGTGGGCAGCAGCAGACAACAAAAAGCCTAAATAAATATTCTTTCACTATCTTTTGGGTTTACAGTTTCACACAGTTGCAGCTCAAAGGCTGGTATGATGGCCAAGTGGCTGACTCTGCAGCTGGAGCAGGGCTAGTGACAGCAAGGAGCTGAGTTTGGCTGTGCAGAGCAGTCTGAGGGACACAGGAGGGGGGATCCTCGTGCCTAGGTAAATGGTCCCTGTTGCTTCTGCATACTGATATTACTAGCACTGCTGAGATCCCAGTGCAAGTCCCAGTGTTAAGCACCTCTTTTTAATATCATGAATATCATAAAATTGAAAGCAAGACCTCGACAAACTGAGAACACAAGCATTCATTATTAGTATTTTGTTTTTAAAAAGTGGTACCTTGATATTCTGTTACCGGCCAAAAATTTTATTTCCTGGTTTCAGACAGCATTTCAGAAAAAGGCAGCTCTCCCAGCTGTGTTCAGAGGAACAAAAGTTTCTTCTTCCTATTTCTTTCTTCCTAATTGGCCCTTCAGGTGCTAGAAAACACCATATAAATTCTTCTTTAAAGGGATTTATTTACAAATCTGCAATATTTATGGAAGCTGTAGAAAGAGAATACTTTTTTTTGGCAGTGTTAGCAAGAGAAAAGTCTATTTGACTGAAGACCAGAGGAAGGCTTTTGTCACTTCAGCTCCACCTACATCATTTCTAAATGAATACCCCAAATACTTCAGGTCTTGCTGAACATCTTTTTCAGTGTTGTTCTTCCTTTTGTCACTAATCCCCAGCGACAACGTAGCATCCCTTCACGTGGGGCAGAGAAAGAGATGCCTAGAATAACTGTGCCACCATTAGGTTCAAGGAGATGGGTTTCAGCAGCATGCCCTGTGAGATAACTGCACTTGAATGGACAGTCTACCCTGGGCCTGTGAATTCCTCAGACATTCATGATGCTCTAGTCTGCTTCTAAATGTTTTCATTTTGATTGTATTTATACCCAAATTCCACTTATGAAGAGGCTCCTTTTATTAAGAAAAACATCCTGCAGAGCTAAGAAGCTGGGAGAGTAACTCAGACTTCTCTAGGAAGAACAGGTATAGGAAGAGAATGTAGGAGTGACTGTCCACTGCGCAGCTGGGTCAACACAGACTGTCATGTGAAGCACTGGAGGAATATTCTCCAAAAACAAGCAACAATTTAAATATCAGGAGGTTTTTTGTTTTGTTTTTACTTATTTGTACTGTAGAAGCACCCATACAATAGTGCGTATATGCATGTAAGACAGTGATAGCACCGATCTCGAAGAGCCTCCATTTACTTTGCACAAAAACGACAGAATTCTGACCAACATGGGGATTACCTGACCATGTCCGTAGCCTTACATAGACATGCAGATCAGTCTCTTGAAAGAAGAGTTGGGCTAGGTGATGAATACTGGGAAGTGGTTCTTAGTTACTATCATTCCCCTGAAACACCCTAAGCTTACCAAAATTTTCTCCTCCCCAGATGTCCATTTGAGTATCATATTTCCCCAGGTGGTTAAACCAGGACTTGTCAATCACAAAGATGCCTCCTGCTATGACAGGGGTTCTGGAAAAGAAAACACAAGCCCACACTAAATAATCACACGTACTTGTGCGCGTGCAGCACCACCATCACCACTATCTTCATTTTAGAGGGACAATTTGTTCAAGCCAAACAAATCATCTCTCATTCCAAACAAGAAAACAGCTGGGGCATGAACAGGAGACTTCTGAGATGCCCCTCACTAGATCATCCTCCTTTTTTTAGATAGTGCTGCAGGCACTACTTGAAAAATGCTGTGTCTTTTGTACTTATACAAATATGTACAGTGTGAAGGAATGACGGGGGTATTGTCTGATGACTGTGTTCACCAACTAGACATGGTGTGAGGGACTTTGCTGCATGTACTGCTCTGTTGTCAGTAAACTGGTTGCTTCCTGAGTGCAAAACAGAGGCTCATAAATTATGTAAAGAATTGAATTATACTTTTATGCTACAAAGAGGGAGCTGTCTACCTATACAGACAAGCACTGACTTTTTATATCAGGATTTGTCACATTCTATATTCCTCAGAACCATATACACAGCAGCAAGGCTGCCAATAACTGCTCCAGCCAACACAATGTTTGTCCATGGAGGTTAATTCTGTGCCCAAATTACTAGGTAGGATTCAGTTCCCAGGTCTACTTTACACTTTCCAAGGTGACTGTTTAGTTGCTTCATTCCTTAATTCTTCATCTGGAAGACAGAGGTAATTAAAAAAAACAAAGGGATTTCTAAGGCAGAGTGTTGAGTGAGGGAGACCATAAAAACATACAGAACAAGAAGAGGTGGCTTGTAGATACGGCATGACTACAAGCCTATGACAGTATATAATTACTATTCTTATAATATTCAGGGAATAATACTCTCAGAATTAGTGTATCAATGCATTGCAAGATTTCTTCAGAAATAACATGATTTTTAGAAGGCAAGATGTATGAGGAGCGGCTGAGGTCACTTGGATTGTTCAGCTCAGAGAAGAGAAGACTGAGGGGCAACCTCACGGCGGCCTGCAGCTTCCGCATGAGGGGAGCGGAGGGGCAGGCGCTGATCTCTGCTCTCTGGTGACAGCGACAGGACCCGAGGGAACGGCATGGAGCTGTGACAGGGGAGGGTCAAGCTGGGTGTTAGGAAAAGGTTCTTCACTGAGAGGGTGGTGGGGCACTGGAACAGGCTCCCCAGGGCAGTGGTCACGGCACCAAACCTGACTGAGTTCAAGAAGCATTTGGACAGTGCTCTCAGACATAGGGTCTGATTTTTGTGTGGTCCTGTGTGGAGGCAGGAGTTGGATTCAATGATCCTTGTGGGTCCCTTCCAACTCAGGACAATCTACGATGCTGTGATGTTGTCATTATCGAGTGAACACTGTGGCGTCTTGTCCTCAGCAACGCAATCCCTCTGCCTTAAAGGAAAAGCTTGGCATAAAGGGAACTCCTTGCCATAAAGGTGAAGGATTAGTAAAGGTATTTAGAGGATTGCAAACAGCCCATCAGAGACAGCTACCTTATAGACTGAGTTGGGTCTGTTCTGGACATCTTCTGCTCTATAGGAATCTGCTCCCACTTAAAGTGAAGGCTCCAGTCAAACCCTGAGAAGAAAAGAAACACACCAGATAGGTTTTGTTCTTGGTTTTCTACCAGCTTCAGTGATAGCCTGTACCTTTACATCACAGGCTACCCCTGTTTTCCTTCCCCAACCTCCCTCCTTGTCTATCCAAAATGGTAAAAGTCTATCCTAATGTAGCCAAGAATTTGCCAGTTTACTGTCTTGGCATCCTCATCCCTTAGCAGTACCGGTCTCTGCTCAATTCCACTATACATTTTCAGGAGAGTGTTGTCAGTGTGAGATGTCTAATTAGTGCTGCTGCATTTTGGCCAGTCTGTTTTACACTTCCCTGCCTACCAGAGTTATGAGACTTTAATGAAAGCACTTTGTGGGATGTGATGTATTGTGGGAACAAAGGCTTGCAGATCATTTTAACCATTTTCCCCTCTGAGCCTACCATTTATTCATAGTTAGCCTGTGGTGGAGAGCTGAGCACAGCACAGTCACTAGCACTATACCGCTGTTAAGGTTAGCCACATGGAGCAGACAAAGCCTGGATATGTTGTGTGCCAATACAGAGTTTAATCTCCTCTTCCTTACTCTACTGGGTCTTTCCCAAGGAGCAAACTGCATCATGCAGAAACAGCCCAAGATACCAGAAGGACCACAAGTAGCACAAGAAGAGTGAAGAGCTCGTAAGAGTGGCCATCCATCTTCTTTCCTATCACCGTTCTTCCCTTGCTGGAAACCCTAAAGAGTGATCTCCTTGGTTTATGAACATAAAAACAGAGCACAGAAAGAGCGTGTTTCATGCCTGGCTGCTCGGCCTGAATGCCACAGCCTAAAAATCCTGCTGTTCACTTGCTGATAGAAGGTGAAGTGGCCAGAGGATACAGTGATATATTTAATCAGTTAACTAAGCCCTCATACTGCAAGACACCACGACACTGATGTAAGTTCAACAACAACACAGTATTTGGGCTTTATTTCAACTCTGCAAAAGATCTGACTTAGCAAGTTGCAGGAAAAGGACAGAGAACCCATCAGGAAAGAGCCTCACTATTTTCTTGTAAAACTGAGGAGGATATCAGTTATTTTTCATGCACCATCCCTCAGGCCTAACTTACACAAGCCATTCATTATACCCACCTCCCCTCAGATCTGCTGATGCTGCCAGGTAGGCAAAATTATCCAGGCTGATAACATCAATGATTGGACTCACAACTCGGGTATAATCCTGAGGGGATAGAGAAAGGGGAAAAAAAGCAGTCAGGCTCTTCTTCTTGAGGGTCTGCTAAAACAGCCAGAGATCATAAAAAACACAAAGCTGCACATGTAACATGCAAATTTTTGTTTGGCTTCTCCAGTATAGTTCTGACAGCTGAGCAAGTGACAGATGTACACTACATCCAGACATGGAGATGGTGGGTATCAGCCAAGTGTACACCATGGACTTGGGGAATGAAGTGTGGGACCCCGGTACCTAGAAGTGTTGCTAAGAAACAGCTCTTTGTTTCCTGCCCAAGTCACAGGACATGAATCATTGTCCCAAAGGTTTTGTGCTCATTTTTGATATCTATTGACAGCATGCTTCCTGCTCAGCCATCCTTGAATTAACTCATTGTCATCAGCCCAGAAACAATCAACCCACTAAAAAACATCTTCCTAACTAGTATTATAAATCAAGACTCCATAATTAAGAATCATAGTGCAAACTGAAAAGAATGTAATATCACAATATTAAGGAATTGGGGATACTTTACTGGCCTTAAGGGGTATAGATATTTACAGTTTTACTTTGCAATCCTTTTAGTAAATGGAACTTGAGATTATAACAAGTTTTCGTCATGAGACGGGGCATTAAAGTCAGTCTTGTCATAGCTGAAATCTATGATGAAACAGAGCTGGCAATTCCAGAAACAGCATCTTGTTATCAGACACTTGCCAGCCTCCACAACCTTCCTACCAAACCTCCGTTTTGTGCCTTGAAATAGCTCCTCCTGCTGTGGCCTGCTTGGCTGGCATGGCACGGCACAACCTAAGCAAGAGCCTATTGTTCATGCATATCCCCTTAGTGCTGTAATGGCTGCACAGACAGTATGTTGGCAGTGCCTGAGCCCCACCAGCCCGGCACTCCAGCCAGCCAGCACTAGGACTGGGTAGGGCAAGGCTGAAATCCAAACCAGGACCCACATCAGAAATGTATGAAGTAGGTCTGCAACAGGCTGACTTGAAATCTGCTCAGTAAATAAGGCTGGAGTCAGCACACAAGCTTTTGCAACTTAGATTCCTCCCTGAGGAAACTAGTGAGGTCATCACTGCTTAGGAACCCCGTGCTGCTGCAGCTTGACTTAAATAGTAGTAGTAAATATTTATGGGCTTCCAAGATGGAGGATTTATTGAGCATAACTAAAAAGCAGAAGCTTTTAAGTTATCAGTCCTGAAGTTTCACCTTCTTCTGCTGTAAGCCAGACACGGATACAAGTCAGCATCAGATCCTCCACCCCTCCTCCTGAGACCCATTCCACAGGATCCTTTCTTTCAGAGGAGGGGATCAATCCCAGCCCCTTGCAAGCAGCACTATGACTTCTCCCCTTGCCTCTCCCCTGTTCACTCTTAAAGCAGATCCATATCTTCCCCTCCAGCCCTACAATGCAATCCAGGTAACAGTTGCTAATATTCCTGTCTCATTTTCACTCTTCCAGATTCATGTCAATCCTTTCCCAAGTGAACCGGCAAAGGGACATCCCTGCACTCACAGGCAGCTCCTCTGTGCTGGGAAGCTGCCTGCATGCAGGTGGTGTGTGTTGCCAGCTCAGCAGGAGCATTAATGGAAGAAAAGTTTTGGCAGTGATGAGGCAGAGGGGAAGGGTCCAGCAGCGAGAAGGGAGATGGCAACCACGGAAAAGCTGCACAGTGTGTGCTGCTGAAGAGGCTGTCCTATATATGGGCAGACAGGAACAGGAAGCACAGCACCTGCAGGAGAGCTGAGGTGCAAGTTGGTGGTTCAGTTGTTCACCATTGTATCCCATCACTCAGCACCTCCTGCCCTGCCACGTTGGCAGGAGAATGTATGAAGCCCATCAGGGATCTCTTGCCCATCTAGCTCAGGCTGTACCTTCCCCTCTGTAACAGCCTGCCTGAACAGAGGACTACCTGGGAAGGCTCTGTCCTTACTGGCACTGTTCATGGCACCCAAAGGCACGTGATTCATCAGCACAAGACAGACCAGCCCCATCTAGCCCAGAGTGGGAGATGGTGCTCACCTCTTTCACTCTCTGAAGCATTGGCTGCAGCCACTCGCTGTTGACTTCACAGTGACTGTCCAAGAAGGTGAGGATGTCAGCAGTGGCCACTTCAGCTCCTCGTACCCGAGAGCGAATCAGCCCTGTGATGAGGAAAGGAGAGCAGAGGAGCAGGAAGGTTAGGAAGCAAAACAGCTGAGCCTCCTCCAGAAAGTAAATTACTTTGTGTGGCCATTACACAAGACCACCAGGTGATTCTCTGCTATCACACCTCTATCAGGAGTGGAAAGCAGCTATAGCAGGGCACCCCTTGGGGGCCACACCACAGTCTGAGCCCTCCCAGCACACAAAGAATGACCTCATCTGCCACTTCTGTCCATGCCACTGAACTTTCATCTCATTCCTGCCTTGATGACAGTCCCCTTCCCCTCCAGCCCTTCCCACATGTACCTTGCTGCTGCCTGGGCCATACCTGTTCGGTGTCTCTCCCCTCAGAGCACCACGCTGCCTCTCTTACCACTTCCACAGGAACAAGCTCTACTCTGTTGCTGCCTTTCTTCCTTATCATCTATTCCCTTGTCTCCTTTATTCTGCCCTGTGGTCAGAGGTGTCAGCCTGGCTTTCAGATGTCTCCGTACTTTCTTACGGACCATCCCACTACCTGGGATGACTTTCATGAACTGAGCAGTGACTCCTGTCTCCCATTTCAGATCCTTGCTCCAGGCCTACTGTGTACTGACAGCTTTGGAAATCAGCCAGAACATTTGAGTCAAACTAAAGAGCAGCTGGGCAAGTCAGTGTTACTGTTTATGCACATAGGAGATATATAAAAAAAATTTCCTTAATTGTATGTATTTATGATAATGATTGTTCTTCCCTTTCCCACATCTCCTAGATGGCTTGTTATCTTGCACTCTCAGTTTAAAAAGACAGGACTTCCATCTGCACCTATATTCATAAAGGTCTTACTATGCGGTCCTTGTTCTAGCCAGCGCCTCTGGACACCACTTGTCATTATTTAAACTACGAAATGAGAGCTCTGAAGCTTGACAGTTGATAAGACAGGTTCTCTGTCCATCCACCTCCAACATTAGGACACCAAACCCTTGTACTGAAAAAAACAAACTAATGGTAAGAAACAACATGTATGCAGCTGGCAGGCAAACAGGGCCATGTGGGAAAATCCACTAAAACTTTGTACCTACAGAGTTTCCACACTCACCTTCTCGACGGGTGTTTCGTAAACACTTGACCTTTGGGATCTTGGTAAGGAGCTGGCAGTCCTCAGCTTAAGGAAGGCAAAAAACATTTGGCACATATGCATGAATCATTTGGCTTCAACAGAGCTTCAATTAACTATTCTCCTGCATCTCCATGGGAGGGGAATTTCTGCTTTCATTTAATATGACAGTAAGCAGCCTGATGGCCTTAGTTCTTTTGTCTAAAGGATACATAAAAGAGCACTGCTTGCCTGCTGTCCACCTCAGACAGCTCAGCCTGTGCTTCCTGATACTCTGATGGGCCAGGCCTTTGCCCTCCTACACTCAGCATTTCACAAGAACAACGGGGCATGCGCTAGCAACGTGGCACTGAGCGATGAAACAGGGGGACAGTAGGGAGCCTGGGTTGTAAATTGTAGAAGTGCCAAGTAAAAGAGAATCCTGTCACAAAGTGATCTCTTCCATTCTCTTCACCCTCAGCGGTTCGTGTGGACATTTCCCAACATTTGTTATCAGGGCAGTTTCTGCTTGATTTTGTTTAATATAAGCCACAGGGATTTGACCTGCTTCCTTGGAGACACTATTACATTAATACACAGATGCCTAACCAAGGGCTTTGCTGGTGGCTTGCCAGAAGCTTGTGCCATCCCTCATTTCCATCACCCAGGGAACATGACGGAGAGCAACAGCCACCAGGTCCAGCCTAGCCATACCAAAGCACCAGGTCACACAAGTTTGCAAGGCTGCATGGGCTTTGCAGGATGCCACGAGCTACACTGCCTGCAAACTGCACTCTCTCTATGCCTGCCCTAGCAGAAGTCACAGTAATAACAATTTCTCACACACTTTTTTTTCCCCCCTTGCTCCACCAAGTCCTCATCACTTTCCATGCTTGTTCCACACTCCTTTTCATGTCTCTCATCCCCCCTTACCCATTTTCATCCTCTCACAGACTCAGCACTCTGGGAAGAATGCAAAGGCCATCAGCCAAAGTGCATCCTTTGGCATGGTCCTGCAAGAGCATTTCCACTTTCAAGGATATACACAATCTGAAATACTGCTCTTGTGTGGGCACTTTGGCAGCTGCTGCACCATCCAAGTAAAGTGGCAGGTGCTTTCAAAGTCTACTGAGATTTTGCTGGACATCTGCTACAACAGAAAGTATCACTCATCTTGGCTAAGTCACAATTTCAAGTAAGTACAAGAATCCATATCACGTCATCCGCTGTCCAGGAGTGGAGCGCATCACTCTGAGTGTAACTACTTGCCAGCACTGACAGACTCTGTATTTTTGCTTTAATATCTGCCTCAGTTTCTGCAAAGTGTCAGTCCTCAAACAGATACTAAAGTGTCCCTATGCAGGTGTCTCAGTGGAGTAGCTGTATGACCACAGATATCTATCTGCCAGTGAGAAAAATAAGAACTGTCACAGGATGGGGCTTTTTGAATTTTTTTTCAACTTAGGAGCCTAAATGGGAGCTTCTGGCTGAGCCCTGTGCAGTACTGGTGCCAGAGATCCATCACTGTTGATCTGAAACACTTTGGCCACTGAGATTATATTGGAATTTTCAGGTGCTGAATGAGAGACACATTGGACTCTTTATTAGAGGTGCTCAGAAACTCCAACAGGTGGGCACAGCTCAGTCCTTATGCAAATCGTGGGAGAAGCAAGAAGTCTTCTGTCCCTGCCACCTCACCACTATGACAATAGCCAGGAGCAAGAGCAACTGCATGGACAGAAAGAGCCCACAGCCTCCAGTCCACAGGTCTGGTGAGACTCATGCAGAAGACACTCCATCCTCATGCCAGGCTGCAGGAGAAGGCATGGCACTGCCTAAAAGCAACAATCCTCCCAACAGTCTCCCACAGGGAGGCCCAGGATCCCAGACATCCTGAGGCAGGCAGACAGCCCTGCCCCAGCCTGTCTGCAGGACCCCAGGCAGCAATTTTCAGTGGGCTCCATCACATCCTCTTGCTCTCTTGGTTTGTAATTACCCACTCTGCTCATTTACACCAGAGCTATCTACACAACTGCGCTAAACAGCTCACAAAATGGTGCATAATGAAACCAGACAGATCTCTGGCAATGTGGCCAAAACTAGCAAGCTGACAGAAAGGGAAGACCCACTGGAAAGAAAAAAAGGAGGAAGAAGCTCTGGCCTCTGCCATGCACATGCTTAAACTAAACATAGAAAGACCACCTCGCTTTTCCTTTTCTCTTGCACACAGACATGATGGAATCTCTGTGAGAGAGGGGGATTAAATAGAGCAAATAAAAAGAGGGAAAAGAGAAGGGAAAAGAACAAATGCAGGGGAAATAGGTCCATACTTACGATCTGAGCTGAAGTCATCTACCAAAATGATCTCCTGGATGAGGCTGGGAGGGGTGCGGTTCAGGACGCTGCAGGGATCCAGAGAGGAAAAAGACAATCTTTGTGAGTTGCCAAAATAATGACAATGATAGGACTGATACAAGTCTGCTGTGCTATGCGTTACAGCAGGAATAACAAACCCCAGTAATGTGGAAAAGATAACCCTGCCCCTTGTACCAGTGTCCATCAGGAGCTGAACTGCAAGCAGGAACATCAAGCTGGCTGTAGGACTTGCCTGAGAGCAGCTAGTAAAGGATGCTGTGGCACACTCTCTGCCCCAAAACAGAGAGGCAAAGAGGAGAGAGCACCACCAGCCCCGAGGGGGCCAGGAAGCTGTTCCTATCTGCCAGACTCTGGGCAAAGCTCCTCATTGCTGGGGAGCAGAAAGAGCTGCCGCTTTTCCCAGCAAATAGCGCTCCCAGTGCTTTCTCACTAATTCCCTTCTTTGGGAGGAAGGCAATTTTCTTTGGCAATATTCTGGAGTGTTCCACCCTAACCCCTTTTGGTTGTTGTCTTTCTTTCAAACTAGCCATGACATTTGCTGAGAGCACACACCTTTCCTCGGGCTGGGTTCCACTGTACCCTGCAATACCACCAGAACTGCAACGGGTTTGTGTCTGCAGGACATGGAGGCTTTCACACACAAGGAAGGGGGATAAGAGCTTCCACTCTCCACAGAGGTCAATACACTCTGGTACCCTGCAGTTAAAGCAGTTTGATTCTGACCTTTTTGTCTCTCATTTATTTAAAATGCTTGAACTAATTTTCCATGACCTTCTTCAAGCCCCTCCCCTAGCTTTACTACAACCACACAGCATACTCCCTCTTCGAGCTGCCTTCTGCAAATGCACAGGTAGGCCCTCATTGCCTTCCACAACATCGCTCATATCCTGAAAGTCACTCGCACTTGGTTAGCGCAGTGAAGAGGACAGTTAGGCAAACTTCAATATTAAAAATCAGAGGTAAGCACTGTCCTTTTCATTCTAGCAATCCATCTGATCTCAGTGGGACCTACTCTTCTGATTTTGAGCAATCTGGGAGAAAGTGTTTGTTAAGTGTTTTGGGTTTTCCTTTCTTTTTTTCTTGGGGGGGGGGACGGGACAGGACTTTTTTGTTTTATACAGGAAACACAACAAGAGTAATCTCATACTCCCAGGACCAGCCCACTATGGCTGTGGAGAAAGAAATTACTGTCTTGCTAAGTAGCATCGATGATGGCTTTGCACACGGAGTCAAAGTTTCCTTAGTTTTCTGCTGTCTCACACTACAAAATTCTGACTGCTCTGCTGTTCAGTATCACAGCCCACTCTATTTCAGATTTATTCTGCTTCCTACATCTCAAGAGTATTTGTATTTTGAGCTTATATGTCCCTAGATGACTGAGCTTGCATTTTTCAAAGCTGAATCTCATTTGCTGCTCTTGGCTCATACTTCTCTGGATCCTTTAGCATTGCATAGTGGGGTGGAAGGTAGGGGATGTTCCTCTTTGCATTTATGACTGCAGCTTCTCCCAGCACAGCCATCATCTGCATATTTTACAGACAAGGTTGCCCTGTACTGAAATTCTTGTCCATGCAAACTCAATGCAAAACATTAGCAATCCAGACTGGCTGCATACTGCAGCACAACAGCTGTAAAATGGTATTTGATACCTTCTCCCACTACTTCAACTATTAGCAGTGCTCACATTTCCTCCACAAGTTTCAGGTTTTCCAGCTCAACATAGCTGGCAAAAAAAGCCAACACTTTGTTCTCTCTTCCTCAGTTGTCCACTGATCCCCCAGTAGAGAGGAAACATTCTTGAGGAGTTCACAACTTCCTGTTCAATGCCTAGTTCTGCTCTCAGCTCTGCAACAATTTGCTGTGGATCCTCAGGAAAGGTACTTAATCTTCTTTGCACTTCGTCTTGCCTGTCTTTTTAACAAGGAACACAGTAATCCTACTATTTCCCTTCAGTGAGATGCAGAGACTGGCATGACAATCGATTACTCTTGGGCACAAAGTGTATTATTAGAATTCCAAAATCCAAACAGCAATTTTCTTTTATGGCAGAAAGGCAGTCTGTTCCCCTCATCTCAAGGATATTTTACCTCCATCTTTTCTCACAGCTTTATTATTCTTTCACTATCAGTCCTTACTCTGTCCTATGACACCATATCAGCATTGTCAATAGTTTCTCTTCTCTGCTGATCCATCCCTCATCAGTTCACAGATACTCTCATTTATTCCAGATGTTAGCAGAGGACCATCTCTTTTTTCTTTTGCTCTAAAATTATCTCCTCTTTTGCCATTATTTAAATTGTCATCATAATGAGTTGCTATACCAAATGCTCTAGCATTGCAACAGCATCCTGTAAGCATAATTTATAAGGGCTGCCTGCATAGGCACCGAACCACCAACAGTTGTTCAAGCCCATTGACTTAAAACCTGACCATTCACCTTTGCATTTACAAAGACAAACATTACCTGCAATACTGACTGAAATCAGAAATAAATAGAACGAAAGGGACCAGACAACAAAGCAGTTTATATTCCCTTCTGCAAAAGTGGTCACTGCAACAGAAGTGATGGTATCACAGTGACTAATCAGACAGAGACACCAATCATTCAAAATGGCTTTTGAATGACAGTTATTTCCAAGAAGAACAGGATGCCAAGCAAGTAACTCCATTGCAAGTGACAACTACGTCCTGCCAAGGAAGAGATATCAAGCAGGCATGCAGCTCTTGATGGACACGCGTCACTGGCAGGACCGAGGATGACAGCAATGAGCCATTCGAAATGGAACATTTGCAGGTCCTGGTTGATAGCCCATTTCCCGTTTTCTTCCCTACGTGTTTTCTTAGTCTCTTGCTGGATATTTTTAAACAGTTTTCTTCCTCTACGCTGAAAACTAACCAAAGTTCATCAGAAGGACTCTCTGTATGGGACCAGTGGGATTTAGGGTAGCATAGCCTATTCATGCAGGGGCCTGGTGCCTATGGCATCCACTTTGCAAGGTCTTTGCTGGGGGCTCTGGGTTGCAAAAGACCACATCTGAGAGACTGGAAAAAACACTTCTTGAGCGCTATGTCCAGTTCTGAGCTTCCCAAGACAAGAAAAACAAGGACACACTGAAGCAGGTCTAGTGAAGGACCATTAAGATGACTAAAGGACTGGAGCATCACATGTACAAAGTGAGGCTGAAAGAGCTGGGATTGTTTAGCCTTGAGAAGAGAAGGCTCAGAGATGATGCAGTGTCTCTATTCCTGGAGACATTCAAAAACTGACTAGACACAGACCTGAGCAACCTACTCAAGCTGATCCTGCTTTGAGCAAGCCTGGCCTGTTAATGCATTGGCAATGCTCACCTGCTCATTACTACACAGCACCCCCATAGGATCTGGATATCACTTTTTCCTCTTCATGGGTTACTGCTGTTCTGAATGTCATCTTCTCTACATTTTAATTATCATAGCATCTGGCTATTTGATTGGCTACCTTTAGTTTGTCTTAAGGATCACACTACCACAGCTTCTGAGCACCTAGCCATTTATTGTCTGACCTATGATGTAATCAGCAGAAATCTCCTGCTGTTGCCCTAGCAGCACTGTAGTTCCAAACAATCAGCTCATTTTCTGAACAGTGACTCCGCAGAACTAATTTTATGGTTCAAATGAAAAGGAAATAAGAGGTAAAAAGGCAAAACTGTTAATGCAATGTATGCAGGCCTCTGGAAACACAGTAGCACCAAACGTGGCAGACAGAAGCCCAGCCTTCTAGCCATAAGACTGACTTGAACAAGCCTGTTATTTATTCACAAAGCACATTCCTCTAAGCCCACAGGACCTGACAGGAGAAGAAGTTATGATGATGAATAATGCATTCCAGCTAGTGATACCATGAGTTCAACCTTCTACCTGGACAATTCACTCTTCTTTCAGCCTCCACAAGCTGTTCCTGGACCTGCTTACAGGCTTCAGGGACCATTTGAGCAAATGCTTGATAAGTCAGAGGGCAAAGGGCGTACTTTATGTAAAAACAAAAAGGAAAAGAGCCTCCCTAGGTTCTGCAGGGGTGACAGGGAGGAGAAGGAGCAGCTGTAGCATTGCTTTGTGGTACAGATAATTGCACACTCCGATCTGCTTGGGGATGCTGCCAGGCCCTATGCCACCTATTTACCTGGTTAGATTTGGCCACTGCTGATACTCAGATATTAGGAGCCACTGGTACAAGACAGCAAATGTCCTGTAGGTTCAGCATGATCGGTGTGTAGAGTCCCAGGAAGGATCTGGTTGGCCATCAGATTCAGCAGCTTTTTACTAGCTTTCTGCTTCCAAGACTTGTGGGCTGTGCACCCTGCTCTCACAGCCAGCCCCACCTCCTGAAACACGCACCCTAACAGGGGCTGGCTGCTTATGAAACACTATTCCTCCCATACACCTTCACTCAGTTGCATCTAGCAGCCCAGCGTCCCCTCTGGTTCCCTCGCTCTCTCAAACCAAGTTCATATTGACTGTTCCCCACCCTGTGGATGCAGGCCCAGAGGTCCCTTTCCTGCCAATAATGATCCCCTCCCCCAGGAACCATATAGCAGCTACCTGCAGATAAGATCTTTGAAGGTACACCCACACTGCCAAACCAAGTCCCGCACCTGTCTTCACGGGCCAGCCCAAGGACAGATCACAAGTGTATGATGGAGGCACAGCCACCTGGCTTGCCTAACCACTGGAAATGTCTAAACCCACCAGTGGTGGCCTTCCAGGCACCATTGCTTGGGCCCAGCACCCCTTGCTGAACTCACCTCTTCACCGTGCGGAGCAGGGTGGAACGAGCCTCATTGTGGAAGGTGATGATGAGGCTGGTAGCTGGCAGGTCTGTATCATAGTGTACAGAGGTGCACCTGCAACACAGAAGAGAAGTGTGAGCCAAACATCGTCCACCAGCAGCTGCTGGGGCAATGCATCTAGAACTTCCAGAGGAGAAGAGAGTAATATGTTAAAAACAGAAACAGCACAGTGGAGCGGCAGCAAGGGAAGCCTCAGCAGCCCCTGTACCAAGGTCAGCAGAGCTTAGAAAGGACTGAGCCTGTTCAAAGGCAAAGTTTTGAGGCCCTGGTACCTAAAATAATAATGCTGCATGCTGAAGAGAGCACATGGCTTTCATGGAGAACAAATATTCAACAACATGGATTCCAGCCAGCAGATTCACCTGTGTTTCATGTAAACTCTTTTTCATGCACAGGACACGTGCATGCTAAGGATGCATGGAGCTGGTAGATCTAGGCATCAACTCAAATTCTTTGGACATTGGGCTTTACAGGAGGGGAAAACACTCTCTAGTACTGTGATCTGCACCAGGGAGCTGCTGAGGTTCAGCAACTTCTCTTTGGAACACTAATACCTCAGCTGGCAATCTTCTCATCTGACTTTGTAATGTTAGGTGTGTAAATTCATTCACATTCTCAGAATGAAGAATTAACTCAGAATCAGCTTGCACCAGGGCTGCTTATACCCTGTGGACGACAAAGATTCTTGGAGGGGAGCAACTCATGGATGTGAACCCTGGATCCAATTCTGGCAGGTATTAGGAATGGCAGATGTAGGCTGATCTGCTCCTCCAGAATGCTACCACCTTAACTTCCAGCCATTATCAAACAGCAGTCAGTCTGCACTAATGCTCTGCCTGAAGAACCCAGCCCTGAAATTGTGGCTTGGTGTTTTTAACTACTTAAGACCATGCTTAGACTGAATACATCGCTAGATGGAATATAATTTATTTCTTAAAGCCACTACTTGTATTTCTACATTTAGTTGTTATTTTTTCATGGCTATTACTAAACTTAACTATTTTTATCACCATGTTCAATCCTACTGGTTTACACCTATTCTAAACTATTACTATTTGTCATTGCAATATTTTATTAAGGCGACAACTACTTCTTACAGCAATTTTCAAACATACAAAGAAGCCTTGATAGACTAAAGTGAAAAACATGAGATCAGACAGGAGACATACCACACTTATTACTGTTTCAAAATAAATCCATAATGTGATGACTGTAAAAGGTATTAAGTCATCAGGAAGTGGAAAAACAAAAGAGCTCAGTGTATGTGTTAAGAAAGACTTTCCAAGATCACAGCATTATTAGAGCATCACAGAGGACAAGGATGAAGTTTGCGCTTGAAAGTTGGGGGTCTCTTTGCTTTGCTTTAGATCAAAAACCAGCTACATGCTAGGTTAGAAGTAGCTCATAGGATGTAGACTCAGGTATGCCCAACCTCTGCTTGGGTGCCTGAGTTAAAAATTAATGTGGTAGTGACCTATTGACCCCCTGACTCCTTAAACTGAGCCAAAGCCATTCGTGATACCAGGAAGGGCTTTCTCAAACCACATCTAACCTGTATCAGCTGAAATAAATCCTCATCCTAAGTGGCCACCACATCAACCATTCCAATATTGCTACAAGGCAAGGTACTCAAGAACTCCCTCATTCCCAAACTGACCCCCCCTGCAAATGAGAGGAACATGGTAATAGGTATATGTGCTCTGATTATACGCTGCATAGGGACTCCCCATTGCTAAAGGGAATGTTTGCAAAGCTGGGGCCTGAAGTGGCCATACGTTTCCAGGGAATAGCATATATGTTTATCTTCAGACTGAAGTGCACAGATGGGGCTTTTCACAAAAAGCACGCTCTGCATGCTACCACAGATCACAGATCAAAATAAATAATTCATCTTTGAAGAGAGCTGTTTTTAGGCCAGAACATGACAGCAGATTAACAGAAAACAGCAATTCTGCATGGCAGGGAGACCTGTCAGTAAGGGAGGACGTGCACCACTGCCTCTGAGTCACTAGCAAGACAATCCTGAGTACTATGTCGGGGAACAGGAGCACAAGACTTTCATCTCACAACCAAGGTCCCAACAACTTGCATTCCCAAAGCACTGATGGTTGTCAGTGCTGGCTGACTCACAAAGCTCCATTTCTCCTGACATACCTTTTGTAGTTTCAATCAAGTTAGATGCATGGTTTCCCGTTCCCAGAAGCTAAGAGGTGTTGCTTTGCAACACTAGGTCTAGGTCTCAGCCTAGACAGACCAGCACTTCAGATATGCTTACTTTCCTTCTATTTTTTTCTTCTTTGAAGTAGGCTGTTTTGCACTATCCTATCACCATCAAACCTATCATCTTCAAGGTACAATGTTATCCTTCTGTACTACAGAAAGTACAAAATAATTACCTGGGCACTATTAGTAACTTAAGGATGAGTTTAGTCAGCAGATTAAATTCACCCCCAGTGAAACAAGGACAGAACAATGAGCACTTTGCAAGCCACGAAACATTGACTGTATGAAGATGAAAAACATGTCATTTTCATCCCCACCCCAGCAGCATTCATCTAAAACATAACACTCCGTCTAGAGAGAATGCACCAAATGAGTTTGGACAGCCAGGGCACAGCAGGTGAGAAACACCAAAGTAAAGCAATGCTGCAACAGCTGTGTACCTTGCGGCCAGGACAGAGGCTCACTGAGAAGCCATGAGTGTGGGAGGAGTTATGCAANCAATTTGGGCTGCAATGGAGAGGCTGTGCTGAAACCCAAAAGCTGAAATAACAGGATGGTGCTCAGACCTGGGAGAAGATACACTAGAAAAGCAACAAGCTGGGCTGGGACTGAATTAGTCAGGGGTCTCTGTGCATTTGATACCTTTCCTGATTAACCATGAAGCAAAGTGAAGTAACAGATGGACCCTGGCAAAGAAAAACTAAAAGTCATCCTTTGTTAACATTGCAGAACAGTGGAGGAGGGCACTGGACTTCCCACAGCAAGCAGCAGCCATGGCTTGGAGCAAGGACTGCACAGTACCTGTAGTGCCTTGTGTCCCGTATGGGCCGATCACTGCTGAGTTTGTCGCTCTCTAGCTGATTAAAAGCATGCTGGCGGTAGGGGTCTTCTCCAGCCTTCAGCAGCTTTGAGGACAAATAAGCCTTTTCATCAAAACCCCTTCGGCTGTTCTTCTCTCCTTGGGGAGTTCTTGTCATCTGGAGCAGAGATAAGCATCGGAGCATCAGGGTGAGCAGCTGATCCATGTTTAGACACACCTAACACATTCAGATGCATACACTAACGGAGGCCATTTACCACACATCTGGAAGTGGCTCAGGTATGGCGGAGGGCAAGACAGGCAAGAGCTTGGAAAGGAAAGCAAGAAACCCTCACAGATGTAATGTTATAATTGCCTTCCCCGAGGAAAATTGCAGGCCTCGCTATCCTTACTGACTCAGCTTGAGTTGAAAGCTGCTTTCTTGATAGTCCAGACAGAGCCAAATTCTCTGTATCACTTGTTACACAGAATGTGTGAGACTGCAGGCATTTGGAAATCCTTCCAGACAGCACAGGTTTGAGAGCAACCTCCAGCCAATGTGGCTGAAACACAGTATTTTGAGGAAAAACAGTTTCAGCCTTTCATCAATCACTACTGCATATAAACATAGACACTATTGATTTAACAGGTTCCTCCCCCACCCACCCCTGTCTTGCTCAGCTTTGCCCAGTCTCACAGAAGTCCATGATAAAGCTGGAAACTGCCTATGACCATCCTCAGAGCCACACAACCTAAAACAACTGGGCTGTCCCTCTCCACTCCCTAAAGGCTTCTTAATTTCCCTTTCCCAGGTCACAGAGTCAACACAATGCTAGCACTTGAAGACTGTTCAGTAGGGCCACTGGTATGGAGGACAGGCACAGTTCTAGCCTGTGCCAAGATTTTGGTTTGAGACAATTTGGCAAGAGACCATGGACTGGTCCCTAGTATCATGCAGCGTTTGCTTGAGCCATCTTAATAGGGTGGGCAAACAACTCAAGATACCCAGCACATAGCAAATTCCCAAAGCAGGAGAGCAATTAGAAGAACAAATGCCTCTGCACCCGTTTCTGGGAAGGGATGCTCTGCAGTGCAGACAACCCTAAGAGACCTGAACAGTTGAGCAAGATGATGGCAAATGAAATTCAGTGTACGCAAGTGCAAGGTAATGCACATTAGAAGAAAGAAATTGAACTACTCACGCACATCGATGGACTGCAAACTAAATGTGACCCATACACATTACGGATCTGAGCATCCCCATGGACAGCTCAGTGAAACCCCAGCACTCAGGTCTGCAGAGGTGGAAAACAGGACAAATAGAGCATACTGAGAACAGGACAGACAAAACTGAAACTATCATGAATGCTGTTATACAAAATCAGTGACAGCTCAGCAGTCATGGCCAGAGCAGTTTTTGTCAAACCAGTCTCTGGAAATAAATTAGAGGATAAAGGGAAATTAAAGGTTAAAACTACTCAGTTTGGAGAGAAGATGAATGAAATGAGGGGGAAAAAAGGAAGAAGGCCAATAAAATTATGCCTACTACAGCCAAAGTCAGCCTGATGCTCAGATTTCTCTTTCTTATCATACGATGAAGACAATGTCTTGGCATAGGAAATAAAGCCACACTACTTTCAGTAAGAAACTTACTCAAACACTGCATAATCAAGCTGCTGCATATGGATTCACCCTAGTTTAGGTTCAAGCACACTTCGGCAGATACCCTGCCTCTCCTCCGCCACTGCAGGCACCTCAGCAGGGACGCCAGCCCCTGCCTCCCCTGCTTCTTAGACTGTCCCTAGAGGTTGTATTTGCAGTACAAGGAGGAAAATAGTTATTTTGGTTCCTTTAAAAGTTGAAATGTTTTCCTCCTTTAATTTATATTTGAAGTTACGTCATGTGTAACTTCCATTTCTCTTTCTCGTGCTAGAAAACACTGATGTGTAGCAAAAGCCCAGCTAATCCTACGCCTTTAAATATTTTGCAGTCATTTGCTCACCTTTTGCTACTTATCTCTCTCTCCAAGCTCTGGAAAAGCAACAGCTAGGTTTGGTTTACATTGCCACAAACATTGTGCAAAACACTGGAAGCAGCAGCAAGCCCCCAGGAGCCATTTTGTCTTGTCAGGGCACTGCAAAGGCTGCAGGGCAGGGCCTGACCCCATCCCACCACCCCAGCCAGAAAGCACGCAGCCAGGGGTCCGAGGGCAGTCCCAGCCCCAGTCACCTTCCTTAGGGACCAGACAAGGCCTGGGATGTGGACCCACATGTGGGCCTGGCTCTGCAGGGCCCATGGCCAGGCAGGGCAGGACTGTGGGGAGATGGAGTCCCAGCCCAGCCCTTCTGTGACAGGGGCTAGCAGCCCTGGGGCTGACATGGGGGCCTAGGCACAGTAAGGGAGTCCCAGTGGTAGGCCCAGACAAGCAGGTCCATCAGTGCCCTCAGGGCCACGACACGTTTGAACTTGAACTATTATGGGTAATTCATCTAGCTAGCATGGTTCCCATATTACTACTTTTAAAATTTGATGTATAAGTAAAGAGCGCTGGGAATTAATTGTCAGTTAAGAACACTTCTCATTTTTAACTCTGCTGGTATCTCTTTGTGCTCTCTTTAAACGTGGAAGAAGGAAGATTCAGAGGATGGTAACTCGGATAGCCTAGCTTCAGCATCCAGAAAGACACTGCAACAAGTAACCAAACAGCCATTCTATGTGCACCGAGAAGAGAACAGGGTAATAAATACCAGCCAACTGAGATTTGACAGGACCACATCATGTCAGACCAACATAATTTTCTCCTGTGATAGAGTAATCAGTCTTAGGGGTGTGGAGAAGCAGTAGATTTGACACATCATGACTTTGGTAAAGCTTTTGATACAGGCTTATAGGATGTCATTAGCAATCTAGAGAAATAATAGCCTAGGTGAAACTACTGCAGAATGGGTGAAACAGGCTGGAAAGCCATCATCAGAGCAGAACTACCAACTGTTCACTGTCAGAGCAGAGGGGTTATGGTGAGCACAGGTTTTAGGGGGTTGTTCTGGATCCATGGCTATTAAGTATTTTCATGAATGGCTTGGATCCTGAGACCAAGAATGTTTATCAAACCCAAAGGAAATCCAGCAAAAGGTGTCAGACACACTGAGGAGCCAGATTAGAATTCAAAATTATCTCAATGCATATAAAAAAAATGAAAATAATACATGTAATTCAATAAAGGCACTGGAAACCAATATGGTTCAGCAGGATGGAACTAATACAAAACATGGAGGAAACACCAGGGCAGCAGCTCCTTAGAAAAGCCCTAGATACTACAACTCATTACAAACAACACAAAAGCAAAGCCCAATAAACAGAGGACAGCAAACACCATTCTGAGTGGTGTCCAGACAGCTACAAAAAAAGTGTAGCAAAGTTAATATAATGCTTATCTTTAAAGGACTGACTTCCTTTATCAAATTCCTTCACTAGAATATAGATGTTTGACTACAGGACATTCACAACTGTTAATTCAAACCATACTTGACAGCAGAAGCACAGATTCTCTATGAAATAGCAGTCAGTCCCCCCATGAACTCCTCGAGGTGGACAGACTGACATGAGCTCCCTCCTTCCTCTCCCTTCACATTAACACCTCTCACTTCAGGAAAAAGTCAATGTAAGTGTGTATGAGCTCTAGGTATGTAAAAGGCACTGTATGTACAGCTGAGTGCTGAGTTGAGGTTTTTACCAAATCAACAGGACAGCTCATTGCCATAAGCTATATGGCAACACACCCTATATTCCCATGCTTGATGCTGGAACTACAAATGGGACTTACAGGAGCAGGAGAGCCCAGTTCCTTCTGACTGATGCACTATGACATACCAAAAGAAATACTATATTAAAGGAGAAAAAGATTAACAGGCACTGGAAATTTGAGTGTCTAGACTAGGGATTAGCAAAGTAGTTTGCACAAACTAAGGTTTGACCCAAACATTGCTGCAACCTCCAACACAATTCACATACCAAAATTTCAGGAAATACTATAAACCTTCTAATCCCATTTCACTGTTTCTTTTGTGCACATACACTTCTCCCTTTCAGTGACAGAATGGACTAAGTTGCTCTTCTGATGTTGAAAGCACATCATTTGTGTTCTGACATGGTTCAAGGGACCAGCAACTGTTTAAGTAGTGAAATTAATGCCATAAGCAGGGGAGTAAGGGAAAGGAATTAATGCCATGCACATCTGTGAAAATTTGAGGGCCTCATTCCTCAACGCAGTGCTATACCTCTAGGCCTGATCACTTGTAAGACAGCAATAATATAATATAGACAGTGCCATTCACCTCCATGCATTGTCTGCCACCAGACAAGACACACCAACTCCAACATTGAGAAAACAGCCACTAAAACCAGAGCAGTTTGAGAACTCAAGAGTCCCAAGATTTTTGTTTGTTTGTTTTCTGGCTTGGCCAAATTCAAAAAGTATAACCGTACTCCAGGGGCCAGGAGGAACCATCACTCAACAGGAGTAAGGTATGCAAAACTAATCATTTTGCAGTTACTGTGAAGCTAGCCTAACAGCAGTTTTATATGAACAGCAGTAGGGTCCAGGGAGATGTACACTTTGCAGCTCTTACATATCATTCTGGGGTTATTTAGCCAAGAGAAGAGAAGGGTCCAGGGAGACCTTATAGCAGCAGCCTTCCAGTATTTAAAGGGGGTCTACAGGAAAGATGGGAAGAGACTCTTTATCAGGGAGTGTAGTGGTACAGCAAAGGGTAATGGCTTTAAACTAAAAGAGGGCAGGTTTAGATTAGATGTTAGGAGGAAATTCTTTACTCAGGGGGTGGGGAGGCACTGGCACAGGCTGCCCAGAGAAGCTGTGGATGTCCCATCCCTGGAGGTGTTCAAGGACAGGTTGGATGGGGCTTTGGGCAACGTGGTCTAGTGGGAGGGGTCCCTGCCCATGGCAAGGAGTTGGAACTAGGTGATCTTTAAGGTGATTTATCCCACTGCCCCCCCATACTGCCACCACCACAACACCCAGCCCTGCCAGCACCTTCCTCCCACCAGCCCTGCAGGCCCAAAGCCCTTCATCAAAGGTGTCCCCCTCTGAACTGGTTCAATGCCAGCTTCAACCCTGGGGATTTAGTTACCACCTAGCTGGCTGAGCAGATCCCTCTCTTCTCAGAACACAAGCCAGGGCCAAGTTACCTCTGAAAAACACAGTGGAGCTGCTGGGGCCCACATGTGAGACTTTCCTGTATGGACTCACTCTGCTTGCTCCATACACTGGCCCAGTGACCTGATGATAAGCCTCAAGAGAGGACAGGACAGCACAGCACTGCCACCAGCAACCAGATGCTGAGCACAGCAGTGCTTGGGGATGCTACGGACACACGTGCTGCTCTGCAACCCCTACACCAACACATAGATGGGCTCTGAGCGGCACAGTGCACAGACAGGGCAGGACTGGGAGCTGCAGCAGCTCCCAAGAAATTCTCAGAAGATACTGCTTGCTGGGGAGCAAGCTACTGTCAATGGGCCGAATCTGTGAGACGGTGTCTCAAAGGCCTTTTGCCAAGGGCAGTTGTTTTAGAGAGGGTATTGCATTCCCATATGGGGTTTATGAATCCCAGTGTGCACTTAGCTCTTATGCCTCAAGAAATAACCCATATACTTCTCTGAAAAATTGCACAAAATACTTTAAGAGAAGAGGCTGTGCCTGACAGCAATAAGGCCTATTTTATTCATGCTTTAACTGTGTAAAGCATTTTAAATGTGGTTTGGGAACCATGCTCTTACAGAACTTCTGTTATGAAATGTTAATAAAAGTCACCACAATTAAATAGAACCATCCCTGTTCTTTGAGAAGTACAAGTGCTGACAAAGGAGCTCAGAAATTGATTTGAATGTTTTGTTTGTATATTGCACAAACTGGAGTAACAGAATGGAAGTTGTAAACCAACTTGAATTGATCAGCTCCCACACCAGCAAACCAGTCACAAGAAATTTTCTACTGGCATCAGCTCTGGACTATCTTGAGGTCTGCTGCCAGTTCCAAACTGGGCTGGAGAGACCAGTGGTGGATCCCCAGCAGAGGCTGTTTTCAATGCCCTCTTTAAAGAGACTGTGGCCAGCAAACCACAGTTGCCAGCTTACATACAGGTTTTCTCCAGGGTCTGTGGCAAAGAGAGCTGTAGCCACCCAGTATTCTATCCCAAGGGACAGTGGGAGTGAGAGGCAGGGAAAGCCTGCTAGGGCTTGCTTTTCAACACCACTGCTTGGCAAGATGCCTCTTCATCTCCCTATTCTTTTCCACTGCTTCCTGGTATTTATTGCCTTTTGTGCATGCAGAGGCCATTCTCTGCTCTATTCTTCTGAATAGCCCTGAGAAACCCTTTCTCTCAGTTCCTGTTTCACAGCTAGGAAGTCACAGGATCCTAGCAAGCATTTCTGATTTTGCTTTTCTCTCCTTCCCTCAGTTTTACCAGACGTTGAGCTGTTGACAATGAAAGCATCCTCAAGCATCTGGCCTGAAAAGGTAGAAATCCTGTATGAGGCAAGAAAGGCAAAGCAACTATTTTTCTGTGTTTGGTTTCCACAGCAACTTTCTCCCCACACCCATCACTTTCTGGACACCACTCTCAGAGCTTCCTCCAAGAGGCACAGAAGATGGCACGATGTTTTGCATGTTATTGCCTACGGCCTGGATGCAGCAAACATCACATCCTCCCATGGTGTGTGTCACAAGCAGCCAGACCTCATGGGTTACTGGCATAAAGGATTCAGAAATGGGATGATGCTGACTTACAGATCAGAACAGTGGGTTGATGGATGAGGCTTGGCCATTACCTTTCAAATAGACTTGCCATGGTTTGGCAAGCTGGTGTTTTGGACAGTTTTGGGGAAGAAAATAGGCAACACAAGAGAGGGAAACAGCGCAAGGAGAGTTTACAGAAGGAGCCAGGGGAGAGGGTGTTTAAAAAAAAGACAACTATGTTACTACCTCCACAGTCAGCCTTAAAATATTAGAAGAAACAAACAGATGTGTCTCAGCAGGAACCAAAGAAAGTAACTATCTTTAAAGGAAGGTTAACAAGGGGCAAGATAACATTCTATGCTATTCTCCTCAGTGGCCCTACCATATGATATTCATGCCTTCTCTGCTTTACAAAATTTGAACAGAACATTTCCACTATCAAAATCCCATGGCTAACAGTGTATTAAGTGGAGAGGTCATGTGTGGGCAAATTGCCTTGAATATAGCAATTAAAACTTACTTTAAATCAAATGCTTCATCTGATATACTATTCTACAACAACTTGAAATATGTTTCAAAGGTTTCATACTTGGTTTAGACAGCACTTTTACACTTGCCTCTTTGTAACTCATTGAACGAGAAATGGGAGTAGAAAGAGAACAACACACAGCAAGGAGAACGGATGAAGGATAAAGGGACAAAGAATTGCATAATGCTGAGACTGAGGGAATTATTTGATACCATTATTTGTTAGGATTACCTTATTTTGGATGAGTATCACCATTCTTTTGAGACCAAGAAAACAGCAAAGGCACAGAAGGAAGACTGAAAAAAGAACACACATTTTGTGAGGGGTTGAGCAACATCTCACCTAACTAATGCTAAAGATCCCTTAAAGTGTGCACAGAAAGGCTGGAATCCTTCAGAGATTTGTCTGATTCCTACTTTGACCTCTGGTGTAGGTGCTGATAAACCTGGAAAGCTACTATGTAATGGATTCCAAGTATGGTAGTATCCAGTGCATAGCAGGAGAAAAAAAACAACAAATATGGATGATGCAGCCAAGTGTGTCATTTGTGTAATAAAGATGATTATTGTAAGTTGAGATAAATGCTCATCATCTGATCTGCAGGATCCTGAGAGTCCTTGTCTGAGAGACTGGCAAGCCAGAGGAAGAAGAGGTTGGTCAACAACAGAGCTAGATGTGGACACATGCACTTCGGGATATTTAGTGCTTTTGCAAACAGAGCATCACATACACTGTGCAGAGCCCTTAGTTTTCAGCCAGTTCTGACTCCAAAAGTACACTCAGCTAACGCGTATCTCTCTGAATGTCTATGATGAGCTGTGGTTCTCCAGTAGTTTCAGACACCACTATCCTCATTCAGCTTCTCAGTATACGGAAATGTAGCATCTGTCCTACCACAGTCCGAGCTCCTTGCTTTCATGTCTAAGAACTGACAACCTTGTTTCTGAGGCAGCTATGTAACCTCTGCCTACTGATCCTACTTAGACATCTTGTTAGTGACTTGTGTAGGAACATTCTCTTTGTGATATTTCATCCTGATCCCCCATGTCCTTGTCTATAGGAGGGAGGAATGCTTCCAGGAAGAACATCTTGATCACTTTGACCAGGTCCCAAAAGGTATGCAAAGTAGCATGGGATAACAACTAGAGGACTGCCAGAGGTAACACACAATACACAAACACCAGCACTAAAGCACTCAGTCTGCACCCATTCTGCAGACAGCAGCTATAAAGAGCGTGGGGTACTCACTGTCATGCTGGTTATATGAGCTCAGCACCACACTGCATGCAGACAAGGTACTTCCACATGCAGCGACTGGCCTCAACATGACCCAAACTCTCTCCAGCCCCAGGTAGATTAGCAGTCCATGCATAAATCATGCCAAATTGGATTCCCCTCTGGATACAACCCACAGTTTGCATTTGCCTGATGTATATTCATTGCAGAATAGTAACCTAAGATGGAACTTATTCTACAACCTCACATGACAAGTGCATGATACTGTCATTGTTATTGTGCTCTCCTGCTGGCCAAGACAGATTTTCCCTATATTTAATAAGAGATGACCTTTTTAAATTATGTCCATCTTTGATTCAGCTATGCAATCCTTGAACAGGCCTTGAAGCAGTTAGCAAGGGCTGGATCCTGCAAAGCTTTCTGGCCCAGCTAACAAGAGGCAAGAAGAAATTGCCCATAACTGGAGTGAGGGGACATGATGCCCTATGGCATCCTTCTCGATTTTTGTTTTTAGGAGTGTTATATAAAGCAACAGTAGAAGCCAAAAGGGCTTCAAAGAGTGCCTGAGGGCACTCCCTTCCAAACAGCTCTGAGGAAATAAAGCTGCTCAGAGTCATGGAAATCCAGACCCCAGATGAGGTGAAGCAGCTGCCAATGCCTGTTTCTTCCCTGAGTTTGAAGTCTAATGCATACATATTTCCATTATGCAAAACTGAAAATTTATGACAATTTTTGGTTTTAATATGACATTTGTATACATTGAATTTGTGTAAACACCCATATGTCCAGACACATCTGACTTTGTGCTCATTTGATCTTCATCTCATTTCCTGGAGTAGAGCGATTTTTTGCCCCTATTTGGGGAATTTTGTTGTAACATGAAGGCCACCATTTTTGCTGACGGAAATCCTTTATGCTTCTATATTTCTCTCTAGGAGAAAACCAATGTGAAGAAAACCCTGAAAAATGGAGTGAAGGGAAAGTCTTCAAAATTACTGAGCCCCAGCATGAAACAGGAGAGCGAGGTCTATGTTTTTTTTTTTTCCCCCTGAAACAGCACTTGTTTTCCAAACACAAGCATCTCTATCCATAAATATCCATGACAACATCTATCCATGATGAGGGAAAAGATATGGCAGCACACTCTTTGAATACTTAAGGGATTAGGCAGTTGATACTGACACCCCTACCAGAACAACAGCACGGTCAGAAAGAAATCCCAATGGGTAGCTGGCAACACAATGCCTCTGGGAATGAAGGTTTTGTACAGAGGAGTGATGGTCACATGAATATGATGCTGTCTGCTTTCAGACATCTGTTTAGTGTCACAGAGCGAACCTCCTTAGCAAAAGCCAACTAGGTTACTCACTGTATATAGGAGTACTGCTCTACTAAATGCTATACATATACAGTTTGTAAAAGTGAGTTTTGAGGTCTCAGAGTAAAAAAAGACACCATAGGCTGTTGCATTTGTTCTTCCAGAAAAATATCCCTGTCTTTGCAGACATTTAAATACATTAAGAATCACCCAGGTTTCCAAGTAATTTTGAATTATTAAAATAAGAAAAAGGAACAGTGTTGTATTTGTCTGCTAAGTGTTAGATGCTCAGTGGCCATCTAGTCACTACTTGAACCCAGATTTATAGTACATCATTCGATACCAAGACACAGATGATGCCCTCTTGATTACCTGGTAGCACCTATGAGACCAATAAGACAGTTCAAATGGGGATGGGATAGGTCTTCATTAAATGTATGTCACAAATTGTTTCCCTGTGCCCACTTCCCCACCTATGCTGCCTGCACAGACACAACATGTGCGTGTGCATCCTGTGCCGATGCACTAACCTATTCCCTTTGAACTCAAGTGGCCTACATTCATCCTTTTTCTCCCAGTGAATCACAACTGTCTAGAGTGACAGATGCAACCACAGATATTTTTGCAGAGGAGAAAGCAACTTCAGGTCTGATAAGGTGAGGATGGGGGGCAGTGTTATGCTATTCCCCAGGCCAACAGAAGGTAGCAGCTAAGTGACATGGAGAACAGAAGGCTGAGAATAGGCAGCTGAATTTCCAAGGAAAAATAACCTCCCCCAGTGAAGTCAGGATAGTTTTTTGGAGTTTTGTTTGTTTTATACCTGCTGAATGCCTCAAGTCAAAAGGGGAAATAAAGCTACACTAGCCCCCAGCTTTCTACAAAGAAAATACAGTATAAAACATGGACAACACTTAAAAATACAGCCTACTTTTCCATATTATTTGTCTAGAAAGCTGTGTGAAGAAGCCTCTCCAACAGTGAAGCCAAGGATTTAACTATTTAGAAAACAAAAAAAAAAAACAGAAAAGCTTCAACGACTAAGATAATAACAATGTTGCTTCCCTTAAAAATCTTAGTCTGAACTCCTGCAGTTGCTGCATGCTTCTTGCTAATGTAGACAGCAGCGAACTAGTTAAGACATAAGCAGAGGTCAGCGAGCACTGAGGAGTTGGCACTGCTCACCCAAAGCATTAAAATATTATATTAAGCTTGGGGCTCATTTTCTTTGCCTTCAAGATCACGCTGTAAGGGCTTTTTGCTAAGGCTAGAAGGATGTTGAAGTAGCTCTTTAATCATTCATCCTCAAGAGTCACAGCTTTAAAAGGAGAATTAGAAGATTAAGAATAAAATAGCATAATTTTGCAACTAGCCAACGCTCACATTCCGCAGAAATGCACAGGAGGACAAGGGGACAGTTTGATCCTCCACCAGGGAGAAACCCAGCCCCACACAGATGGGAATTTCTTCCCAGGCTGCAGCAGGAAAAGAATTCTCCTACCACATTTTTGGTAGTGGGGCTTGCTCAGTCACAGTTTTGAACATTATCCAATTCCGCACCAGCTCTCTCCTCTCCCCACTTTAAATCAACCATGAGAGACCTTGTTACAGCCTCCAGATAGCTGCACATCCCACAGGCTGAGATGGGTGGCAGAGTGGCCTCATGGAGCAGCTCTCCTGCCTTCGTGCCAGCTAGCGAACTATGCTGGTCCTGCAGACTGGCCCACAACCCCTATCAGTTCAATAAGGAACTGCATGGAGCTCATCTTTCCAGGAAATAACATCTGGGTAGGACATGACCTTGAGGAGTCAGGTAACTTACCACAATGCTCCACATAGCTCTTCCTCACATTTGCTTTTGAGCATCACACAGAAAGGCTCTTGCCAGGACCTGTTGATTGGGAGTTAGCCAAGCCCAATATTAAAATGCAACTTGTCTGTAAACCAACAACAAAACTGGCATGTAACAGTCATGTAGCACGACTTTGCATGCCACTGTTGAATCATGACCTGGTTTCTTAGAGAAGCTCACGAATGACCTTCAGCTCACAAGGCAAAGACTTGTATTTTGGAGGTTCGAAGATAAGATCTAGCCCCAGGGACCTGTACGAGTGCTCTTTCTATACTGAGAATGGATATGGTACATATGCATCCATGATTTATTACAAAAATAAATTGTCTTTCTGCACAAGGCAGTTCACTCAGATGTGCTCTCTGCTGTGCATCCAACTCTGTGGCATACAACATAGTCTTCTGATAATGGAAAAACTCATTCTCTGTCAGTGAAGATTTGAGAGTATCAGGCCATTGGCATTTTGTTTAGAAGCCAAATGAAATCCAGTTTAATTGATTAATTTTTCAGTTACTGCATTACTCCAATTCCAGGGCTCAGCAATCAACTTGACAAGACACTCAGAGCCGTGCTCTGCTCCTGCTTGGGTCTCCATTTGCAAAGGCATTAAATTCACCTCCCCGATAGCAAATTTAATCAAGGATGGTGCATACCAATGAAAAATCATGCAATGGGCTCATATATGCCTGTCAAATATGAAAAACCCCTGTGTTACACTATGCAGGCCTCTGTCATTCTAGACTTCCACCACATTATTAATAGCAGCCTCCTCAACAGCCTTTCTGCTCTGCTTTTTAATCACTGTCAACCAGGAAAAAGTTGGGCTTATAAGGAAGAGCTGAACCACTGAACCAGGCACCACAAAAATGCACGCATCTGAGTCTCAAAACACTCAGGACAGGTCATGGCCAAAACCACTGTTCATGGAAACCCACAGCTTGCCCACGCACAAAGCCCTGCAGCCCCTCACACGGCCACTCGTCTCATTCTGCAGATGCAAACTGCGGCAAAACAAACTCAATGATTGCAATGTGACCAGCAAGGATCTTTAAAATCCATTACTGCATCAATCCCCATGCAATACAAACAGCGCTAATCCTGTAATGTTTGAATGTTTGTGGTCAGCAAAAACACTGCTATACAGAAACCTTGGCCCACAAGCTGGTTTTTGGCTTGGCTAAATCATAGATCTGATCCGGCAGATTTTGAGAACTGCTATTTTCCAGTTCATTTTTTAAAAGATACTTTGACATTTTAATCTGCTAGGGAGTTTCTACTCAAACAATTTCCAGAAAGCTTGCGGGAGCCCTGCAGTCAGGTGCCACTTCCCTCACACCACCAAGGCCGCACTGCCAAGGGCCTCCCAGCCCGTCCACCAACTCAGCCCACCAGCAGCAGTTTCCAACCTGCAAGCAAGTTTTGAAACTAAAAGCTCGTGCATTTGTCATAAGAAAAATGTGTTTGTTTCTTATACCTGGAACCGCGACCCTAAACTTTTGCTTCCCAGAGGAGTGTTGTGAGACTATAACCAACGTGGCCAAGAAACATGGTTTCCCTTGTCCTTAAGCTCCATCAGAAGCATTTTTGTTAATTTTTAGTTCTTATTGCAAATCATGGCAGCTGAGAATAGGACCAAGTGAGCTCTGTTCACTTCTTCGGGCAGTGCGACAGTCTAGCTACCTCCCATTGCCCAGGAGCACCAGGCAGGTGCATTTTTCACCACTCAAATTTATTTCACCACAGAGAAGCACAGCTCCAAAAAGCCACCAGTGCTGTGGTGGTCAAAGAATCTTGCCTGGGCCTTCAGCAGCTTTCCTAAATATGAAGGGAAAAGAACTATATACATATAATCCTATCATCCACTCCATGAAAATCACAGGGTTACTCATGAGGATGAGCTCTGCTTTCTCCTCTCCAGAGTTACGCAGAGAGCAGCACAAAGCACAAATGCTTAGTTCGTATTCAGAAGAACGCAATGTAAAATCTAAGGGTGGTGTAAATTAGCAGTGAAATCCTGACCCAGCGGCAAAATTCCCAGTCACATCAGCAGGACAGCATTTCAGCCACAACAGAAAATATAAACAGAAACACACTCTACTAATCAAGGCCCCCATTTTCTGCTGCACTTGCCCTGGAAAAGGGGTTATGTTTACAAAACATTCTAATTAATATGTTGTTAAATAGCCTTCATTCCAGAGAAGACAAGTAATGTGTAAACTTCTAGCTGGAGGTTGTGCTGGTGAGCTAAAGGTTAAATGCAATACAGCTCGTTAGAGACATGGAGTCTCTAACACAACTCATTTTCTCCCAAACAGAAAAAGATGTAGAGCCATTCTTCACAGTTCTGGCTCACTCTTGTTGGGTTTTAGCTTTTCTGGCTCCAGAAGGGAGCGTGGAGATGAACAAACATGAACAAAGGAAACTTGCTGACAGGTTTGTTCAAAGTAGGTTCAAAAAAAAATCATAAAGCAAACAGCAGAGCTGTGGTTGCAAGCATAGGGACAGACAGCACTAAAGATATCATATTTAAAAAAAGAAAACCAACCACCAAAAAACTTGAAAGAACTGTCAGAGAGGGAACAAGATTTGGGAGGTCTACTCTTAAATGAGAGAAAGAGTGTGAAAGAAGAATTGGCTTGTAACACTGCATTACAGTCTGCAATAAACATTTCTTACTATATCTGGTTGGATGTAAAAGACATTGAGTAACAAGTCTGAACACAGAAGGACAATGGTTTGACAGCACCCAGTCCATCTATTCACCCACATACCCTAGCTCATGCAGTCTACCTACCACACTGCTGAAGGTGGTCTGAGCAGCAACATGCCAAACTCCAACAGAGAGCAAAACTCCTTAGCAGAGCAGCACCTCCTACTGAATACAGTGGGTTTAGTGGTTCAAAACAAGATGTGAAATGTGATTTTTGATTAGCACAAAAGGCAGCTGCCACTGAGATCTCTGCAGATGCAGGGTGTGAGCCAGAGCACACACAGCAGCTCTCACGCCCACCGAGTGACACGCTGCTCAGGATTCAGCCAAGTGCCAGGACAGCATTTTTCAGGTTTTCTCCCTAATTAGCAGAGGCTTAAGCAACAGGAGCTGCTCCCTCTCTGAAGTCAGTGATGAAAGATGTACTGAACTTCTACAGGAGCACATCCTTCAGGATTTATCTACCTTACATGAAGGGCGCTTCACTGTCTGTCAATACACACAATACTTCATACAGATCTCTCCCTTACCCTCTCTTCCCCAAACCAACATTAAAAGGGATATTTGAAGTTGTAGAGTTGAGCACTCAGCACAAAGGGCAATCCTGAATTACAAGTCTCAGCACAAAGCTAGTTCTGCCATGCACATCCCGTACAAGCATTAAGTGGCATGACTGCACACAATGACATGCCAACATGTGCCCTGACACACAGGACTGAGCTCCCTAGAGTTCAGTAACCACGATCTCTTCCCCTGCTTCCCCACAATCACACACAAGATAGAACAGAAAAAAGTGGCATGCCAAAAGCATCCAGACCACGTCCCCAGTGATATCTCACACTTCGTAGCTTCTACTAATTTGAAGCCAGAGATCGTATTCAGGAGGAATCAGCCTGCGACTTGGTCCCCAAGGAGCTGGAGCAGCACCAAGCAAAGAATTCACTGCATGACAAGAGACAGCTTCCTTCCACATGCGCACTGTGCCATGTTCCTTTCTGGATCATCCCCTGGGGAGAGCTGTGGGGAAACAAGACCTCTTTTCCTCGGCAGCATTTTGAAGGTGTACCGCTGCTAGGCTAGCACCTCCTCCTCTTCAAAGCCAGGCTGTCTCAGGATGGATTTTCCTCTCTCCTAACATCATCCTCCACAAACATAGCGGGGCTCCGTAATTGCCCTGGTGGAAGTTACTTCTTCCTCTCCTGCCCTGTTGCCCAGTCCTGCTGTACATTTTGGCGTTCCTTGTGGAGGGGAAGAGCTACCACGACACCCCATGCATTAGGGGTGCTTTGGAAGAACTTGCTCCATCTCAGCCAGAAAATCAAAGCTCTCTGCTGTTGGCACCTCCTCTCCTATTTCACTGATTTTAAAGGGACAAACGTTGCCCACAACAGAGTGAAAACAGAAAACGAAGAATGAAAGCAAAGCAAAACCCAGAACCACACCGTGCCAGGGAAGAAGCCGAGCTCCCTTTGCCTTCTCCCAGGCCTTGATGCCAGGCCTGCCATTGAATTGAATGCAAATTGAATCTAGGTCTTCTCCAAAAACCTTATGAGAGGCCAAGATGTTCTTAAACTCGAGACACAGGATATTCAAATACCCATCCCATGATCCCATTTCTGCTCAGCTGTAGCAGCACTGTGAAGTGCATTTGTCCCCTTATACCTCATTGCCTGGGTGGGCAGCAAAGACAGGTGTAGAGCAGAATGCACCAACAGCCTGTGACTGCCCCGGCTTGCCTCAGGTGGGGGGAGCAGTACCTCTCATATTCGGAAAGATCTCAAGGTATCATATAAGCCTGCTGCTGTTTTCCTTCACAGCTTCATTTCTGCCTCTGATTGCATATGCAAGCACCAGGGCACAGGCTATAAAGTCTGAGCCTGTAATTGATACAGAGATCTGCCTGCTTTTCAGATGTTTGTTACCATGGCAATACCATAGTAATTTCTAGTTTGTTTTGTTGCTTTTGTGGGTTTTTTTTGTTTGTTTTTTTAAAGCGAGGTTCTCACCCACTGCAAACAGAGCCAGTTCCCATTTGTGAGAAGGAAATTAGTACTCGCAGAGCGCTGCAGACGCGGCAGGGCTGCTGACTGGGAGCAGGCGGCCGGGAGGAGATGCTCAGCTCCTGCTTCACTCCCCACTGCGGCTGCAGGGCTCTGCCCGCTTCGTTCGCCCAAGCCGCTGCTGGTGCCTGCGCCCAGCACGGTGTCGCTGCCCGCCCATGCTGCTGTGCCTCCAGAGCTCCTCATGGAGCTCTTATGAGCAACCTCTCCCAGGACAACCATCACGCTGCTTTGAGCATCCACTTGCAGCTTCTCCCCTAAACAGTTTGGCCAGAAACTGCTTACAAAACCAGTACAAATAAACTTCCTTCATTGCTAGCATCTACTTTCAAGGCTCTGGTAAAAATCTACAGAAGCCTAAATACAACCATCATAAGGGTGTTTTCCAGAATTGCCATATCAACATACACTGGTTAACAGCGTGGTTTTCAACATGTCATTTGTGGGCTACTCCAAAGGATCCACAAAACATGAAACAAGCCAATTGCCAGGAATTCCCTTCCCACCCTCCCCAAGTATAATTAACTGCGGTCACGTTCAGACTTAAGGACACCCAAAGCAGAACCCTTCCAGATGGGGAAGGAAAGGTATCCTTCTGGGGAAAAAGAAAAGACCCAAACTCTTGGTTCATTCAGGTAATTCTAGAAAGCTGATCCTTTAGCAAACAAAGTCTCAAGTTAAGTGGAGCAGAAGATCTTAGCAGCACAATCTTCATTAGAAACTAGCAGCTAACTTAAACAACAGAAAACCATCTCACAGGATCAAGTCTTTGTAATGTGCATGCGTCATAAAAAGCAGCAATTTTTGAACACTTGTCCCCGTTTTGCTAGAACTGCACACTACTCGCTTCTGTGCGCTGGTTTGCAGATGATAACTGCCCAGTGCTCCTCTTGCCAATGAACAGTCACTCCTTAAACACAAGCAATAGAGGTTTGTACTGTGATGCTAGAGGTAGGGTGTTGATACAGATCTGTCAGTCATGCAGAACAATAGAATGAATAATTTCATTAAAGTAGAAAGGTATCTTTCAAAAGCCCATTGATCTTTAATCACAGACTAGTGAAGAAATCACATTCCTCTTTGCAGAAAAGTCATCTTCCTCACCAAAAGTGTAATTGCAGTGTGTGATAGAGAGCTCCATGGCTGCCTTGCAGAGAGACAACTGACCATGCACCGTGGCGAGGGTAATGCAACAGCAATTTATCTCCCTGCATTAACCAGTGTTACACAGTTCGAATCCTACTGTGTAAGGTCTGAGACACGATAGGATCTCTTCTTTTGACACCCATCTCAAAGAGGCTCTTTAACAAGGGAACACAAACATCTAACAGTCTCATGGGTTGAGGTACTACATCTTCACTTAGCTGTCACAAGCAAATGTTCATTTACTGTAGTCTTAACCTACAGAGTTGAAAGTGCTTCACTAGTTTTTGCTAGTGGAGCCTCTGCTCAGAGGTAGGCTGGTGGTGGGAGCACCCCGCTGCCCCAGTGGGGTGGCGGAGGGCCAGAGGACTGGGAGGGTTGCAAGGGGACCAGCCCACATGCTCCACAGCTCTGGGGAACAGCTCCTAAGCAACTACAAGCCGTGAGGCTCAGCTGGCAGCCAAATGGGAATAAAACCCTGCAGTTCCAACTCCTGGTCCCACTAGCTCAACCATGAGAGTGCTTTTCCATATCAGTTTCCCCCGGCCTATGGAGATAGCATTAAAACAGCCACTCAGTCACACTACAGCATGCCAAATAGTTCAGGAATTTGCCAATACTGATCCAAATTCAGATTTGCCTGTAAGCTAGCATCAAGAAGTTCAAAAGCTTAAGTACACTTCATATGCATAAGATGGCAGAGAGGGATGCAGAGCTGAATCCTGAAAATTTGGCTTGCCTTGTGACTTCTAGATATGGATGGAGAAAAAAAGCCAGGGCAGTTTACACTACCAAAGCAGCCCTGCAGGAGGTATCCAATGAGTGAAAATTGCCTCTGAGCAGCTACACGAATTGGGAATCCAACACTTGGTTGTGCTACCAGCTCAGACATCACCTCCAATTAAAGAGGGCTCTACCTGCTGCAAGTCAATGCTGCCCTGGTGGATTCATCAGCAACACCATCCCCTCTTGCGCAAGCCCATCTTCACACAGGAAGGGACTGTAACCTTGCCTGTTCCCAGTTCTTGGACAACCCCAGGTCCCATTTGGGGATGTCTCAGACAGGAGAAACCCAAGAGAAGGGAAGGCAGCTTAGTCCCAGGAGCCACCGGACACCAGCCCTTTCTGCAGGAGGGCTCTGGGGCTTGTAAAACAAAAGGTGCCCAACATGGACCTCTGCTCAAAGGGGACAAAAGTGCACCAGCAAACCTTCCACTGCAGCCAAACTGATCTGGTTTAGTCTGTTATTAGATAGGTATATGTCAGTTCCTGTGGTAGATACCAGGAGGCATCCCTTCTGCCCAGGAGGTTTTGCTCAGGTCAGACAGCTTGTCACTTTGTCTGTACCACTCCACAGAGCAGTGAGAGAAATATGAGGTCTCTCTGAATCACTACTGGAAATAAAACAGTAAAATACTTATTTTCGGAGATGATGAAAATCCTCTGTACTGAAGTGTCCAGAAGTTGTCACAATTAAAATATCATTACAGTATGCACTCATAGCTGGACTGCAATATGAACCTCAAGCCTGCCAACATACACACATGCAAATTATACATACACATCTCCCAAACAACTCATTCAAAAACAATGCACGTATTTTCTGCATGAGAAGACACAAAAATGAGGAGAAACAGATGAAAAAGATGGCAGCCAGCCTACCATGTGTAGCATATGCACAGACATTTTTAATAGCTCACCTGCAGTCATTCAGACAAAGCTGGATTATTTTAATATTTTTATTTTAAAAATCTTATTTTTAAACAAATATCCTTTGACATCAGGGTACCTCCCTCTTTGCTGCTGCTTTTGGAGGAGGCTTTACGAGGAGGCCACTTTTTTAAAAAAACTCAACCCCTCCTTCATGTTTTTATTATTTCTACTATACTCTATTATAGTAGATACGCATGGTTGGTGTGACCTTGGTTGTGAAATGCTCAAATTTCAAACACCAAAGAGATTAAAAGATTTGTCCTGAAAAGAAAAAATCCAAGTATTTGGGGGAGGGGGGCTTAGAAAGTTCAGTTAATTTGGTCTTTTATTGACAAGGATGTTATATTAGGTTTGATGCGATTGTGATGAACAGGCTGAGTGAATTTCGCTTTTATAAAAGTTAGAGCTTGAGAAAGTCACAGGTGTAAATGGGTGTACAGGTTAAAGTGAGGTGTGTGTAGACAGGAGGGGAAGAGGGAAGATTCCCCGAGTAAGTCGTGTTTTACTTTCCAGAGGCGGGGGTAAGAGAATAGAAAAGTTTCACATCCAACATAAACAAACAGTCATGGGAGGTTTAATTGAGGTTCTGGACTTCTTAACACTAGCCAGCAATCTTGCTGAATTCTTCTAGCATAGACATAAGATTTCTGGCAAGAAGCAAACTTGGCTAGTAAGAGAGATGGGCTGAAAAAGTTTAGAGATTTCATAGGTTAACAGAGCAGTTGACTTTCAGTTATACCAGCAAAGCTCAGAGTTTACAGCAAGGGCCAGCCTGTAGCACCTACTGGCAGCAAATGGAGATGTGCTCTCATACACTTCCCTGAATCACCACCTTAAGGCAATTAATTGCCTTTGCCCCCTCTGTGCTCAGTGTTCTCCATCAGTAGATTTGGAGCACTGCTGCTGACGTGAGGTTGCAAGGTTAAGTCTTCAGTGGCTTCAGCAGTGATGAGCAATACTCTATGACTTTTCTAAGACACCACCAACAAAAAGAAGGATCATGACACTGAAGTCTTGGAGAATTATTACATTTTTTGGACCAGTGGGTTCTAGGAAGCTGAGGATGAGTCACAGGTTACTCTATCCAAAGTAAACCCATCTCCTGCTACTCCTTTTCCATCCAGCCTCTGAAGATCACACACAACTGGGTGACCTGCTACCAGTGGCAGCAATGGCACAAGCTGGCATTGGTGCCTCCATAACATGACATCCCACTGCATTCAGATCCAACACATGCTCTCTTCTCTGCACAGCTGGGACAGGGCTGTCATACTAGGAGCAATATGCCCAGTCCAGCCTGGTTAGTGGCACATGCAGTCAGGCCAGTGAGCACAGCAGGGCTTCTGGCTGCAGCAAGGATGTGAACAGCCTTTGGCAGAAACATTGCCCTGCTTTAAATCCACTCTCTCAAAGCACAAGGCAAGGCATGTAGGGTGGGGTAGCATTGCTCAGGCTGCAGATGCCAACAGTTTGCCATGCACACAAGCCAGCCCCTTGGATCTACCGGGGATTGCATCCTCCTCCTCTGTCGCCTGCCTTCCTGCGACTAAGACCAGTCCCACTTTCGGTCATCATTCCAGCGCTCACACCAGCCGGGGAAGCAGAAAATACCTGTTGATTCAAGCAGGAGCACCAGGGAAGGTCAGTGAGCTACCAGCTCAACCCTTCTTCCTGGTGTACCAAGCTCTGCAGTGCTACCTGCAGACAGAGGAACCTCCCCAGGTCACCAGGACTAACCCAGTCAAAGACTGATACTTTGGGAGAGCCTCTGCCTCCTTCACAGCCCAAAAGGGAGGCAGTACCCAGGGTCAAGGAAATATGAGCAATATGTGCAGACAGATGAAGGGCATACCCCAAAAGCCAGCCGTAAGGCTAGTTTCTCCCACATTTCCTGACCTCCCAGGCACTGCCTCTACTGGCGGCTACCAAAACCTGGAGGAATGGCACAATTTATGTTAACCTGCAGATCAAAATTTGAGAATCACACCTCCACAGAGCAAGAAGAGCAGTGAGAAGCGTCCCCCAGGCTTTTAAATCAAATATTTTGCTTCTTTCAGCAAGCTATCAGAGCCATCCATCCCTTCTTCCAGCTGAATGGCCCCAGCAAGATCCTTTGGAGGACATGATCGGTGACGTTGACAGTGCTGCATCAATGTCTTGCAGAGCCCCTGAGAAGCGAATAACACCTTTCCATCTCGGCTCAAAGGTAGAGCTGCAACACCAGAAGCAGCTTCAGGCAGACCTAGAAGCATGTGTTTTATAAGTACTCATGTGAGAGACCTTGCAAATTTCAAACCCAAAGTGTTTAATTAACTGCTTCCGCCCACTGTAAGGATACAAAAGATTTGGATTCACTTTTTAATGAAAATATTGTCCTGTAATTAAAAGCAGATAACAGTGTTCTCTGCCTGGCAACAGTCATTTTAAACTCATTTTTATGCTTTTTGGAGCCAGTAAGGCAATTTTACATTACTCACAGCTTACAAAAGAAACTTTTCCAGACAAGAGTTCAATCAATTAGTCATCAGTGCTGTACATGAGATTTTACACGGAAGAATCCAATAAACTAGGGATTATAAGTTCTTGACCATTCCAAAGCGCTAGGCTGTAACTCATCCTCAGACACGTGGCAGATCAGAAATTCATACGTGTTTGGGCCCTCCAACTATAAGCCAGTCATGTAGAAAACTATACAAACTGTTCTGGGGGCTTTTGGGGACAGAGAAGGCACCACAGCCCACAGGTCAGCAAATCTTCAATCATCTTAAGAACTCCACAGTCTTTCCTCTTCTGATTTCTTGGTACTACACACTTGAAAACAAACAGGCAGAAGTGCTTGTTCTATCCTCACTCATTTCAAGATATTTCTTTAAACTCCAACTTAGCGTCCACTAAACCCGAAAAGCCTCATACGCAAAATCTTCCAGGCAGGACCTTCCATCAGAGCTTGTTTGGCAGAGGAGGCACTTTCATCCGAACTCATGGCAAGACAGCACGGAGCACAAGGGGAAGAAGAAAATTTCTTAATACTTTAATCCCCAAAGAAAAGTGCAAGAGGTGTTTAGCAAACACCTGCAATAAAGCACTCACTGAAGAGCAGGTCTTAACTAAGCGCATGGGCAAAACACTTGTCCCCTCTCTAATAATACCACAGATCACCCAGCTTTTGTTACTTAGAGGACAGAAGGAGCTGAAGATCACAGCTTTTACGTACAGCAAGAGCCCCAGTGGTACGCTGTATGTGCGCCCAAGGCTCTTTGGTGGGAGCAAAGTCTCTGCCGAGTTAGAAAAGGGCTTAAGACTTGTCTCCATCAGACAGCTTGCATTACCCTCACTTCACTTTTAGGCAGGGGAAGGAAACAGTTCTCCTTAGCAATATGTTTACAGCGTGAGAAGGGAGGAAGAAAGGAGTCAGGACAGCTAAAAGAAATGTTCCACTGAAAAGACGGATGGGATTATTGGCAGAAAAAAGAAAAACCAGCCGTCCTCTCCAGTGATTTAATTGCTCCCGCTAGCTTCAGAGGAGAGCCCTGCTGCACCCCACTGGCAAGCATTTCAAATCATGCTTATGTGCTTCGGAGCCAGCAAGCTGTTCCTGCCTCATTCTCTGTGAACGACACAGACCCTTCAAAACCTGACTGTAAGCAATTAATCCTTGGCACTAGAAGCTAGGTTTCACATAGAAGGATCCAATAAGCACTTTTAATCTCCAATTCTTTAGCACTGCACAGTACTTTCTAAGCTTTCTCTTCTCCAGACACTTGAAATGGCATCCCTTGGCCAGCTGAACCGGAGGGGACAGGGGGACAGAGAGAAAGAAGCAGGATGCAAGATCTACTTGTGCCCCAAGCTAAGCCATGGATTTTGAAATTATCATAGTAAATCTCTCTGCACCCTACCCCTTCCTTTACTAGTGGCAGTATGGGAGAAGAGAACACAGATGTTTTAGGAGAGGGCTATTAAAAATTTAAACATGGCATGATTTTCCCCCTTTATCACTGCAGATCTAAAAGCTTTGGAATATGCAAGTTTTAAGCATCTCCTGATCAGCAGAGAGCAAGCCTTGTCCTCAACTCAAAGTCAGCAATTCATTAAATAATTAAAAGCATAATAGGGGCAGCACAGCAATATCACATGGAACCTCATCCCCACCTGCAGACACCAAGGACCACCACATTTCATATAAACAGTAAACAACAACAGACATTTCTGCTGATGTAATTGATCTCTATCCCCTGCCAAATTAACGAGTGAAAGATACCCATGTTTATGATGAATTCTTCTAATTAAGAACCCCATGCAAATGGCATGCATCTCACCCAAGGGACTTTATCTTAGCCAGGAACGTGGTTCAAGGATAAAACTCAGCTGTGTGGCTAGGTAAGCACAAATCACAGTGACTCTTTCTTCTGAAAGGCAGAAGCCAATGAACCATCCCTGGACAGCTCGCTACTGTTCGCCTCATTGGAGCCACTCATTACGAGGGCCTTCACCTTGTCGCACTGCAGGTTGTCACACTTGCCAGCAGAGACCCGAGTGCTCTCAACGCTGCATCCCAAAAAACACATCAGGAGAAGCATCATCCCCAGGGGATGAAGCACCTGGCACTATACACCAGTAGGGTACATTTGCCTCTCTTTTCCTTGATCCCCCACCCCTCCCTACAAGAGCCACGACTATTCACACATGCACTAGAGAAATGGATGTCAGTCAAGTGCCCGGTCATGAAAGACTGCGCAATCAGTGTAAATCAAGACTTTAACCTTTCTTAGCCTCAGATTCTTGATCTGTAAAAGATGATGCTCAAGGGCTCTTCAGAAATGTGTTAAGTGAAGTGCACCAGACAGATATGTCAATACAAAAAATATTTATAACCAAAAATAATAATTGAAGTGTCTCAGCCTTGTTGTCTCTGGATTGTTTCCCTCAGTAAAAAAAACAATTTAAAAATTGGGTAAAACACATGCCACTACAAATCTGTTTAATTTAGAAATACTCGTTCACTTTCAGTATGTACATCCTTAGTAGACAGATCCTTGGCTTGGTGCAATACCTAATTCCCAGCTAACGTGACATTAGAAACTAAGACATAACTCTAGCAGCCAGTATCCCCGTTCCCAGTGCAGAAAACAGCACTTTCTGTTTATTGACCAGCAGAGAGAAATCTGGCTGCCTAGCAGCTGAATCAGATGGGACCTGCCCCTTTCCCACACAGCAAAGAAAATATTCAAGGAAAGTCATCTTCTACCCACTGCTCTCTGCAATAACTCCATTAGACCGTGACATATTAAATTACCAACAGACCCGGCTGTATAACAGGAAGAGCTCCACTGATCGCATTTCCCTCGCCTGCATGGGAGGCAGTCCTTTATATCAGCTCTGGAGGAGCAGGCGGGCCTCTAACAGCAGTCCTCTCCTCCCAGATCTCATGTCTTCAGATAGGGAACGTGGCCTCTACCGCAAGAGCGGCAGCTCCAGCCCAGTAACCTTGAATCCTGCTCTAGAGTCCCAGCATCTTCAGGTAATCATTTCTTCTGGTTTCAGACACTGAGCATTCAATCTGGCTCAACGCAAACTAACACCACAGTGTTGTGCATCCTGCATGTTGTATTGCCAACCCGTTTAACGGGACAGAAACCATCCAATAGCTCTTCCTCCCCTCTGTACCCCCCAAAACAAGCAAGAGACTTCAAGAGATAGCATGGTCATTACTACAGGCCAGCAGTCTGCATCTGTGGGGAGACTGCCTGGATAACACAGTACTTAACACCTCCGCTTTGTGACTGATGCAAGCAGCAAGTGTGTAAAGAGGAAATACAAAAGAAAATCTCTTTTTTTCCCCTAATACAATCAAATACCTGAAGTGACAAGTTAAGGACAATATTAAGATTCTACATTTCATATTTAAAACATTTGCATGTTTGCCATTTTAATACCTCCACACCAGCCCTACGTTATCAGCACACACTGAAGAAAAAAGTTCTTGTACCCCATGCTTCTTCATACTTTCTCATCCACTGGGAGCACCAAGGAAGCTCCTCCAAGTTCACGCAAGCTACTCCAGCAAGCCAAGAGGCATACAGCTGTTCACCTTCAAACTCTCAGAAACTCACCCAATCAATTTAATTAAAAGCTGAGAGATTTATTTTTTAGCTAACAGGTTTGAGAAATGTGCAGCGACAAGCTCTTTTAGGCCAACACTTAGTAAAGCACAGTATAAATGCCTTTATCCTCGCCAGGCCCGGTGTCTGTCCAGAGGACAGACAGCTGAGCTGCCCTCTAAATGACACCAAAGACGTTCCCAGGCAGTTGTTTTCCACGCGTGCCTTGGTAATGCTGGAGGTACTGAGCTGGCAGAAGAATTGCAACCAGTTCTCGAGGCACAGCCCATGGGGAGCCTGAGCAGCCCTAACAAACGGCAGGGATTTTCCACTCACTTCCTTTGCAAGGGGCAAAGGTATTTAGCTAGCGAGCTTTCCTTTAAATCATCAGGGTTTCCAGTCCATCTTGGTCATTTTTTTCCCCTCAAATAACTCCAGATAACCCATTTCTGCTTACAGTGCAGAACCACTCTGAAGAGTAGATCTCACAGAGCTGTAAGGAGATCTTCAAGAAGAAACAGCAGGAATATGTCAAACAGGACAGACTTCCCTCAGGACACGGAGCTGCCGCTGGCTGCGAGGAGCCTCCTTGGGGTGGCACATTGCTGCTGCCCCAGAAACACCCCTCTGGTCGGGGAGAGGGTCTTCAGAGCTTCGCAGGGCAGGTCACCCAGCTCCAGTACAGACCATGGCTCGAGGCCTACACGCCCAGTCATTTGTTTCTTCTGATCATCCAGCAGACTTCGTGCAGACTGCCCAGCCTACATCAGTAAGAGCCTCTCGACAGAAGCCGGAGGGTGCAGTAGCAGAAGCGGATGCACAGCGTTCAGGCTTCTGTTCTGGGGGAAAGCAAGTACAACCAGCTGAACTCATCCTCACAAAATTCAGCTCCCACAGAAGTCAATGCTGCAGTTTGTGTTTGCATTTGACTATTAATAACTTGTGGCCAAAAGGCCATACGCCCAGTCAGACGGTATTGCCCATTATATTTTGTGCCATATGTCAGTGGACAGGAGTAAGCATTTAAGCATGCAGGCATTCATGTTGCTGTTATCTATCTGCTTAAAGAAATTGTTAACAAGGCAAAAATCGAGTGCATACCACAAATGCCAGGAGCACGTTCCCAGATGAACACACTTTTTTTCTGCAGAGAACATGATCTTCAGACTGCCTACAGTGGATTTCCCCCCCAAGAAGAGCAAATCACACAGGCTACTGGTCTGAGCCACGGGTTATGGCTGTCACTTTACATTAAAAACAACATAAGATGGGTAACCTCATGTTCACAGGGTAAAGTTGAGGATTTAACTCTGCAAAGCCAGAGCTGCAAGTGAGGCAGCAGCCCCGCTACGCAGCCAGCCACAGAGCCTTTAGCCTGCGGTCAGCATCAGGCTGAGCAGGGAGACTGCGGTCCAGCTCCCAGCGCTCACGTGTGAGCTCAGCCCGAGATTTATTCCTGCTCAGCCAGGAGAGGCAGCTTATCTTGACAAGAAGTCATGCAGTTAAGTGGTAGCTGGTTTAATGATTAACACTGTCACACAGAGGAACCATTTATAAGCTTTTCCAGCCTGTATCCCCACTCCCAGCAGCTTATTCTCAAACGCTTCTTCTTCCCCCAAATAAGCAGGTAGAAAGATATGCATGCTAAACCTGAGTCAGCACTTAGGGTAATTGAGAGGGTAGAAAGTTCCCAACACCCCCAACCACAGCTGCAAGCAGAATTCACTCCCCCCAAGCTGTTGCAGTGCCCTCAGGTTACATTTTGCATTGGTTTTTAGGTGGTCAACACAACTGACCACAGAAATTATTCTGGGGGGGTCCAAATAAACTGCCAAGACTAGAGGTGAAGCCCTAGCAAGAACGAGGTACAGGCAGCTAGAACAGCAGTTAGGACAGGACAAACAATGCTAATTATCTCTGGGTGGTGGCTTGAAAATCCAGTACCAAGATCGTTGAATCCATGTTAGCACGCAGTTAATATCCAAGCTGTCTTGGCTTCACTAGTATTTTAATTGGAGTTAATTACCAGAGGTTAGCAGATCTGAATAATGAACATACACCCCTCTCCAGCACCTTCTCTCCCCAGCCCCTTGTGCAACTCAGCTATGGAGATCATGAACTCCCCGAGGCACAGGCTCTTTTCTGTACCCATTTCACCTTGCGGAGCAGAGCCCGGGTCCGGGCACCACCGCACCCCTACAAGGAGGGGCTGCGGGTCCCACAAGGGACCCAGCAGCCGGGGCCGTGCCCGAGGCCTGTGCCAGCAGCCCCCAGCGGTTTGATATGCCACACGTCTCGCCGCCTCGCTCTCCCCACCCGCAGGAGCTCTTCCAGCCCAGAAGAGCCCCCCGCCACGTCCCCCTCGTGCAGTCTGCTATGGAGACGCGCATCCCGCAGCGAGCCGGGCTACGTACGCAGAGTTACAGCCAGGGCTGATTTCTCTGCCTTTAGACATAAAATAGCTGACAGGCAGCGACTACAACCTATCAAAGTTTACCCACATCAAGTGTTCCCAACTGAAAATGATATGGGGATTTACACCGGGAAGAAAAACACTGAACTGATAACTTAAAGCAAATTCTGATCTAAACAGAAGTGTTTTCCATTCAGATTCACAACCCAAGTCTGGAAAGAGAACTCCCTTTAATGATTCAACATAACCTTCTGGCAGCTTGCTTCATGACTGTCCTCGCCACTGAGCGGTAACAACCACAATTAAAGCTTCATACAGGGCTGGCAAGTTAAATATAGCAGCACGAGGTGCGTTTCTAGTGGAATTGTAACTGCATTAGCAGAAAGCTAGACAGAAAAATTGATGATGTAATGTGAAGCCCCAAAGCTTACTTAGCCTTAATGAATCTGTCACAAGACTTGGTTTAGCAAATTCCTGGACGTTTAATAAATGCTGTGTCCTGCATTATTTCCTAGTTTCTCTGATTCACTGCTATATCTAGGGAGTTGAGATGGTCACCCTGTGCTTCTGCTTGCTACCGCTTGTTCCATTTACAATTCAGATGTTACAGTTTTAGATTCTGCTGAAGTGCCGCTGAAGGAACCAGGTACATTTGTGTACCTTGTTTTCTGAACGTGCAACACGCAGGCAGCACCATGTGCCTTTTACACGCTCGTGAGCTAGAATAATGCCTTACAGGGCTCCGAGGGTGCAGGAGGCACAGAAGAACAGCAAGGGGCCCCCTTCAGACACGGCTGCCCACCAGCACTGTGCCCCTGCAGCTGCCTTCCTGCCTGAGCGCCTGCCACCAGCCCCTGCTTGGGGACAACAAGCGTGAGTGTTGGGGAGCTGCCACAACCCAGCAGGTCCCAGAGCATCCCAACAGATCCCATAAGAACGCGGGCATGGAAGGCGAGGGACAGCTTCCTCACCCCTTCTTCAGCACTCGCAGAGATGCTAATGCCTGTTCATCCACTCCTGCCCCTTCTTTACGGTGTCTCTCAGGAGACACTGGGGAGAAGCAGAAGACAGACGCAGAGCGCTCTGATCCCCTTTAAGCTCAATGCAACAGTTATAATCCTCTAACTAAAAAGAAAGAGGAGGAAAAATGAGATGGGCTGTGACAGGTTGGGAGGACTAAATCCTTGTTAACTAGGGCACCAAGATTTAAAGGGCTCAGCTTCGCACACATCCTGTGCCTCCGACGAGGTGCATGCAGTACGGCGTCCCTGCAATTTCCTCCATGGGCAAGCAAGAGTTGGCGAGAGCTGCTGCTCCGAGTGCCGGCGGATGGCGAGCAGGCTCCATGGCCATGGCATTGAGACCACCGTGCCCAAAGCCACGGGGGCAGCAGGAGCACTCGGGTAGCTCCTCGACTCCCCGGGCAGCAGGGGAGGCAGCGCTGCCAACCGCAAAGCACAGCTGCACGATCCAGCAGCCAAACAGCAGCAGAGAGGAGAATACCCCACAGCCTGCTTGTCGTTCGCTCTGCCAAGCACCATCATTTGCATCTTCCCACCATGCTTCCCTTCAGCTCATCTGTCCTGAAGGCAATGCTGTGAGCCCCCAGAAATCAATGAGAAATAATTTCCAATTAACAGCGATTTTTAATAATGCTAGAAGCTAAGCGATGCAAGCACATCAGCAGATTTTCCCGACTACCCGATGCGACTCGATCTGTGTCCTGCACTGCAAGCGCAGCGCTGTTCGCTTCCACTTTAAGCCACCCCCTCCTGGCTCAGCCAGTGTTGCAGCAGGAGATTTGTGCCTATTCGGGCCCCTGCCCTGAGCCAGCAGGTCTGTCTCTGCGTCCCTTTCACACGCTGCCAAAAGCAGCTTTTGATGCATGCTGGGGCAACCCCCCTGAGGCTAGACCTCCCTGTGCTGCGCCTCATCTCCCAGCCCGAGGAGCCTCTGCGCCAACCACCGCCACTTCTGAAGGAGTGCCCGATTTCCCAAAACTGCTTTGGGTGTGCCCAGCCAGCACAGCCCCATTTTCCCAGCACGGACTGGAAGCGCTGAGCCAGCAGGCATGGCACAGCAGTCGGGCATCCCAGGGCACGGCACAGCCAGACTCGGACCACCCAAACACAGAGCACAGCACAGCACCAAGAGCTTCGCACCACAGCAGCAAGGGCAGCACCAGCAGGGTGCAGGAGCTCAGCACCCCCGTGCCAGGGGAACGGGGTTATGCCCTGTTTGCTGCTGCCCCTATCAGCCCACCAGCGATCACACTGGGAGACTGCGCCCTAAATTCAGGTGTAGCTTCAGGTGTTTGCACTTCAAGCAAACTGACATCCCAGAAGCTTAGGAAGCACGCACACAGCCTGCTCCATCGCCGCCTGTTGTAGTTGGCAACTCCTTCTACTGCACAACTGGATCCCAAATGTCTTCCAGAAAGGTACAAAGGAAAAAAAGGAATCACGCACTTATTACAGCACTTGGGAAATACAGCATGATCCCATCACGGAGCACCAGGAGTCCGCAGCGAGCACTTGCAACATTCACATTTCTTAACTTTGATACTCTACTATTAATTTTTACAGTTAAGAAATTACTTTGGAAAACTACATAGGAAACACTTTTTTTTTTTTTTTTTTAAAAAGCACTTCATGTTGATTTGATGGTTACCATTTGCATTGCCACTGTATCACTGTTCCCAGACTCGGAGACCAACTCACAGGTTACCCAAGGATCTGCAGTGCTTTTGGCAGCTCTCAGATGTTCACTTACTAGGCTTTTTTGTTGTTGTTGTTGTTGTTTTTTTTTTTACACTGCACACAATACCAAAAGGCACAGAAATACAGCATAGCATTACTGAGCACGATGCTCTCTGGCACCAAATCCTTCACTCAGGGCATTTAGCACGTGAGCAGATGGAAAGCATCAGTGTTTTCCAGTTTTGTCCTGCAGCAAGAGTTTTTCAGAAAACTGCTGAAGACACCTTGTTGGACCAGAGTACTTTTCTGGCCAAGCCGTGGCTGTTTCAGGATTTGGCTGGTCCAGAATGAATTCTTATTTAATGTACTCCTATATACCTCACTGAACACAGCCACAAGCCCACTTTGGACCTGGAAGCCTGACGAGGACGGTCCAGCTCCTGTCCTTTGTCTCCTACTAGTTGCAAGAAAATACGCTCACAAACACGCAGTGGAAAACAGCAGCAGGCAGGAGACAGCCCCTGCTCGCTCCCTGCTGTTCAGCACGCTGAGCAAACCCCGCTGTGCCCACAGCATCTCCCTCCTGCAGCAGATCTTCCCTGACCCGCTGCATTTCTGCTAATCCAGTTTCTGGTTCAAACGTGCACAAAAGAGCAAACTCTTGACTTAACGCGAGGGAGCGGGGCGTCACGGGCTGCGATGACCCATGCGGGGTGTCCCAGAGAGCCCGCAAACCGCCAGCGTGGGAGCGGAGGAGCACAACGGAACAGGTTTTTTTTTTTTTTTTTTTTTTTTTTTTGAAAAAATGTTTTCNAGATGCTCCTGGGGAGCGCCATGCCTTCAGGCCCAGCTGCCTGGATCGCTGCGCTCGCCCCCACAGGCACTGCTGGAACCGCCTCATCGCTCATCGACAATTAATGCCAGCGCTGCCAATGGGATTTTATTAATATTACTGTGAACCATTTATTTTGTTTATTTTTCTTTTTTTTTTTTTAATGCCTCGCATAGGCCATTTGGACAAATTAAATACAATCATTTTCTGCCAGTTAGGCAAATGGCATTCCCACATTTCTAAGACAAACACTGTAAATAAAATATTAGGCTGTCGAACTGCCACTGAACGTTACTCTTACAGTAACACCCCTGGAGAAACAGTCACGCGGTGGTGGTCCTTTCCCAGGGGGCTGGCACAGGGCTCTCATCTGCCACTGGTAACAGAGATCCCATGGGGAACCAGCGTGTTGTAGGGGCTTGGCCACAATAGGAACTGCTACCACAAGACCTCAAGCACCAAGGGCTGTCCCCCTTCCCCAAAACAAACTGGGAACAGCAGAGGCCACGTAGGGGAAGGGGCCAGGCTGAACGGCAGAGACAAACAGAGAATTTGGAGGGTGCCTTGGCACCTTCACCCCTGCGGAAGCCTGCTCTGCAGGCACAGAGAGCCCACGCCCCCCTCAGTTCTCCTTCAGCTTGAAGGGAAGAAGGAGTTTCAAGGAAACAAGAACATTTCACCAGCTGTTGAATGCTGAGACTTCACGAGCTTTCTCACCAGCCTCCCCAGATCCAGGTTCCTGCTGCTGACCCAAGGTGGGCTTGCTCAGAGCAGCTCCTCCAGGAGGGCACGCAGCCCCTGCACGGTGCTCAGCTCACACCCCTGCAAACCAGCACATGTCAGCCCAGCAGCCACGTTCCCCATCTTTGTGCCAGGTCGCAGGAGACTCGAAGGCAAGCAACCTGCTAGGAGTCAAACCAAGGAAATCATGACTTCCCACAGCAAGAGCTGCCAAAATGAGCAGTGGCATCGCATTAAATACCAGGCCCTCTCTCTCCATGGCACAACATGACGCAAAATAAAACCTGTACTTCACCAGCCTGACAATATGCCAATGCAGGAGTTAGCACTGTTTCTCCTCCTGTTGTTTTACTTTATTTATTTCCCAGAGTTACATCCCCGATGCTCCAAGACCCGTCTCCAGGCACAGGCACACGTACATGGGACAGAAGTCCACGAGAAGTGATATCACATATTGATCCATGCAAGCTGCAGCTCGTCCCAGTTGTGAGGGAAATACCATCCCCTGAAAGCTGCACACAAAGGCAATACAATAAAGGGATGGGAGTAAAGTCATCCATGAGCAAGCAGTGGCCACCAGCCAGCACTACTCCATGCAATTCGGATGCCTACAGCAAAGGGCAGCAAACCCACAGGTTACAGGCGCAACGGAAAGCAAACGCGACACACTTTGCTGCTGCTAGAAGAGTGAGCACACTGTTTGGCAAAGTCAGCTAAGTCTACCAGGGTCTGAAGAGCACACCAAGGTGGCCTTGGCAGCAGACAGAAACATGGCTAAAGTCACCAGTTTGGCTACCCGGAGAAGCAGGCGACTCCAGCCACCACCTAATATCTGGCCAAACAAGAGGGAAACCAAGGGACCGCCATCCTTCCTCACCGACTTGCTCGGTGCCTTGGGACGCCTGCCTTTGCCAGCCCACCCCGGAGGAGCCCCACCAGCTGTCTCACAACAGGCAGGTGAAGCTCAGCTCGGTGCTGTTCGCAGAGCATTTAGAAATCCTTTGCTACAAGGGAGAAGGACACATCGATCTTACCTGCTGGGCATTCAGTTTAAGCGGCTGAACGTAGAGGTAGCGGGCAGCCAGCAGAGCCGAGGCCAGGAGACGCAGTCAGCGTGACCACGCAGGAGCTTCTGGCTGCCAAGCAGCCTCCAGCTCCATCACGGAGAAGCTGCGTGGGTCACAGAAGCCAGCAGGACAAAGGGAGCAGACAACGTGCCTGCTCCAGAGAGCAACCAGGCACCAGCCTAACGCGGTGCAGAGCACAGAACCATCACTTCCATCTCTGTCTTCTAAAGTTGTAGCTTTTGTACCACCCAGGAAAGCCAACAAGCTGGAGAAGCCCTCGTGCAGCCAGCTTTTGACTCAGGAGCAGGAGCAAATACATCCTCAGCACACGCCACCAGCCAACAACTCTTCTCGAGGCTACCTACCAGCCACCCCTCTGACCAACAAGCTTCACAAGTGGGACACGGGTGGGACACGGGTGCTCTGGGCGAGCTTCCCACCCTGCAGTCTTTTGTGGCAGAAAGACAGAGTCCTGGGCTCTGGCCATCAGCTAGAGCAAAAGCAAATTTTTTTAATGCAAAAGCAGATGAGCAGCAAGTGGTGAATGATTAACTGCTTGTGTGTCATGTGGAAGTGATGCCAAAGCCCCTCTGCAGACACGCTGCACACGTTCTGCCTCTGGGGAGCTTCCAAGGGCCAGGAGGCAAATGGAAAAAGTACACTCCCAGGACTCGGACACTTGCCCATGGTGGACGAAACAGGGAGTGCCCACAGGCTCAGCTCACACCGATTCAGGCCTGCAGTTCACTAATTGCTGTATTTTCATTTCAAACATCTGTAGGACCTGTTTGGGTAGAGGCTAAGTTTCAAGATTTCTGGATAAGGAACAGGGATCTGTAGGATCACCATTAATGCATGAGCTATTTCTGGGACACTGATCTCTGACAGCCCCACCACCCAAATTTAGTATTCAAAGATTTCCTTTGCAGACTCCAAGAGTCAGACAACCAGATTTTAAGTTTAAACTTGTGCTAATAAACATGAGGTTAACAAACAACAACCCAGTTTCAAGATGAGGCTCACAATCAACTACACTTTTTACCTGAAGTGATTTTTATTCATCAGGAGAGAATAATTAAGAAAACCACAGTTCACTTCAAGCCCAGAAAGCACTTTTTTTTTTTAAACCATGCAATTCACCGTAATTTGCCCAGGATCCAAAATGTCACAGCATAGACGCAAAAGCAGAACTCTTGGATTTGCTCATCCAAGAGACATGATTTTTTTTCTCTGCAGACAGAAAAGCAGCTAACTGCAGAAAATTGCAAAAATATTTTTCCAGAGAACCATAAGTCACATGAGTCACCCTTATTCGCAGATGATCCCAGACCTGAACTCCAACATCATCAGTCACACCGAGCAGAGGAGACCAGCAGCTAGCTGAAAACAGGCAGCTTGTCTCGGCGGCTCCGCGGAAGGCCAGGGGACTCAAGCAGCACGCAGAGGACACGCACGCCTTCTCTTACACAACACTGCCATTATTTATTAGCTCAAGTAGTTCAGCTTCCCGGGGAACGAACTCGGGGCTGAGGGCTCTGCACAATGTTTTCTGGGCTGTAGCCCCAGCAGATGGAGGAAGGATGAATGCTGAGGACCAGCCACGCGTAGCCAACCCTGCAGACTTGCACAGGACCACCCACTCGGGTCCTTGCTAGATGCCACCCCAGCAGGGGCAACGCTGTCCCCAGCACGCACAAGGGGAAGCCCAGACGCCGCAAAACCCCGCTGCCGCCCTTCTCTACGCAAAGGGATCGCTGCAGGTCAGGACATGGCGTTGCCGCCGCACCACGCTGTGGTCAGGTGCATCAGGAGCAGGTCCTCCACCCCAGCTGCTGCCTGCCCGGGGAGCCGGCACACCGTGGGACCCCACGCACAGAGGGACAGGAGAGCAAAGGACGATTATTTCTCCCTGCTAAGGGATTTCAGTGTGGAGCAAAGCCGGGATGCTTCGCAGCAACCTGTGAGCAGGACAGGACTTGGAGCGGCTGCTGCAGGGCGCTAGGGCTCGTAAAGCCAAGTGCTGGGGCTGGCCACGAGCACACACTGCCTCCCCCAAGCAGCAGCCACGCACAGCACCTCCACAGCACCCTCCTCCCGAGGATTTCGGGGTACACAGACTCGTGAAACCTCACAAACCCTGCGAGAGGGAGCGAAGTAAATGCAATTAAAAAAAAAACAGAAAGGTAAGCGGGGGAAAGTGAGAAAAACAACTGACAGAGCAGCACGCTCAACACACGCAAGAGATCAGGGGCTCGGCAGCAGCTTTCCCCACGCTACGGTGGGATCCGACAGCCAACGGTGCTCCAAACCCTCAGTTTGTTCAACTTCGCCCCAGCCAGCGTGAGGATGGTTCCCAGCGCGCCCCAAAGCGCTGCGGAACGGCCCGGGGACACCGCGGGCACTGCCACAGTGCTGCTCCTTGGAGGGACTCGCAGCAGAGCAGCCCCAGCTGCCGGCAGCCCCCGGGCCATAGCGAGCAGCGAGGGACATCCTCGCTGTGCCCGAGAGCCTCAGCTTTGACTGCTGAGATTCTGCACCCGCAAGCAACGACGGAGACTGTTTCACAGGTGGAGAAGAGGGAGACCCAGGCCCCAGCAGGGGTCCGGGGGGACGCGGAAAGCCCCAGCTGCTCCCGTTCCCTCCCAGCTGACGGGTGGATTCGCAGCCCGGCGGTGACACACAGAGCTGCTCCCCGGCTGGATCGCTCCGGGAACGGCTCTGCTGGGCCACTTCTGCCCCAGGGGCTGCGTTGTTTTTATTTTATTTCAAGCGAAGCTATGCCTAGAGGCGCTGCGCAGGCTGAAGGAGGGCAAACCTGCCCGCTCCGCCCGTCGCAAAGCTCCTCGCCAGCTCCCACCGGGCGCTCCGAAAGCCGGCTCCGGCAGCGCGTCGAGCAGGGCGCTGCCCCCCCACGCCCCAGACCCCCG
>VXAA01006453.1:876547-906410 GCA_013399115.1 Anseranas semipalmata
CTAACGCCGCCTCCCCGGCCTCCCGCCGGAGCGCTGTGCGGCGGCGAACCCCGGGCCGGCGTCTGCGCTGAGCAGGCCCCGCGCCCAGCCTCTCCCCCGTCCCGCGCAGCCGTTCCTTCCTCTCCTGCCGCCCCGCTAACGGGCAGCCAGCCACGCGCCCCGTCGTTAATGCGCTCGTGCACCTGGAGCTGGGACCCTCGAGCCCCAGTTCCTCACACCTGCAAAGCACGCTGCCGAGCTGTCCTTGCTTCTCCGCCCCGACCGCATCCTGGTGTTCCCAGAGCACTTCCAGGGTGGTACATTTCAGAAAACAGCACAGAAAACGCAAAAACCCAGAGTTTACTTGCACTACCTGGGTAACTCGGCCTGCTGACAACCCAAATGAGTGACAGGAATCATCCTGTACAGAATCGCTACTTAACTCAATTTGTTAATAGCTCCCATGCCCAAGCCATTCGTACCCAAGGTCCTGTGCTCTGCCGCTGGAATTTGCAATGATTTCTCCTCTGACCACAGAGCTTTGCTCCAGAATCTCACCTCTCATTTAAAGACGGTATATTTTTAGCCTTCTGTTTGTACAGGGACCTCTGACAATATAAGTTGTTCAGGCATGGCTATACTGTAAGCTGCAATGGTGCATACAGATATTGGAGACAGCCGTGTCAGAGATTAGAGTACCAGAAGCAGCTTAACAGAGATCTCAGTGCAGCCTCCAACGTAGACATACAATGAATATTAACAGTGATAATACTGCATTGCTGATCTTTGCAAAAACATCAGATAATTCAATAAATACCCCTGATGCCTAACAGAGGTGACCTGAGAAACATAATATAATAAACTAAACAAATCAATGTTGTACAAGCCTCACAGCAGAATTATGGTGGTCTTACCACCACAGCTGTACTTTCTTTTTGTTCCCTCCATAGCTGGGACTTCCATGTTAGAGATATCAAGTCTTCTCTTATTATTGACACACTTAGTTCAGTTTTGGACAGTGGAATGATACAAGGGACCCCTTGACAACTCAAGTGGCTGATTCTTTAGCCTAAGTATTTGGTGAGTAATCTTGATACAGTAATGGGAGGGAGGAGTATGACCAGCTACAGGGAAGAAGTCTATGTAGGGGGTTTAAGAACCTTATTTTCTTTTAATCACCAAGGCCTTACCCAGCATCACCTCCAATAGAAAGAGATCTCCTAGAACCATGAATGTTGAATAATGCACTTTAGAAACCAGCTCTGTATTTTTGGGTGACAGCCTTGGTAACATCTAGGAGAGCAGATCTGGCATCCCAGATTGCCCAGAGAGAATTAAAGTGATCCTCATTGCAGGAAAGAGACAAGCATCATCCAGATTGTCTTCAGAAAAAGTAAAATGTAACTGCTTTATAGCTATGGTGCAAAGTGCATGTTTTCGTCAGATTGACAAGTGTAGCTGAGCTTTCAACTATGGAACATCTGGAGAACACAAAAAGGCTTTTCTTAGCACTATTCTGATCTGATAAATCAGGTCTGCTATTTTTTGTGGCCTCCAGGCATGGAAGTGCCATCTGAAACATGAACATAAGGTCTGTCTAGACTCCAGAAACAGTCTGAACAAAGTCAACCAAAGTTTAGCTAGCAACATTTAAAGAAAGTCAGCATTACAGTGCAGGGGCTGGAGCAGGTCACACGATGCTGGGATGTGCAGCTGTACCCTTGCCAGCCAGAGGTTTCATTTTTCCAGGTTGGCAGGAGACACTTCTCCACCTGGGCGCTTCCTTCAGCAGTCACCAGGGCAGCGAGGAGAGCAGCCAAGGGGCAGAAAGGAGCACGGCGCGTTGTCCGGCGGGGACGCGAGGCCTTTGCTCAGGGAGAGGCAGCTCTGCTCGCCCACAGCCAGCCAGGGCCATGCAGGGGCCTGCCCACACAGGCAGCCGTGCACGGAGCTGCACCTCACAGAGAAGACCCCGCACCCCGCTGGGCTCCTGCCTGCTCGAAGATCCAAAGGTCACGTATCTTGAAGCCGCAAGGGCTGAGGATACACACATGGCTCACTTCCACGTAGCCATCCATCCACAGCACTTCCTTCCCTTAATTCTCACTTCAAAGCCCATCCATACCCTCAGCTGAGACAACTGCAGTAGTTTTCTTAGACAAGCTTCTGTCATGGTTCCTAACTAAGCTGTGCAAGTGAAGAGCAGCCCCAGCACAGGGATTTTTCCCACAAGACCTCTCCTCAGAGAGCCCCCTCTACATAGAGAGAGCAGGGTAGCTGGAAGAAGAGTGCAAGACATCTCAGGGTGGTTTTCTCTGAGCTTGCTGCCACCAAGTGGCTCCTTCCTCATCCTGTGCTCCGCCCCTGGGCTGGACACTCGCCCTCCCTGGTGAAGCTCCTGCTCCCTTTGAGCAGGGTCAAGTCTGCTTCCAGGTGCTCAAACAGGTGTGTAGGCATGGGTGAAAGCAGTTTACCTACTGAAGGACTCTGAGCTCAGCCCTGATTTCAGTTCAGGAAAACTCCTGGAAAGTCAGAAGGGGAGAATAGGAAGTGTTTGTCCCAGCGGGCAGAAAGAGCCATGGAGTCCTTTCCCCATAGCAGATGAGAGGCACCTCTGATGGTCTAACCACTGTGCTCTTCACCCAAATCTAAACCATTTCTCTGCAAGCCTTTGGGATGTGTTTACCCATATGGCAGTGCCAGATAGTAAAGTGCATGCTACCATCCTCCACTGTGTGGTTTTTGGAAAGAAAAATGTTATCTGCATTACTCATCTAAACGGGCCAAATTCCTGAACTGCCCAAAATACTCTCCTTGTCTGAAAGAGCTCTCTAACACTGGTCAGAGGTTGCAGGTATGCGTTTGATTTTCTGAAAAATCTATGTTGCTGTGCCCCAGATCATCTATCACCCTGCACACCCTTGGCCTTTCACTACCACCACAAATATCCGAGCTGTGCCAGAAGTCCAACAGACTCTCTTAAACACGGCCTAGAGCTAGATACCATTCAGGCAGCCTCCAGCCGATCACCTCCACAGGCACCATAAAAAGGCCAGACAGAAATTACTCCCCCAGGAGTGGCTCCATCCTTAATTTATTCTGATGCCCAGCCACAAGAGGCACAGAGGGTGAATGTTGATTATTTCCGCATTTAACAGAAGATGAGCTGCCTAGGATAGCATATATGCCGACCAGGACAAAAATACCTTCTGGTTCATGGTTTCTGGCCAATGTCCAAGCAGTAAGGTGGTGGAGGGCAATGAGCCGGAGCAAAGTTAAGGCAAAGAGCATACAGTTAACCAGGAACTGGAATTTGAATCACTTTGTATTAAATAGTACTGTTAAACATTCTCTTAAGTGGTATTTAAGGTCATTGTAACCTTAAAGTTATCTTCATGAAGATTTTTCTTAATGAAAATGAGAACAGAGAAGTTCCAATAAGCTACAACTAACAGTTCTGCAATGCACTCGTGCTCCTCAAGAGAGAAATGTCTGCTGAAAGGCCAACCATGGCCAGATGAATCTCCCTTGAGAGTCTGAAGGAGCCAGGAAAGTCTTCAAAGATTGTTATCTGGGACTCTGGACCCTTGGGAGAAGGAGCCATTAACCCCCTCTGAGCCAGGTAACCCATCCATCCACCACTGCAGGAACTGTACCACTGCAAGACTGGGCACAGCCTTAGAGAAGACAGCGGCATTATCTCACCATTGTTACTCAATGCTGCATTGCTTTGCTGAAGTGGAAATTCTCCAGGTCCCTCTCAGGAACACCCTTCATGCAGTGAGGTTCCCTAGATCAGCATGGGGTGTCAAAAGGGTAAAGTGACTGAGGGACTCGGGAGGGTGACACGGGATGCTGCAGTCCTCTGAATCCAGGTTTAGCTCAGATTAAGATTAGCATTGTGGAAGTGATTGTTCCCATCAGTGCCCACAAACTGGCCAAGCAATTGTTTCCCACCCAGCTCTGTGCTACAGCTCACTCATCTCTTGGGATGTAGCTCTACATGAGGATTTCAGTTTTCCCTATGGCAGAGGCTCAGTAGTCACATCCCAGTGCAGCTGAGCCTCTGCAGTCAGAACTGCATGGCCACATCTTTCAGCCTGGGTCTCTGGAGACAACCAAGCCAATCCTGGGTCAATCCCTGTGCAACAACTCAACACAGCAGGATAAAGAGGAATGGATTTAGGGCAGAATCAGGCAGGATCTATCAACAGCACAGAAACACTCTAGAGCCATACACCTGTCATGAGATCTTTTGAAAGTGTAGAAACAGAATAAATATTTAAGTGGAATTAGTTATATATTAATACAAATGATTAAACTAGAAGATCCACTTATAATCAACTTGATCAGCTTTATGAGCCTGACTTAAGTTTTCATCCTCCCTTCTACCACTTTTCTTATGTCCTTTTCTCACCCCGGATCATTTGCTTCTCTTACTGTACCTTAACTTTTCTAGGACAGGGATTTATTTCCCACCTTTATGGTAAAGCACGTAGCACTTCTTCTTGTGCTTCGAATTAATTAACAATAAAATCTTTTTATGACAATCTGATGACTATTTGCTCTCCTCTATGGGCAGCACATCACAGTACTGAATGTGACCTGAACTGCAATTTAATCCTCATAGAAATTCTAAGCTTTTAAAGCTCAATATAGCTACCAGTTTAGTGCTCATAACAGTCCTCTTAGCTGCAAAGCAAAAGCAGCTTGCAGTGCTCATCTGGCAAAATGATGAAGCTCCAGTCTTCCACTACAGAGGAATGCCAGACAAAAAAAAACGCTGTCTGGGAAGTAACCTGTGAAAAATATCCTACCCAGTTTCTCACATATCCCATAAGAGTGACTTGCACCCTGCACAGCAAGCTGGGTTCAAGTCGAGTGCCCTGAAAAAATGCTCAACTTTCCTAAGAGTCACAGCAACATAGTTATTTTTGAAGCTCAAACACTCAAAATAACCTAGACAATTAACAGAAAACTTTTCAAAACATTTCAGCCCTGGCACAGAGCGTGAGAAACCTCAGGCTGAGGGGAGGCCAGAAGAAGCAGCCGTGGATCTGACAACCCCAGAAGCACCATGATGCCCCTGATCCACAACCTTGGCCAGGCAGGGCCCAGACCCACCTCTAGGTGACAACTGGAGAGTACCAAAAAAAAAGAAAGAAAAGTGTTGGAATCCAGAGAATATCAGGAACAAGTATCCATCATATTAAGCTGGAAAAAAAAAAAAAAAAAAAAGCAGAGAAATCCAGCATGCTGGTGCTTTCCAGCTTCTTTCTCTGGCTGGCAGTAGTGCAAGGAGTACCAGCACGTCCCTTCCCATCTGCAGCACTCTCAGTCCCTGCAATTCCAGCCAAATCACCACAGTGCTGAAGATTTACCGGTTTCTACCTTTTTCTGTTCATGTTATATTGGAACATCTTAACTCCCAGGGAGGCGGGAGAAGGGAACTTTGGGGATATTTATTGAAATCACAGCCTCAGTGGAACCACAGCCAAGGCAAACTTTGATGACCTGCAGTCAGCCTACAGTCAACCCGAAGCTCTCGCAGAAACCAAGCCAAAGTCCCCTCGTGACCTTTATGAAGTCTTCCAGCAGGGAAACCCCTCGCACTGGGATCACAGGTCCAGCCATTTTGCAGAAGCCCCCAGCAATGACAGCTCTCCCCAGCACAAGTTGGGTGATTCAATCCCTGCCCAGGTGCCCCTCCAGGCCCTGCCAGTGGTGGGACAGCAGAGGCTGTCCCTCAGCCTGCGTGTGAAGCATCCACCCCCCTTGTCCAGATGTGCACAGAACTGTTTGTTTTGTCAGGATTTCAGTACTAGCATCCAGTGTTTCCCTCCCGTGTTGGAGTTGAGCACTAAGACACCACAAGAGAGCAGGAAAGCCAGGCTGACCCACTCGGTGATGTGACAGCGGGGTCTTGGCACAGGCCCACACCACCCTGCCAACAGCCTGACCAAGACCAATGCCACAAGTCCCTGAGAGCACTTGGCCCCAGCTGAAGGAGATGAGGGTTTGAGGGCATTTGCTTCAGGGAACTGTGTTCACATCACCCCTGTTTGTTATCTCCGCACTTGCTGGCCCCTTCTGAGTCCTGTGGCAGGCACATTGGGCTCCCCAGTTTCCAGATCAGGTTCCATAGAGTGAAGATATTTGGAGGTGCGAGCCTGAGGGCAGAGATTGCCTCTGAAGCTCCCCAGTGCTGGTGTCCGAGGCAAAAACTTGTTGGACTGCAAAGTCCAACACCTCACTATGTCCATCACCACTGCCTTTATGGTGTTGTCCTCACATCCAGCTTTCCCTTCCCTGAATTGAGGCATCTCAGGCTTTTTGTTTCTCCTTGGAAGGCAAGGTGCCTCATCATTAGGAAGCCATTTTTATGGCACATATCATACAATAAGGATATGTGATAGAAATTACTTTGTAATGGTAATATGGAAAGTCAGATTCACATTCTCTAAAAATTCACATTTTAGGACAAACATTTTTTCCCCCAAAGAAAAGAATGCTTTAGAAGTGCTGAACAAAATGACCTCCACCACTTTCACATAGGAGAGGGGGACAAGAATTATGGAGAAAGAAATTCCACTGTTTAAAAAATGACCCCTCATTTTTGCTCGTAATTATCTCCAATACCTGAATGCAAGGCTTGGCAATAAAGAGCTGTCACTGCGGGAGCACAGCAGCCAGAAAAAGGAGTGAGAAATGGGAGGAACTGCCTAAGCCACTGTGCACAGAAGCAATATTATTTCATTTGAAAGCTTGGACGTCTGCAGAGATGCTCAGCGCATCAGCGCAGCTTTTTCAGATGCAGAGATACATCATCATCACAAGCATATATGCATGTGCACATGTGTTTCACACACAGAGATTAGTTTCTAAGTCTAATTTGAGCTTCCATCAGACACTGCATCCTCTGCTGCTGACTGAGGACAAGGAAAATCTCTCCCACAGGAGCAAAGAGCTATTGCAAACCTGACCATCTCTGTTTGAAGGTCACAGCAAGATTAAAGAAATGTGCCATCTCCAGCAAATATATATAATCACTGGTGCATGCAATTCCTCTCTAAACGTGTGCACTGCAACATACTTTTCTCCATGGAGAGAGGATGAAAAAGGCTGTGTGAGACAATTAGAATCATACTGCTTAATGGAATACCAAAGAACACTTACATGTTATTTTAGCACAGCAAAGTCTATGCAGACAAAAATAACCACACTGATAGCCCCAGGTTTTACAACCCCGTGTAGAGCTGTGTGCAGTCTCAGCCTCCTGGGAGGCACACTGCCATACATCAGCCTTTCACACTTCTGACACCAACCCTTCACATTCCATAGCCTGGCTCTTTCCTCCCTCAAGCTCAGACTCCATTGCCACAGCACCACAAGCACACACACCATGATCCTGCCTGGCTGGGCAGTAGCCCCGTACCCACTCCTCCACAGACAGGACACAGCTCCTCCCTACCGGGTATCCCAGGGCAGCCAGGCAGGGACCAGCAGGTATAGGAAGCCAAGGAACCGCACCACAAGCATGGTAGAAACCCAGCAGAAGGAAGATCCAAAGCAGGGTAAGAGGCAACAGTTTGCCTTTATCAGTTGGTGCAGGGAGGCGCTTGATGGGAGGCAGCTGTGGCCAAAAGAGGCCAGCTGCATCTTGTAGGGCCGTTTGGTCTCTGCCAGGCTCTGAAGAACAGCTTTGCTTTGACAGATTTCCAGCCCTCAGAGACTTCTGCATTCCCACACACATAATCTAGGATAAAATAAATTTTATCTGCTTTATTTTTTATTTTATTTTACCTCTTCTGCTCTCCAAACATCACATCCTCATTCATCTCTGAAGGCTGTTGTGCAAATAGCCTCATTGCATCGGGGGATTTGCTCTGCCCAAAGATGGGCAGCTGCTCAGACCTCGGTGGTGGTGGCTCCACATTCCCAGCTTCGGTCCACCTGAGGCCGCTCTCACCACATCCCTGAAAGTGAACTTTGAAGCCTAACTTTAAACTTTAGTTCCCAAGTCTGAGTTTTCTAGCTGTCCCTCTCTTTGTGTCACCCCCGAGGGCATTTCTTTCTCTTCCAGTGTTTGGAGTGAGACCAAGATTCAAATTTAGCAAGGTTTGTAGTACAGGAGCACAGATCTAATTTCACTAAACTGTGCTCTGAACAGGGGCACCAAGGAGAAGAGCCACATTTCATACCTCCCGGCTGTGGGAGAACATGCTGCAGCTAACTATTTTAAAGGAATGGCCTGAGACTAAGCCTTTCTGGTACTTGTGAGGGAAAACCTGCTTCTCATTCTTAGAGGATATAAATAACAACGTTTGTCAAAAAGGAGACATGGGAAAAGATGGACAAAAAATGAAACATGGGCATTTCTAATGGATGCAAAAGGAGATTTGTTCTGTTTCTCAGAACCCTTGTAAATTGTTGGGGTTTAGGTGCTTTACGAAAAGAAAAAATCTGTAAATTGGAAAGTGAGCTGCTCACCCCTCCTTTACTAACTCTTCTTCTTCTTGCAGATGAGCAAATATGCCAAAGCTGGGCCTGCCAGATATGGGCTCATCGGGGCATTGCAGGGGGTTGGATTTGGGAGTGAGGAGAGGCATGGTCTTTTTGCTCACTACAGAGGCAGGGGTCAGATATGAAGGTAGAGCTGAGATTTCAGAGTCAAAACTTCCTCCGCACGAGGGAGGTGGAGAGATGGTTAAACCTCAGGTCTCAGCTCAGCGAGTCACTGGTGTGGGAGAGCACCGGACCCCTTCCCACGGACATTCACTTGCCAACAGGCAGAAGCTCAGCCAGCTGTGTGCAGGGTGGGCTACACATTTCATCTGCAGGCAAACCCACCCCTACTGTTTTAGTCCAGTCATCACATCCTATGCACAAGTTCATTGTGAACCCTGTCAGGCATGGCTCTTCTCATGATCTCATCACTGCTCTTAAATCCTTAGGATTCACCTGAATCTGGAGGGGGCCTCAGCAGAACTGTGACCAGCTCGCACAGTGATGAAATGCAAAATGTTACGATGGCTATGGGACAAATTCTTCTCGTACAACCCCTGCACCCTGCAGAGTAAAGGTGACGCCCTACCAGAAACATGGGGCTCTTCTTCAGCATCTTGTGTGTGCACCAGACACAGGGGGGTAATGGACAGGGAGTGAAACACGGTGAGGGAAGAGAGACCTAGATAAAAAGGAATGGATGGAAAAGGACGGAGGGTTGCAGAACAAGCCAGAAGGAAGCAATCACACTCAGGAACGTAAAACCCCAATCTGTAATGGACAAGGAGAAGCAAATGCTCCCCTTTGTCCCATCTCCCTCCTTCTGCTTTCTGCTACTCTAGGTTCTTTTAGCACCTGGATCAAAAAAGAGAGCAAGGAGTAAACAACATGAGAGCGTAATCACTAGCAAAGGAAGGGAACAGTTTTCTGCTCACTAGCAGATTCTGCTCACTGGCAGAAAACTGACAGGAGGGACCAATAAAAAAGGCTGACAGCCTTTTATGACGTGATGAAGTGGAAAATGAAAGGTTTGAGCCAGAAAAGCCGAGAATGACAAACGGGCATCAGAGTGAAAAATGTCCAGCAGATCTGGAAGTGAAAGTCCAGCCTCCCGGAGCCTGGGGGGGCTGACAGGAGGGACCACTCGCAAAGGAGGGACGTTATGTGCGAGAGGAAGGCCAGGAGTTCCTCAGCTGGGTGCCCGAGGCATGGCAAGGAAGAGCCAGGAGGCCGTTCCTCACACCGTCCTGGTCACGCTGGGACGAGAAAAGAGCAGAGTCACTGGTGTGAGGGAATGGCAGGCATACGGTAAGGAAAAGGAGGCAGGACAGATGGTGCATCACTCATCCTGGAGGTGAGGCAGGATAAAACTGAGGGTTAGTGGATCCGGGGTACCGCAGGAGGGGATTAAGCATGACAAAAGATCTGGCTGTTATCTGGAGTGCAACAGAGTTGTAGCAGAGACCAAAGATTTCTGGTCCGCAGGGTGGGAGAGAGAGGTCTGGGCCAGCTCTGTATGAGAGCACATCCATCTCAATCTGAGTTTCTTTTAAATCTTCTGCAATAGAAATGATTTGTGATGGCATCAGACCATTAGGTCATTGCCCATCCATCATGAACTGAGGCCCACACAAATTTCCATTCCACTGGCCACTGCAGTACAAATAAAGCTTGCAGTCCATTTTTGGCTCAGATTCATTTCTTTCACTAATAAAATATCAGAACCAGTGACCTGGCACTGCCTTCGTGGGCTGGCCTGAGGCTGGCTGTGCACATTTGTTCAGGTGCCCAATTTTTGGCTCCAGACCGGGCAGAAGTCAATACATGCACTGCAGGCAGTGTCTCTAAGTTTGGAAGGGTGTCCAGATACTTCTGGTTTTGTGCCTCCACTGATTTTGTCATTCCTTGTCCTTGGCCCACATGTCATGCTTTGCTGTGGGTTTACTGAAGTCCAGAGTTCAGAGCTTTAAGCAGGACTCAGAAGAGAGTTTATGGATGCCACAGAGGTCAGAAATGAAGAAGTGGGACAGACAGACATACCTGAAGGGAAGCACTTTCTTCCCCTCTCTGAAGAGCGTTCAGATATGGTTCTGAATCTCCTGTTCAGCAGCTTGTCCTCAGTAAAATACCCAAATCTCATGCCTTTTTGTGTTCTTTCCCCCACCCCAAGCTATCTTGCTGCAGGTGGGAAGCCTTTTTTCCAGCACTATTACGCTGTTTCCAGCTACGCTGTACTTCAGGTGCAATGCCCTACCACAACCCCACCTGCTGGGTCATGAGCTCAGCTACTTTCTAGGGATTTGAGGTTTCAGAAATGATACATTTGAGCCTTGTGACACCTTGCAGGAACAGGATTTCCCTAGGGAGCCATCTGAAGGAGCAGTGACGCATTTCTCACATTCACTGTGTGTGCTTTGGGCCTCCTTGACGTGAAAGCAGCAGGGAGCAGAAGCAAAAGGCAAAATCACGAGGTCAGTGATGATTACAGTGAGAAACAGAGGAGCTCAGCTCCCCAGGACTGTTCTTCTGCACCTTTGCTCCTGAGGCAGATGGCCCATTGGTCCTCTAACAACCTCCCACCTTGTTTAGGTGGCACTCCAATGCCTGGTTCCTCTGCAGGTTCTTTTGTCCAAGTCTGATGGGCTACAGCAGGGGTCCAGGCTGCTGGCAGTGCATAAATGCACCTAGCCAGGAGCCCAAGGCAGGAACACAAATTTAATGCGTTTTATTCCCTATTTTCAGAAAAAAAAATGTATTAACTCACTGCATGTTTTCACTGTTAAAAGACAGAGGAGCTCGTTGATACACAAGCACTACTGCTTTAATATACTGACAGCAATAAACCAGTACAAATCTCTCAGGCTGGACCCAGCTGCTGGATTTGAGGTGTTTATAGCACTGCATTGCCAGGGGAATAAGCTATAACCACATAACAGGCCTCTGTACCCGCCCCCCTTCACAGCATCAAATCAAATTTCAGTTAGATGAACAAACAAAAAGACTATCCAAAAATCCAATTGAAATAATAATTAACAGCAGGTAAGCAAGGTCTAAACTTCTGGTTGGCATGAGCAGACAAAGGTGCATGCAGAGGGTCCTCTTCACGTGGTCTGGAGCAGCGTAGAGAATGTGTTATTTCACACACCTCAGGGGGCATTAATAGCCATAGCTAGCAAGGACCATTGACATCGAAGCACTTCACTGCTGAAGACACAGCCATGGTGTTCCTCAAGCCTGACCAGATGACATCCACTCATCTGTCTCCTTGCAGCTACTGTCCACCTTCCCAAAGGGCTCGTCATTGAGTTACCTTGCAACATGTGCTTGCAGAGCACAGATGTTGATGGGCTGGCACAGTTTCAGCAGAAGTGATAAGGATCTGGAATTCAAAAGCAACATTAAATACCAACACAGGTTGTTCCCCTATTTCTGAAGTTGCGTTTACATCCTTTTTGCCAAAACCATTAATCTCAAATCTGCAAAGATTTTGGCTACCACATTTCTTGGTGATAGGAGACTTGTTAAAAAAAAAAATCTCCCTAGCTCTTCTCAAACTAACACAAGAAATATCACTCAATTTTCACAGTCATCCCTGAAAATATGAAGTGTGAAAAACAAACTATCTAGAGAGAACCAAGTTCTCACTACTGACCGCAATGGTCAGAGAAATTATCCCGAACTAACTAGACTTTGGCTTCAGTCCAGCACAGCAACTCCTACATTCCCATCCTTGCCCTCATGGATCATTCTGGGTATTCTTTTCCTGTGTGCTTTGTACGCAGCACCCCATTGCTTTTGGAATCCCCCTTAACTCCAAGTTGACTGTGTTTGTCAGGCTTCTCCCTTTGTCTTTGTTCAAGATAAAAATATAGTCCTGTAAGGATAACAGTGGAAATATCATCCTGTTTTTACTGGTATGTATTTCCCATCTTTATTCCAGCACAATTTGTTCCATTTAATTTCCCAGTAAAAACAAACAAACAGCGATTTATAGAAGAATAAGGCTAGTGAGGTTACTGACTCCATCCTCTCCCTTAAGTAAAGTTCTGAGATTTAAAAAATGAGCACATATTTAGCAAGAGAAAGTTTGTTCAGGGCTGGAAGTCTGGTTTTGTATTTCTTCCCAAGGAACAGGGATTCTTGGAAAGCTACTAAGTTGCATTTTTCAGAAAAACTCATTTGGCTCTTTTTTTTTTTTTTTTTTGAAGCGTTTGTCTGGAAGAGCAAATTGTGGTGCTAAAACACAGCAAGGGGAGGGAACACGTGCCAAGGTCACGTCCACAGCAGTAGCAATGGCCAGCTGCACAGCAGCAGTATTAAACCTCCCTTTGATACAAGATACCACTCACAGCTACTTTTTAAGAGCTATAAAAATCCAGAACAGGCACACATTAATTAGAGCAGCTCACAGCGAAGAGCTGCGTGTCCGTCATGGCAGCTGGTGTCTGAAGGGCATGGTAGTGAGTATGGGAGAGGAATACCCATGCACAAAGTTAGCTGGAATATTTTCATCACCTCCAGGTTTGTCAGCAGGCAGTACAGATGGTTTGCAGCTAGGGAGCCACTCAGAGCGCTTGTAAGGAAGCAATGGGACCTGCGTCAAGAAGCCGTGCGTACCATAAGGAGGCTCTTCCTAGTGACTAGCCCAAATCTCCTTTTTGTTGACATTTAAGTCCATAACCTCCTGTCCTAGCTAGACTAGACTAGAAAGCTGACCAGGAAATCTCCCTCCTCTTCGTCACCATCTTCTTATTTATCTCCTTGTCCCTTAGTTCATTTCCTCTAAGCTACACAAACTCGGTTCCTCTGGGCTGTGCTCATAAGCCAGATTTCCATGCTGGTGTCCCCCACAGAGCACAAGATTCAACTTCCAGAGTGGCAGTTTCAAAGCAAAAGCACCCATCTGGGCTTCCCTCAGCTCCTTTCCCTCCCAGGTACAGGCAAAGCAGAGAGAGACAGTTGAGGTCATTACCCAAGTGCAAATCTGCTAGCTACAGCAATTTCTCTTCCTTGTCCCCTACTGCAGCCCACCCTGAGAAGTTAGCCTTTTCTATGAGCCCTCTGACTAGCCGCAGCTGCCTCTGAAATACCTCCAACCAAAGGATGCTGGCTAGCACAAGGTTGTTCTGTTTTTAATTGGTGACTATTTCAAGCAATCAAAATAAAGATAACCCACTTTTTTGTTTGTTTTTAAAGCATGGTAGGAGACACCAGCTCTTCCATCTATCTACTTGTACTTACCCCACATTCTGACTTTTTTGTCCGAAGTTGCAGCAGGACTTCTGCACTGCTGGTAGCAAAAGCACCCTCCAATATTCCAATACCAGCTGGAAACCGTGAAAGCAGTGGAGCCGAACTGGAATGCATGGAGATAACAGAGCCAAAGCCCAGCAGCATTAAGAATCCTAATGCCCATTTACAAGGCAGAGAAAAAAAAGATACTTGGGTATTTTTGAGGGTCTAATACTCAGCACCATCTAGTGGTTGTCACCTATAGCTATCACGCACAGAACATGCACAAGGCATATTGATTTATAGCAGTTTTCTTCTCCGTAACCAATTTGTCAAGAGACAGGCAGTCTAATCTGATATTTTCCAGGGCTCTGCAAGGATTTCTTAAGTTCTAACCTTATTGCTTGGGCTGACTCTCTTCCTAGTTAGAAGATATTTTTCCTGCGGGAAAATATCTCTAAAATGGAGTTGGTCTTTAAGACATCAGCAAAGCAATTTGAGATGTGCAGCTGAACAACGTCTAGTATTGCTACCCATATATCACAGGAGAACAGAGGGGGAAAAGAAGAGGGTGTTACGCTTGTAAAACATATGGAAAACTTTATCCAAATAGCAAAAATCTGACATAAAACTATACACACAAACTTATAGCTCTGATTTGGGCTCTCTACAGCCCTTGCTAGACAAGTAGGGATAATGATTTTTTTGTTTTTAATCACAGTGCATTTAAAGGAGGTCCCACTCTCATTCTCACAGCTGCCACCAGCAGTCAGTCTCCCTGCTTTTATTTATGACTAAACATCCTGGATGGAGTTGGGGCACAAAGGAAAAGGGGAGAGCAATTGACAGATCTCAACTGATGCAAAGTACTGCTCAGCATTTTTCAAAGGATGATCAATCAGAAAGGACTTGCTGTTAATCAATCTATGTGAAAGAGATACATGTCAGATCCCTACACAGCACACTAAAATGCAAAACAGCTTCTTAGAGAAATATATTTTTGTGGAGGGGGCTTGGACATGCAGTTTTTCTCTTAAGCCTTCAAGGCTGACAGATGCCTAGGACCTTTTTCCCAGACTTGTCACATTTGTGCTGAGATATGTCTTCTCTCTTTTGCTCCTTAATCACTGCACAATCTTTCAATTTTTAAGCAAAGAAAGATAGAAGCCATATTTTATATCATCTATAGCAGAAGCTGGAGTTTTTCCTGTAAAAGAAAATGGTTTCTTATTATCTGAAGATGACATCTTTATTTTACAGTAAAAGCCTCAGACCTATTTTCTGTTTTCAGTCCTCTTTTCTTCCTCCATCTCCAAAACTGAACTCATCCAATAGCTTGCAAAGAAAAATAATAAAAGAAAGATGGTTTTGCTTTGTTTCCTGGCGACCAGCACTACTGAGACACCAGGTATATCACACTGGCTAATTCAAGACAGAACAAGCGCAGTGATAGTTAAGTGGGAAGTCAGGGTGCAGCACTAACTTTGGTGCAGAAAATCCTTGCCACAGCTGCAGTTCATGGTGCAATTCACAGCGGAAGAGCCTGCTCTGAATATAGGGAATTATGTTCCATGCATGTTTATTTGGCTTTTTTTTATTATTTTTCCTTACTAAACTTAAGCATGTTGGCTTTCTTGCATTACCCTCTCTACCTGTAAAAGCATGTCACAAAATTGCCTTGATGCTGGGCTAATACAAGAGGGCCAACCGTGGCTCCCTTAAAAATTCACAGAAGAAGCAGGATATGTCTTCTTTGCATTGCCTCCCCTGTTCAAACTGGATGCAGTTCAAACTGCCTCCCCTGTTCTCCAAAACAGCGTACCCAAGGGTGGGGAAAAACCCTTATGCCACTAACACAATGTAACATAAAAACGTGAGAAAGAGCTTAAAAATGGCTCTTATTCACAAAGAACATCAAAGGGATGACAGTCTGTATCAGACCATGGGAATGAGGAAGGCCATTAGGGATAGGTCTGGACTACTGTGGCATTTCCCCATGCAAGGATACATCAGGCTGTTCATCTGGATGGCTCTGGGAAAAAAGTCACACTTAGCCAGGCTGTTGTTTTCTTATGTGGAAAACAGTCTTCCTGGAGGCCTGAAGGAAGGAGAAGGTGACCAAGGAGCAGTGATGGGAACTGACCTACTGGTTCAGACTGGAGGTGCCTCTAAATCAGTACACTGCACAATGGTGATGGCTGGTGGTGACTCCTTATTACAGAGGCTCCTTCTGCACATTTAGGAACAGGACCAGGGCAATGAGGCACTTCTCAAGGGTAACCACATTGCCTTTGCTGGAGGGATGGGAACAAAAAAAAAGAAAAAAAAAAAAGGTTTTTTTGCTTGTTTGTTTGACTGTTACAGACAGTGCAGAGTTCAGATACTCCCTAGGGAGCCAGAGCAATAGAAATGCAACAGGAAGATAGCTTCCTATCCCTGGCATTAATGAGCACCAAACAGAGGACAATGCAAGAAGCCCATGGGGATACGTTGTCTTCAGTCCTGTCAGTCATGGGATGCGACAGCAGAGACCTTTAAGACTGTCAAAGGAGGGAAATCAAGGCACTCCAAATGTCAAGTCTGTCAACAGAATAATTAACATGTCATGTATGGTCTGTTCAGAAGTTCAGCACTTACTGCATCTCCAACTGCCTCACTATCGAAAATGCTGCTCACCCGGTACTTCCTGCGCCACGTAATCATGTCAAAATTGCTGCAAAGCCAAGAAAAAGGCAAACTGTAGTGTTTGGGAGGAAAGAAATCAGTTTATATCCCATACAGGAAGGCAAACTAACATATTACAGGTGCTATTGTTACTCCAGCTCCAGAGGGGCATCTCTGAAACAAGATTCTGACCTCAAGGCTTCCCTGCAGCATTACAAAAATTGAAGTTATTCTGTCATTAAGTGGCAAAATTTCTGGGGTAAGCCCATTGAATTGTAAGAACAAGGGGAAGAAGACTGCAGGTTGACTGTCCTCTCCCTTGTTGCCCTTGTGCCCATGGCACAGCCCTCTGCAGAGTCAGCTCAGCAAGCCACAGCCTAGCCTCAAGCTAGGAAATTTGCATCTAAAACTGCTGAAAGAGGTCTTGGAGCAAGAGATTCTAGAAAGTTCTTGATGCAGTTTTGGCATCCCAGGTTTGCCACTTTCGACAACCCATTTTACAGCAGCAGCAGATTCTTGTACAGCAGCAAATTGCACAGTACCTGCACAACACCAAACACTGCTGAAACGGATGGGGGTGTCTAGACTCAGAGCACAGCAGCCTGGCTCTACATAGGAGAGACAGCCATGAGATCCTACCTACAAGCAGGGAAGAAAAAATAACTTGTGACATACCTTAACTTTGAGGGTTTTTTTAAACTGAATTTTATGCTTTCCTGAAGTAAATATGCTCCCAAATTGGAAATTAAAAATCTTAACTCTTTGCTTTGCCAGAATAAAACCTGACTTTCTTTCAAGCTTTCCTCAGGTCTCACAGGACCAGAAGGTATCTGACAGGCACCCCAAGCACATCCATTTCACAAGGACAAAATGCCTGAAATGGAAAGGATGGAGGCAAAATCTGCAGGGAATTCATACACCAAGGCAGGTTTGAGGACCCCAGCTGGAGCATGCACCCCACTAACCTGCAATAATCACTCTGAGGCAGGTACCAGCAAGTGCCAGGTAAAAAGGCAACTTTCTCTCCCCCATCTCTGGCAGTGTACCTTGGGCAAACTCACAAGTATAGAAAGTATATAGAAGTATATTCCACAGAAAGAATGGATGCACTGTTTACTGCAGGAGGTAAGATGCTAGGGGCAACCTAGGTGAATACTCAGGTTGAGCCAAATCTAAGATTTATTTTAAAAGAGGTAGATCTATAGCCATCGTGACTGACCAACATAATCAGGCCAAGGACAGTAGCTGAATCCACTGAGAGCCTCAGAACAACGATTCAAGTATTCCTGAGCAAACCTGCTATCACACTGCTGAGAAGTACAGTATCCTCGTACTCAGGAGATCAGCCATTGAGAGCAGACACTGACAGACAGACCGGGGAAGGCACTGGCCAAGGAAATTCAGATGATGAGGTCCAGGTGTTACCGTAAGGAATGATGGACTCACAAGGACAGGGTGAGACATGGGGAAAGAAGAAAAAAAGCAGGCATGCAAAAAAGGAAAAAAGAGCTTGACTGGCGGTAAGTCTGGTAAAAGAGCAGATTTTTACTGAATCTAACAATTAGCAATAAAGACATACATGGAAGTTTTATCTGTAGACTCGCTTTGCTCTTCCTCTGACCACTATACATTCCAGAGCCCAATCAACTCTACAAGGAAGAAACAGATGTTAGTATTCTGATAGTAATTTAAGTAATCAGTACATTCTGATCCTCCCAGTAGAACCACTACTATTCTGTAAACCAAACAAGCCCAGTAAGTGTTCTTGATAACCATATGCAAGACCTATTGAATAGTAAAAAGCAAACATGTTCTATTAAAAGGCAGAAAATTTTAAATCGCAATCATATAGAAATAATCTATTTCTACACAATAAATATATCATTTCCTCCCTCTTTCAGCTCGACTTAAAATCATGCAAGTTAAGGCTATCTTACAAACAACAATGAAGAATATTAGCTACAAAAATACTTACGAAGGAAGTTTTCCTTGCAAACTCCTATTTCTAAACAAGTGATTTGAAAAATAAAAAAATAAAAAGTTTTTTAGTGATACCACCGACTCCTTAAATTTAGAGGACCCTTAGTCCAATGCCTGTCTCAAAATCGTTTTATTTTCTCAGCAAACAGAAAGACAACAGCCGTGTTGTCAGCCCATAGGTTCCTGTAAACAAGGACAGCTTTATCAGGAGTTCATGCATCAGAACAAAGGGAGAAAAACAGAACAAAGAAGTGAGATGGACAGTTTGTACTCCTGATGGTTGAAAAGGGTTTTCAGAACAGAACCATGCAAAGAGCTCTCACCACCCTGACCTGATATCAGTAAAGATAGAAGATAACACTACCTGAACACGTGCTCAAAATGCTTTGGAGAGAAGTAGTTACATCCAAGCTGCTGCTGTAGACAGGAGGTTCTTGCTGAGATTACAATCAGCTGTGTGAATGAGCACAGTGACAGAACACATTTGGCTAGATCAGTTTTGTTAAGACCTGTCAATGATACAAGAAAGGCATAAAATTGCCCTTATAATGAAAATGGTCTCATTTGCAGCTCTCTGATAAGTAGTATTTATCACGAATCTTTGCCTTCTTTTGCTCAGACTGCTACTGCAGCTCCTCCAGGATGGCATTAATGTACCATTTCTCCATGGCTCCTACTTATCTCAAACAGGCTCTGCTACAAACCTGTTTTTCACCCTGGCCTGTGAAATTTTTCAAATTATCTGATGGAGGAGACTTTCCACCATGATCACAGCAAGTCCAGGATTCTGCCCAAATGTTGTTATGAAATATGGGTCAACTGTGCTATACACAGTGGCGTGAAGTATGGTAAGGGTCTTACTGAAACTTCTCTGCAGAGGCTTATATAAGTCGAGCATAGTTTCATTCAGGAGAAGCACACTCATCTCATGCAATCAAAATCATCAAAAGTGATTTCACAGAAAGGGATATGTACTTTTTAAAAGTTGTATTTTAACTAAGGTCTAACAACAGGCAAAAAACATGGTTATTTATGAAAGTCAAGACAGCAGCACTATTTTAAAAACAACAATAATAATTAGCACACACTGGCTCATGTTTTTAAAGTATTTTACAAAAACCTTAATTAATTAATCCTCACAACACCCTTGTGAGATAGGTTAGTATTATTAGTCCCATTTTAGAGACAGGCATGGAGAGAGTATGACCTGCTCACCACCACACAAGAAAAATCCAGGAACAGAACACCAGATTCTCCAGTTTCCTGCCACACACAGTCTGACCTCTTAAAAGATGCTGGTTTTTAAATAAAATTAGTTTCTTCTTATCCATTTTAAGACACCTGGCCACATTTCACTCTGATATGAAAAGGTACCCACCAAGAGCTACTCACAATAAACAAGTGGAATTGGATTTTATTTTTATTTTTTTACAGACTCTGTGCTGCTGGAAGCTGTTTAAAAAAGACTTGACATGGGTGCTTCCACACTGCCAAACAGTGCCACTTCTCCTCAAGTGCCAGGAAACTCACTGAGGCCTATCTGCAATGCCAATACAGCTCAGAATCTGCAAAAAAATAAAGGTAAGGTTTCTTCGCTACTTCCAAACAAGGAATCTCTCTCTAGTGGGTAGTCTTCTCTGAGAAGAACTCATGTGAGTACAACTGCACTGAAAGCAAAGAAAGACTTTTATCAGGAGACTCTCGAGGTGTGGCAAAGGTGTGCGTATACATCTCTCAGAAAACCTGGAAATGTTTACATATTGTGCTCTGTGTTAAAAGAGATGGTTTGGAGGCACCAGACATCCTGGGGGTAGAAAATAACTCCCAATAGTCAATTAGAGAAGAATAATTCCCTTAGCATAAAACACTCTTGCACTGAACTAGTCAGTGACAGTCTAGGATTAAAAATTCCAAACCACCTGATAAAATTCAAGTCAATGGATTTAACTCTTTATAAAAGCCAAATCTGGCAGACCCACTGCTGCCTGTTCACAAACCTAGGCCCAGATGTTAGTGGAGAAACAGAAATAAAACCAGTCCTTCCAACTGCAGTTACGTATGTCCATTAGACACTATCTAGAGTCCAGGAAGTTACTTTCACGACAGCTCGATCTGAAGATCCTCCCCGTACTTTCGGATCAGCTTTGTGTGGTTATGGTCCACTGACCACTGCTCTGGGAGGTGTTTGGGCTGCATGCTGTCCAAGAAATGCTGCCGCCAGCGTCTCTCCAACTGCATAAGGGAGCGCAGGCCTCCTTTAGCAAAGCACTGCACCACCTTCAGTCCATGTGGCATGTAGCTCTCATTGCAGATCCTGCCAGGACACAAGCAGAGTTTATTTTCACACAAGCCCGCTGTCAGACTCCAGACCTGTCTACAGGAAACAGTGAGACACTGAAGATGATTTCAGTCGTGGGGTTTAATTACAGACACATGGTAAGCTAACCAGGAGGGGATCCAGGAGGGAGACTTTTAAGCTTTGCTTCAATGCCAGACTGCTTTCTGGAACACAGCTACACTGGGAAGCTGGGTTCTTTGAAATAAGAAAGTGTTATTCTTTTATAGCAATACTAAATAAAGCTCTCAAGGCCCATTACAAGCTCCTCAGGAGACAGACTGCAAATTTCTCAAGGCAAGAACCATATGAAACTAGAGAGCCCTGATCCTGCCATTGGATTCCCTGCCTGGATAGGTACTGAGGTGTTACATAGGCACATTACGAACAACAATGAGCTTAACAAGGAGAAAATTCTATCTTCATGCAGACAGAGATCAGATACTAGTTAAGAACAAATATTTGGGGAGGCTTAGAGAAGGAGAGGAGACTTCTAGTATGATTGTCTTTCAGTCTCCCACCCTGATCTGTCCTTCAAAAGCAGCAGAAAATAGTGAAGGGGAAGAGGGATGAGCAAGAACAGAAGGAGATTGCTGGAAGAGAAATGGAAAGAGGGGAAAACACAAGGGCTGCAGTCCACAGACCACTGCCAGGGTGAGGGGAAAAGAGGGTAAACAAACACACAAGAAGAAATCCAGGGTGTGCCTGTCTGCTCAGAGCCTTAGGATACAGCACAATTAACTAGAAAGCAAGGAGAGAAGGAAGGCAAGTGTATTAGAATACTATAAATCCAGACTCTGCAGGCTTATACAAGTGATAAAGTTGGGTTTTTAGGGGGATCATTTTTCCCTTGCAGATCAACTCCTACTAGTCTCAATTTCAGAAATTCCTTAACGTGACCACACATTTATGGAAGGTACATCATATCCCAAGGAAATCAGCAATAGGTCTTATCTTATTTTCATTAAAAAGTTTAGTGGGAAAAAGTCAGCATGTGCGATCCTCAGCTCTGCAAATGCTGCTAGATTTTATTTTATTTTGCTCCATTAATATCTACCCAAGGCTCTGTGTGTAGACACCTTTTTGTTGAATTTACGTGCTAACATAAATGACTAAAATGTTACATCTACTGCTGGGCTCGTTATACCTGGTTTCCAGACCAGCAGCTTCCTGGAGCATCTCTGGGGTCACTGCCTCTGTGTTAAAGAAGTCCTTGATGCCTTGCAGAAGTTCTGCCCTTCGGGGGTCAGGCAGGCTGTCTGCATTTAGCAGAGCTCGGGCCCCCGAGCGCACCTGCCTGCGCAGAGGGTCCTCCAGCAGACGCACTCCTTCCTCAGAGCCAATGGGGGCCCCAAACTCCTCAGCCAGCTGCTGCTTGAGATGGTTGTCGTAGTAATTGGAGATGGCGTGGCAGGACGTGCAGAGTAGGAGCACGTCATGGGAGTTGTGGTCCTTCATCTGGATGGGGAAGTGTCTTCGGTATTCGTGAGGAACAATGTTCTTCCTGGAGAAGATAAATCAGCCGGCTCATTACATTTGCCTGGAGCTGCTACCCCAGTTCCTCCTCCTCCTGGCCCACAAAACTACAACTAATACTAAAAGTCCAGGAAAACAAAGATCACCAGTGTCAGGATTCTCAATGCACCAGAAGGTTCTGAAACCCCTTGTTTGTACTTCTCCGCACAGGTTTTCTGCATTTCTCATTTTTTAAGAAGCACTTCTCTCAGCTAAACAGCAGCAAAGACAAAAATCTCACCCTTTGTGACATAGACTTCAGGCTCACCTAAGCCTTTCAAAAATATAAGGATTAAGTACTGGAAGGAATAGCACATTTATTTTCAGAAGAGGATGCCATCAGAACAGCATGAGTTCAAATACTGCCGCCCCCTGTAATTCAAACTGCAACACAGACGTGTTCTCTCCACAGACCGATTCCTCCACCCTCTGTAAGAAGAGGAAAGGCTGACCTGCTCAGTGTCAAACTTACCCGGATGCATGTGACCACAGAGCATTCAAACAGTGGTAGACCATCCAGGATGTGAACAAACACTTTTTGGGCCACTAACCAAGCTTCTGGATGCCGAACTAGATGCAGACTTCAGTCCTGTTTTAAAAGATGCATTTTTCTCTTATCCCACTAAACAACTCACCGGATGTAGGACTCTCGTTTGCCACATACAACACAGAGGTTCTCTTTGACTGTCAGATAATAATCGACTTGAGACTCAGGACGTCCTGAAGGCTCAAACCGCAGCTTCACAACAAACGGGTCTGTGCTAACTAGGTCTGAAAGAGTAAAGGCAAATAGAGAATATTCAAGGCAAACTTTATTTGAAAGCTAGGACAATGATGCTAAAACAAAGGAAACATCCTAATGAATCCACAACAGCACTTCCAGTGAGAATGGATACCAAAAATTCATGCCCAGTTACCTAAGAAACACGGAAAAAAAAGCAGTATCTCAAATATCAACAGGAAAATTAGTACGCTCACCTCCAATCCCCTTGTCCAGGTACCACTGAGCTTTCTTGCGATCACAAGTGCACAGGGGCTGTCCATCTGGTGCATGCAGGAAGCAGTTGTCATACAGTGGAGATTTTCTATGAAACAAGGATAACATTGCAGAAACTATAATAACACGCCAGGAAAACACACCTCTTTATAGTGATGTGTTCCACACTGTAACTCATGCAGCCTCATCCAAATCACAGGAGGGAGCGCCCCTAAAGTCATGGTTTAGGCTGCTGAGCACTGCCCAGGCTGCTGCTAAGGGAAGCAGAACATCTAAAAATTTATCTGGGGTTCATGAATTGACTGTAAGGTATCTTTGCTCTCCTGATGCCAAAAGAAGTGGTAACTCTGAATCCCAGTTTTCAAGAGATGTCATCAATGATGACAGAGTTTAAAAAAAAAACATTTACATTAGAAAAAAATAGAATTAAAGTCAATAATGAAGATGAGCTAGGCTAAAGGTGTGTTATCAGCCTATAGACAAGGCCATTTCAAGGATCAGCTACCTAAGCCCATATTTTAACATTTTATTAAGATGCCTTCTCTAAAACTTAGTGTGAACAGCAACTGCTTCATTCATCCAAGAGCAATGTTACAAAAAAACTCTTGGAGCAGTGGGAATTCACTCAGCATTCATTCAAATCAGTGAATATTCACTCAGCAGAGCTCTACCAGCTAAGAAGATTGATTCACAGGCTATGTAACCTAGCAAAAGGATTTCTCCTGATGTCCATGGGGGTGGGTGGGAACAAAAAAACAGTAATGATACAGGAGGACTCCTTCTACCAAGCATCAGCAGTTCAGCTCAATCACCATCATAACATGAGTACTTCCCAACTCTAAATTAATAAACATTCAAACTAAACATGCTTACAGAAAGGAAGAATAGAAAAGGACTTTTGAAATCACACCCAGTCTTACCAGAACCAGACTGTCAGAGATACTGTAAAAAACAGTGAGTCTATAGATCTCTCACGAAATCAAGCGTGGTTAAAAACAAGCAATAAATAAAAAAGCAAACATATGGAGATCTCAGTTTAGCTTGGAATGCAATTTTGTTTAAATTTTAATCCTCCCATAACATACAGTCCTGTTTTGTATGACACAGGCTCCAAGTAAAAAAAATAAAAATCTGAAGGGACTTACTGTGTACAACACAACATTGTTAATGATTGCTAATGAAATCGATATTATTGACTACATTACAATGACTCTATTGCCAATCCAGTAAACTTGAAAAGGAGAAAACAAATACCAAAATGAATGTTTTTCTTCCCAAATAAAGGTAAAGGTAATCACAGACTACTTTAGTTCCTACGTCCATGTGATTAATTTTATTAGGGTGCATCCAAACAAAAACAAATATACTAGTTCTCCATGTCTCCCATGCATTGAGCTTAAAGAGACCTCTCCTACTTGTTTTATTTAAAAACAAATTAACTCACAATAGCAAAAGGCCATAATAATTTAGGATTTGCCCCAGAAAACCGCCTGCTGGTTGCGGATTCTGAATCCAGCAACAGCTGCCTCTGCAAGGACAAAGAACCATTCCCTCCTCTCTCCCTGGCCTACCCAGAAGTGCAGCGCTTTGACGCTGCTACAGATGGTCCTTCCTGCACTCCCTGGCACCTCACTTAATCTCTCTGAGCCCTTGTAACCGCAGCTTTCAGGTGTGCTCAGTCCCTTGACATCTCTGTGACCACAGGGACCTAGAGCAGCACGGTACAAATGGCAGCTCATGAGGCAGATCCTGCTCACAGGACAATCCCTATGCAGTTGCCACCTTTTCCCTGGAGGAGACAGGACACAGCTGTTTGGGCAGTAAATGCCACCTGGACAGCCAACTGCCTCCTGCTGGGACTCTGCTCTTGAGCTAATGCCTCCATGTGATAGGGAAAGGTAAAAGCTGAAGACATCCTCTCAACCTACTCACAACCTAGTACAGATCTGAGTGCCCCCGCCACTTTCAATAGAGGGAAACAGGGAAAACAGAAATAGGATCTGGCTGTGTGTCCCTTCCTAGCTCTTATTGTCCACTCCGTTTAATGAGTAGAGCAGGAAGCATCATTCAACGTTTTTTCACCTATGGCACAAGGAGTAACATTTGCTCACAAACTTACCTTGTAGAATATCCCACGCCCAGAGGCTTTCGCTTCTGCCTCCGAGGATCTCTCACTTGCTGACTGCCAGAGGACTGGACATTCACCAAAGATTTGCGATTCTTTACTTTCCGAGGGGAGCGTGCCTCTCCACTCTTCTCCTCTCCTGTGCTGCCACTCCTTCTTCCTCTAAACGGGATATCCAGCAAGCCCTGGCATTTACTCAGTACTTTTTCCCAAACAGCAACAGAGTTTTCACCTTCAGATGTAGCAGGGAGGCAGGAAAAACCCAGCAAATGGAGGAACAGAGCCACTGAGACCTGGGCATCCCTAGCAGCATAGAGAACCTGCAGAAAAGCGTAGACACTGAGATATTGGCAAACAGCCCCAGACACCATCAGCCTTTAACCCTAGATCCAGTAAAGCCAGAAGCTGGATTTATTTCCTTTTGAAATTCACACAAAGTTCTGGCAGTTGAGTGACACTTTCATACCACCACACAAGCCACATTTTTAGGGTCAGTCAGACCTGAAATGCTCACAGTTGCCCCCAGGAACTGCAAGGGACCGCAAAAATTTCAGGTCAGCCAGGCCTCAACCACCCTCCTGCCCCACCAAGCCCTCCCCAGTTGTTAAAAAAAAAAAAAAAAAAAGCAAAAAAAAAGCCCCCCTTTTGGCACCCTGCTACCATTCAATGTGATTATTTCCCCTGCCACTCCCTCTACTGGTCACTGATTTTGAAGACACCTGCAGCATGACTGTAAAGAACGCAAGCAATTAGGAAAACCATAATGGTCTAAAGATGGTAAACAAGATTTCCAGGGTCTTTCTCTGATATTGCACGGACTGCTGCACATTGGAGGAAAGAAAACAAAAGTGAGGCTTTGGGTGCACAAACACTTCTTCAAGGGATCTTGCCTTATAGATCTTCCAGGATTAAAGAAAACAAGGGTCAAGAATTCAGAGAGAATGACGGAAAATTATCTTCATGGAAAAGGAGGGAAACTCAGGCACAGAGCCTGAAACTGACTCCAGATCACAGTCGCACAGAAGCTATTGAGGCGGAACTCAAAGAAGGCACAGATCTCCCTGTTACAATGCCTCTCTTCTAATAAGCAGGTTGCTTTTCCTCACAAAACACAAAGTTGAAGTGGAAGACACACCTGATCCTGTGTCAGTTCTTCTGCCTCCCAGTTGCTGCAACGCACATGAGGAGACTTGTCAAGCGGGCAGTTCAGGACTTTTTCAGCTAAAGACTTAAGGCTAAGGCAGTTGTGAAGTAGATCCTTCCTTCAGTTTTAACAAAGAAAGTGAAACAAACATATTAAAAATGAAACTAAACACTCATGCAAATTCAGATGGCCTCATACAGCCTGCTTCTGCCAGAACCCAATGCACTTGATGCATGACTCCCACTCAAGCAACATTCAGCTGCTTGTCAGCTTTACAGGCCCTCTCCCTCCCCTCCACTAAAACATCCATCCTAGATCTGGTAATTATCTAGTGTCTGCAGTATGCAAAATGGGCAAGGCTGGGAGTTGGTAACATTGCAGGCTGAAGTATTCAGCTCTGAACTACCTGTTTCTGAAATAAAGAGGTCTGTCACACCGTGATGGACTGTCTGCCCCAGGGATTCATAGGCCACTTAGTAAACAGCCAGGCCTGGAGACATTTTGTGAGGAGCACAAGAGCCAGGAATGACTCAAGAGGAATCCTGTCCACCAGAGACAAGAAGTCCATCCCCGGTGCTAAAAAAGTACCATCACATCAACAAATCCACACCCCACGTCACTAACAACACACATATACTGAATATGAAGAACATTCCCAAGTAAAACATTTTATTTAAGGAAGAACAAAGGATGATAAAATAGCATCACAACTGTAACCTATAAAAGGAAGCACTGTTATTAGAAGAGAAAATTAGAGCTAGTTTGTTTTAGCCATTTTTCAAGAAATCCTGTAACTTAACAGTTCCACTTATGTGCCACTCACACGTTTACCCCATACTTTCAGGCAGTGTATTCAAGCATCTGTTTACATGGTGATCACTCTGTGGTATATCACTGTGCCTGGGCCTCTTACAAGCTGAAGCCCTTATGGGTATTACACGAGAAGACAAACTGACACAATTAACATTCATGAAGATTTCATTTCCTTTAAGACCACAGAATACAAGCACGACATGTTCCTGGGCTGCTGCCGTCAATGCCCCTGCTCTAAAAAGAGTGACCCATCCCGAGAACTCCAGACCTACCTGCCTGGCATCATCCAGCACACGCAAATTACTTTTTAGTATTTCAAACTAATGGTGTAGTAGAAACAGAGCTGCCTCTGTCTTCAGACACTCACCGCTGTCTCATGGCTAAATACCGGAGATCCACACTCCCTTTGACTGGAAGACCATAATCCTGAAGTAACTTGCAAGCATCTTCCCAGCATCCTACCCCTACTTTCAATACAGCGCTATCTGCCATGATGTCCAGCAGGGTCTTTGGGATAGTCTGTCTGCTGGCAACAAGCCTGGGCAACCGGATGAGAACACAAAGGCCACTGGAAGAAGCCATCTGTAGGAGGGATACAGGATTCGCTTTTCCCTCCACAGATACCTGAAATAAAAGCAAAAATCACAGTCAGGGCTACAATACTACTAGCAGTACTGCGGCTGGATCAAATTGTAAAAGAGGCCACCAAAGACAGGAAATACTTATCAGACCACACAGTCGGAAGTTTTTTCTGAAAATTATGTGATCTGTTTCACAGTATTTCTGTCCCACAATCACTTCTTGCCACACTCCCACAAGAGAAATTTCCTCCCTTTCACCCTTGCCCCTCACAGCTGAGCTGGCAGAAGAAAGCAGGCACATTCCTTAATCCACGTCAGCACAAGGACACCCACTATGTAAGTGTTCATGGCAAACACATTGTTTAACTGTGGCTTGTGCTAATGAAGGTGGGGTGAATAAATTTCCAGCCAAAATGATGGCGAAGCCAAGCTTTATAAATGACTCAAAGTCTGTTCTAAGAGCTCACACTGGCAAATGTTCAAGCAGAAGATGAACTCTGTTTTCTGGTATGTCCACCAAGTTCTGTCTACTTATCAGCACTATCCTCCTCTTCTGGTTTGTTATTTTTAAGAAACTCTTTCTTCAGTACATAGATGGACTTAAAATAGTGTAAATCCAAACTACTTTTAGTAAATCACATTTAAAGAGATATTATACAAAACATACAGTGCCATACAATTATCCAATTATATACAATTTAGCCATACAATTATCATTGCATGTTTAGAACTAGATTTATCACAAAAATTCAGAAAACGAACACAAACAGCGAGTTAAAAACTTACAGCCAGCGGACTTAAATGTGAGAACAACCAAAATTAGTGGATACTTCACTGGTGTCATGATAGATAATCACAGTGTCAATAGTCAGTCCAGTCGTATCCATTCAAGCAGAGGAATCGCTCCTCCCTAGATGATTTCCTGTTGCAATTTGCAACCTAAAGGAGAGGCACTTGTGATCACTCACCCACTCACAATCAATTCCAAGCACTGGCCACTTCTCCAGCTCCTTCTTCAGCAAAGGTTCGACCCGATCCCACTCCTCCTGCTCTGAAACTATCACTATGTCTGCACCAAGGGTCCTCTCTACCCGGGAAAAGGTGGGAGATCTGAAGAAGGAAAGCACCTCCTTATCTTCTGCCTTAATCAGTTTCTCATCTCCTGACTTTTTAACTGCTTCCTCTCGCTGATTCCTACAGCATGCTTTTCCTTTCCGGTGCTGGGTTGCTTTCCACAGAACGAGGCCCCCCACTGCAATACCCAGCAGGGTTGCCAAACCAATGGCCACTGCTGTTTGCTTGGGCATTTTTTAATCCCCCTTTTCCCCCCTTCGCTTCACCCACTCAAAGCAGCATTGTAGGGTTTTATCATGGCCTGCAAAGAAAAAGAAGAGAGGTGGAAATTAAAGACAACTTAATGAAATGCGTTTAGAGCTATGAAATGCGCCCACTGGTTTTGTAGCAAGGTTCTGGCCACAGCTCGTGACCCGGACAGGAGCAGTGGGTGCCCCTCTGACCAACAGGGGCCTGGGCTCTGCCCGAAACCTCGACGGGACTCGGCGGATTTGTAACCAGATGCTTCCACAAACTCTTATTTTGAAACAGAAATGGTCGGAGCTACTGTCAACATCTTTTAGCTCAGCCCGAAAACAGTTCAGCCCAAAGAAGAACAAGGCAAAACGACTGCAAAACAATCACGCCCGTGCCCATTCACGCGTTATTAAAGAATAATAATTAAAAAAAAGGCGCCATCCATGACACCCACATCCCTGGGGAGACCGAACCGGCCTCCGGGCACGGAGCAGCGCAGCACCAGCAGCAGCCGCCCCTTTCTAACGCCCGTCGCAGGCGGCTCAACCCGGGCGGGGCCCAGCCGGCGGCGCAGCCCCCCGGGGCCTCCCCGCAGCCCCCGGGGCACCGGGGCGGGTTTGGTTGGGGCTGTCCCCGGGAAGAGGGATTCGAGTCCCCACGTGCCGCTGCCGCCGCCGCGAGC
>VXAA01006454.1:1650-13302 GCA_013399115.1 Anseranas semipalmata
CCAGCTTCGTAAGCCTATGACTGAAGATGCTCTTCCACTGCTCTGACAGGTGGACCCCATCAACCCCCAGCAGACCAGGTTTCTCAAAGTGAGTGCCACAGTCTAAGTAGCCAAACCCCTGTCTGTGGCACCAGTGCTGTAACCATCTGTTGATTTGCCAGATTTGACTGGCCCTTTCAATCCTCTCCCCTTTGTCCAGGAGGACTGATGAAAAAACTATCTGTGCTCCTGAGTCCCTTACTACTGCTCCCAGTAAACATATATATATATATATTTTTTCAGCCTAAAGTATCCTAGACTTCAGTTGAATACTGTGAAGGTGTATGATGGAATATATGTTGTAATTCTTTTCTAACTCTTCACTCTCCATAGTCTCGTCTTCTTGAGAAACACTTGGAGACCTTCATTTCCTTCTGTAGAAAACAATGTAATCTCACTCTCGTTGAGAAAGACCTGTTAAGAAGCATGCCGTACATGAAACTGCAATTGATATAGATTGCAGTTGTTAACATTCTCCCATGCCTGATGGTGTCTGATAGCAGATGTGATGGAAAGACTATAAAAACAGCAACACTATTGTTTATAGCAGTCCTCTCCCTGTCTCCCGTGATTTGTTGCCTCTGAGTTCCTGAGGCAGGGGTGGTGTCCATTGTATCTAGTAGCTTTTTCTTGTTTGATCCTGTTAAGCTGTTTTTTGAACTAGTCTGCCAGTATTTGCAGCCTCTGTCTGAAAATCCACCCCAAGTCTACATTGCACCTACATTAAAGAAGGCCACTCTTCGCAGAACACACCGGAAAGCTCTGTGAGTCTTGGTCACAAAATTCAGTGAAATACCAGAAGCTTGGATAGGCTAAAGTAACTGGACAGATTGACAGAAGGAAACTTGAAGAGCTGTTAAATTCACAGCACCAGTTCTGACTGAAGTGTCTAAGCTGCAAATCACTGCAAGATAAGAGTACTGGAAAATACTACACTTACATTGTACTTAATTTTCTGAAGATAACTTGCTTTTGTGTGGGATGCTAGGGTAGGTGAGCCTCTGATCCAACTTAGAATAAGCATAGGGGCTATAATCCTGTCAAAATAGACAATGAAGGTCATTGTTTGATATCTTGATTGTATAGGGCCCTGTCACTCGGTCCATCAGTTTTTCCATCACATTCTCTTCCTGGCTGGTTATTTCAACTAAATAGAACCCAACTTCTACACATGACATTCCATATATGTTGTCTACTATTCCCTCTGTCTTTTATTCTTGTTCTAAATTGCCTTAATTTTGATAGGGGCAGGGAAAAATTAAAATTGCATAAGTTATTAAACGTGCAGTCAGTGGAAAAGTGAAGCCTGAAGTGGAAACTTGAGATAAAGTAGCCTTGAATAAACTCTCAACAGATTGCTTCTCAGTCAACATTAGATAAGCAGACGTCAGCAACTGTTAGATGTACTCGTTGAAGCATACATTAAAAATCTATTATTAGATGTGCCAATGCCACATTTATTCATTAAACCAACAGGGATTCACACAGCAGTATGATGTGGAATTTAGCCTTTTTACCTCTGTTAATTTAATTATGTGAACTTGCCCTCAAACTTCCAGATACATTGTATATCGAGAAAAGGCTTTCAGAGAAGCACTTACCTGTATCCAACGCTATTTTTGCTGTTAGAGCTACTAAAAGCAATTAAATACTTTTCAATCTTGACTGGTTTACCTGAGTTTCATTTGGGAAAAGTGAAACTGAGCCCATACTTCAGTCTGTATGCTGATCTGTAACCATTAGGTACCTGTAAAATCTAATGAACATTTGCGTTGATAGTCATTTAAAATTCAGATAAAGTAACAAGTGTTAGCACGATATTCTGCTAATAACATGTTATCTATATTGCTGTTCTCCCATATTAGTTTTCTTCAGGAAATTTATAATTTGTGTTCACACAAGTTAGTAAGTGTAATTACTATAGGTAAATTAAATGGGGAACTTCCTCTTTTAATCACTTTTTGAAAAAAAATACCAAATATTCAGAACCCAATTGAAATACTCCACTGACCTTTCTTTAAGAATGCCATTTAAACAGATAAATGTTCTCTTCTTCCTGCTTTAAAAAGAAAATGATAACATATGCAGTCTGTCAAGAGATGAAACAGGAAGATTGATAGTTGAATTTCTGCCCTAAAACAGAAATCTAAGTAGAATTGTTCAAGCTTTAGACAACTCCAGTGCACCAGGAGAAGTTTAACACACCCTTGCTTCAGCAAATATTTCCCCAAATATAAGGAGCAGGCATTCCTAAATCTGTTTCAATCAAGGAATAACTTTGCTGGGCAGGTGCTTATGTGCCTTCTGTCCTTAAACTATTTATCACCTATAGCATTCCCTATTACTGCTCACAAAGCTTCTTTTGAGAGAAAGCTTGGGAAATGTTGAGACACTGTAAAGGGAGTTTACAGATCAGGGACATCTGACAAACTAGCTCTTAGTTCACTACCATATAGACAACCACTTTTTTTTTTTTTTTNGATGCAGAGAAAGTAGATGCAGGATAGGTTAGTTTCTTATTTTTCTACTCTGAGGGAAACTGATCTTCCAGGTCTCTGCAGAGTTTTCAGGGCTTGAGTATGTTTATAACTTCTCCACAGCTGTCATCGGCTATAGTGTAGGGCTGCTGTTGTCAGGCTTTTGCTGGCACTAGTACAGAAATGGTTAGAAAATATTTCTGTTTGACAGAATACAACTCTGTTTTTAATGCCAAATTTTCAGTGAAGCTTTAAAACTTGTTGAAGCCTACATATGCAAGGACACTTCAGACTTTTGGGGAGTGGTATTATGAAGAGGTTTTGTAGCAGTAGTCTTAGTCAAGTTTAGTGTTACCTGTGAAATACAGTCATCTGTGGGCAAGCTGATGGATCAGACTCTTAAATTTGGTAATGTTCACTGTCCCATCTAAGTGAGGGAGCTTTCATTCTGCCCCCCCCAACAGCTCCCAGCCATGGAGCTGGTGTTCCATGTTTCATGAAGCTCATGCTATCCTTGCTCTTTCCTACTTTCTGCATGACACCAGAATGTAACTGATAGTCTAGTTCATGGTTCTCTACGTGTCAGTAATGAACAGGGAGAGCTGCCATGAAACTTGCTGAAATAATGATCTGCTTCACAGAAAACTTTCACTCAAAGGAAAGAACTGGCAAACTCTTTCACTTTGGAACTGTGAATAGCTCAGTTTGGCATTTGATCCCTACTAGGGCATGAGGTTGGTGGGGAGCTTGGACCTCGGAAAATTTTGGCAGGGGCCATGATGATTCCTGTCCCTGATAATGGTTTCTCTTGTCCTGTTTACACAGTAAAGAACATATATGGTATAACCCTTACAGAGTGAGAAGTTGTTCAATATTGTCTTACTAGCTAGCTAGACCAAACTGCCTCCAGAGTACCCTGTTCTCCACAACTGCCCTTTTACCTGTAGGCATCACTTCCTTTTATCCTCAGTGCAGTAGGCATTATGTTCATGTTGGACTTGGATGTCCTGCACATAAAGATGAGTGATCCCTCCTTGCTGCTTTTTCAGGTCTTCTAAAGGTATAGAAAGTGTCTGTTTCCCCCTGGGGGATGCTGAATTGTTTGTGTTGGGTTAATGAACAGTCCCAGAGTGCAGAGTGCTTGATCTGTTGTTGTATGGTTTGGGCTGGGAGGAGGGTTGAACTATCTCTTTGCTGAATGCATTCTTACCTTTAAGAGTATATGTGATGCACCATCTGCAGAGTCTTTGTATATTTTACACCCTGGGCAATCAAGATGAATCCAAACACCTGGATCAAGAGATGTTCTTTGCCCTCATTTGTCTACAGAGACTGAAGGCCAGCACAGATGTTATAAATGGTACTCTCATGGACAAGTTTTATCCTTCCATCTATCAAAAAGTATTTTAGGAAGCTCCCTGTCCTTGTTATATCTTTCTGTACGGGAAAAGCTTTTTTTTTTTTTTTTTTTTTTTTTTTTTTTTTTGACTTCCAGGTTAACACATACATCAATAGAAAGATATATACACATCTTATCTGTCTTACTTTTTTTTTTTTGAAAAAACTAGTTGGTCATTATAATATGCCATTAAATTATATATTCTTCACATAGTGTTCACAAATGTCACTTACATCAACAAAAATAATTCCCCACACCAAAGTCAAAATGGTGTCATCACAACACCAACAAAGGTGGACACCTCTTGAATGTGTTGGCTGAAAAAAATAATTCTCTCTTTGCACTAAACACAGTGTGGATAATGTTTGTTGTTGCTGTTGTTTTTCATTTGTTTGTTTGTTTTGTGAGTAAAGAGTCAAAGTTTATACTTTTAAAGGAATGTCTCAAGGTAACATGATAGAATGTGCATTGCTTGAAAGGCATTACTTTGATCTCACCATAGGAGAGATCAGAATAAAATAATAATAATAATAATAACAACAACAACAACAACAACAACAACAAATAACAATAATAATAATAATGTTTTAACAGTTTCATTTTAGCAAGTGGAAATGTTGTGGAAAGGGGGATGCAGGGAAAGATTGTAAATCAAAGGTTCATTGCCTGATACTGTAGACCTTATTCAGCAAAAACCATCATGCTGAATTATCTCTTGCTGAACTCTGCATCAATTGTTCACTACTGTTCAGTTCAGGGCAGTTGACATAGAATGGTAGAGATGACAGGAGCCTGAGAGCACACGTCTCTAGAAACATTAAGTAACACCTGATAGATGCTATTGCTATAATTCAACAGACAAGTTAACAAAGATTTAAAAAAACAAATAAATAAATAAAAACAAAGCTCAGGGTTCTTCTCCTGACAGTTATTCAGTATAGATATGACTTTGGGACTTAAAGAAGACACAGTTTGACACGTGGGAGGTGTCCTCACTCTTCAAGTCCAATTAAGAGAGCATGAGAAAGCACTGCAGAATATGAAATGGAATTTAGTGGAAGAAATTACTTTCTTGTTCCACTTTTTTTTTTTCTTTCTAGTGAATTTCATAACATAAATAAAGCAAGACATAAAATTGTATACATTCTACTCCCTCAGTATTTCTTTGGTACTGCTCAGACCAGTTTGCATGGAAGTAGACACATTTGTTCTTGATTGAGTATAATGTGTTTACTATCATATTTCTTACTGTTATTAACTAAATAAATTTATGTGGATAACAGTAACTTGTAGGCAAAAAACAAAACAAAACAAAACAAAAAAAAAACCACTGGACAATATCGTCCTGTGTACTTTCCACTGCCTGCTCCACTTACTTAATTATTGGAATGTGTATGATGCTTGTGGTATTTTCTTATTTTTTTTTAATGAAAAAAAAAATGTTTTAAATAAAATTCTAGAGATTTTTTTTTTTTCAGTACATTATGAAATGTTACTCTGAGATAAGACAGGTATACATAATCCTCTGAATTACTCTAAAGCTTGGCTTAGAGAATTTCTTGTTTCATCTTCCAAAGCCTTATTTAACTCTGTGTTCTGTGAATTAGAGTTGGCTTTCATTCTAGACACTCATTTTTCTACATAGCTTCTATAAAATATTAATAAAAATAGTTTTTATGTCTTTCAAAGTAATGTGAAAGCATAATAATAATTATTATTATATTTAGTATTTATACAGTATTGTTTGACCATTACTTCTTGTAAGTGTTGCCAAAACTTGGAAGAGTTAAAACATTGTTCTGTCTGAATAGTTAAATATTGAGATAACGATGTAGTTTTGTTGACTTTTCTTACAATGTCTCTAGAACACTCGCTAAGTTTTAGTAACATGATAGGTTTTATCTCCTCCAGTTGAGGAGATTCAAATTTCTCCATTCTTTATCAAATAAATAAATAAATAAACCTGAATGTTCTTCTTAGCCCCTCTGATATTTCTATAAGGTTATCAAGAAATGGCAGTATAAATTTTAACCTTTAAAAAATTCTTAAAAGTTAATGATTGGTAAAATATTAATCATCCACTTGGCACTTTCCTCTCTGGTTGAGTATAAATTCCAAAAACATTTGGCCACTTACAGCCTTTTTTTGCAAATGTTACTTTTTACTGGCTACTTCAATAAAATTTAGTTTACCTAGTCCGTGGGATTCAAACTATTTTGTGTCCAATTTTAGGCTTATTATGACTTGTTATAAAATTACTGATAGGCATTTTGAATATGTAGGCATCTTGTATTTTAATCTATGTTGTGAGAAGAGTTGCAAGATACCTCCTGAGTCTCTATAGAATAGTTATCTAATCAGAAGACTATCACCAGGTAACAGAGATGTGTATGTTTATGCATATTGTGCTTATGCACCATAAGTTGCTCAGCTGTTTGTTTTTCTCAGTCACTTCAATCACAAGACCACCACAGTTATTGGTGAGTTGACCTTGGCTGGCCACCAGGTTCCCACCAAGCTGCTCTCTCACTCCTACTCTTCAGCAGGACAAGGGGAGAAAATACAATGAAAAAATCTAGTAGGTTGAGATAAGGATGGGGAGATTGCTCACCAATTACTGTCACAGGCAAAACAGACTCAGTGCAGGGGAGAATAATTTAAATTATAGCTGATTGATATCAGTGTAGGGCAATGAGAACAACAACAACAACAATAAACTAAAAACACCTTCTTCCTCCAGCCCTTCTTCCCAAACTCAGCTTCAATCCCCACTCTTCTACGTCCTCCCTTCCCTCAGCAGTGCAGAATGGGGGTTGTAGCCAATCCATAATGCTTTATCTCTGATGCTCCTTCCTTCTCGCACTCTTCCCATGCTCCAGAGTGTGGTCCCTCCCATGGGATGCAGTCCTTAACTGCTCCAACATGTGTCCTTCCCACAGGCTACAGTTCAGGAGTTGCACTACAGGGTGCAGTTCTTCAGGAACAGACTGCTCCAGCATGTGTCCCCCGTCGGCTGCAGCTCCAGCCAGACCATCTGTTCCACTGTGTGCTCTCCATGGGCAACAGCTTCCTTCAGAACACATTCATCTGGCTGCAGTGTGGATATCTGCTCCAAGGTCCTCCATGGGCTGCAGGCCGACAGCCTGCTCCACCATGATCATCTCCATGGCTGCAGGGGAATCTTCTCCAGCACCTGGAGCACCTCCTCCCCTTCCTTCTTCATTGATCTTGGTGTCTGCAGGGTTGTTTTTCTCACATTTTTCTCACCCCTCTCTCTCACAGCTGCTGTACAGTGTTCTTTTTGCCTTTCTTTTAACTCTCACAGAGGTGCAACCAGCATTGCTCATTGGCTCAGCTTTGACCAGCGGCGGGTCCCTTTTGGAGACAGCTGGAACTGGCTCTTATGTGACACGGGAGTAGCTCCTCGTCTCTTCTCTCAGAGTCCACCCCTGTAGTCCCACCACTACCAAAACCTTGCCACATGAACATAATACATTGTGTAACTTGAAAAATCCTACTTTATCTCTACAAATCTTACTGCTTGTCAGATTAAGTAAAAAATCTTCTTAACCAAATAATATCCTGTATAAAAATACTAAATTTAGAAAATAATTTATGTCATGTGAAATGTGAACCTATAATAAAGTATAGGTTGCCCTCTCCACCTTGATCTATGTTTACCAGCATTGACTGTATGTTGTTATGGCAGGTAGGGGAAGGGCATGGCTGCCTCCTCCAGCCACTCAGGCCCGGGACTGCTCCTGTCTGGCTCCTGGGGCCCAGTTTCCCAGGGTTCCTTCCCAAGCTGGGGGATGCCAAGACAGCCAAGTCTCCTTCCTCCTCTCTGGACAGTAGACAAAGAAGATCACTACTGCAGGCACACACACAGAGCGCTCTCCAAGGTCACAAGCATGCACATATTTGTGGATCCTCTGAGTACCAGCATGGCCCCTCTGTCTGTCCAGCACCTGTGCCTGGATCCCAGGCCTGACCCTAGTAGCTGGCACCAATTTCATTCACACATATGTACAACTCTTGCCAGTAGCTCGTGTGTAGTCTTTGCAGCACACATACATACACAAGAGAGAGTGTGAATATGCAGAGAGATAGTTAAGAAAAGAAATAATGGGGAAAAGATAGAAGATAGGACAGACTGCGGCAATCAGGCACAGGGCTCAGCCAGACAAGTGCACTGACCCACCCCGTTTTACATGTGACCAACCCTTTTATACCCCTTTCTACCTAACCCCGCTGTTTGTTACTCCTGCTCCCCATCCTCCTGCACCCACACTGCCCCCAGTGGGTTTTCAGAACTTCTGCACCCTCCCAGTCTGGGCCCTCTGGTTCTTATCAGCTGTAAGGCTCATCCTTTCTGGGATCAGTGGTGCCAGTAGCTTGTTAACCCACCAGTTAGCATGACTGGGAGGCTTATTTCTTGTGATTGTCTCCCAACATAGAAATCCTCAATCAGATAGCTCTGCTGGAACATTCCCACATTTTCACATGCTCTTATAAATTAGTGTGACCGACCAGACTTGGTTTCCATCACTGCCTTCCTTTCTTATTATTCCTTGTCATGGAAAATGTCCCTGACAAGCTGCCTTTAAAGAAGCAGACACTCTCCTTCTACACACCCTTACATATGTCTGTACACTTCACCTGTAAGCTGATGTTCATACTACCTTGTTTGAATATTTCACCTAGTAGAAAGTGTTACATTGTAATATATACATATATATATAAAGTCATTTTTTGACTAATAGGTAAACAAACTCATATTTCTAATGTTCTGTTCTGATCTCATTTGAAGCTGCTGAGAATTTGACAAAGGTGTAAAATCTTGGGCTATGTTCCTAAGAATACAGAAATGTAACAATACTTATAAAGTTTCTAGGAAGAGATAATGATGTAAATTGCCACTGTTTCCAAAAGTTTAAACCTAAATATTTAGTGCTGTTCTTTCACAGGAGACATCTTCCAGGAGGATTACTATTGGACTCCATAGCAATGAGAGGATCAGGATACACTTCTGTTACCTGTCAATCTAAAACAAGTATTAGAAACCTGAAACTTGTGTACATATATGTCCAGGTGCCACAATGGCATTTCTGATAGAAATTGATTACTACAGAATTTGCACAGAAATGTCAAGATGTCTACAGTTTACAGTCTACAGTGGCAAAAGGGTCCTTTGCTGTTATTTTTTGAAATAATTTCTTCAGGTAACTTTGGGCTTGTATTGATTTTCAAATAGATTCCAAAGCTAGAACTGTTGTGATTAAAGTTTGACATAATGTAGAATTCTCTTTGGGACTTTCTTAAATTTGGTTTGTTTCACTTAAAGTACTTTTTATTAAAGACATTAATTGCTTTATTAAATAGTTATTAAGGTTGTGGCCGATGTATTTTCAGCTCTCTCCCTCTCTGATTCTTGCTTTAAGGATTTATTTTCTTAGCTTTTACTTGTAGCTTTTTGAACTTAGGTACATTTAGACAATACAGTACTTCATGGAGACACTTCAGGTATTCTTTGAATTATCTCTTATAAATGGGGACTAAAGGACAGCTACACTTGAAAAACAAAATTATGTAGTGCTTTATTCTGCTTTCACTTCAGATCCAGAGGAGACAGGTTTTGGTTTTGTCATAGATGATGAAGATGGATAAATTCAAAGATAATGCTATTGGAAGAGAGTGGCAGCACATTAGAAAAGACTTAAAATTCAAAATTATGTTGACAAACTGAAAAGATGGTGGGGAAGATGCGTGCTTTCTAATATAGGTGAAAGGAAAGTGGAGTGCCTGAGTAGAGATAATCAGATACCCTGTTGCAGGATGCAGAACAATTACTTAGGTTTGCAGAGGTTTGTGGTCTTGCTTGAGTTATTAACTGAATATGAGGAACCCAATGCTACAGTCACATGCAAAAATCCACCAGTATACTAGGATTCTTATAAAAGGGAATTCAGGCTACAGAATTCATGAAGTCACCCTTGACTGCCCTCCAGAGAACACTGTTTGGGTTACTGCACGCGATGAAGTACACACATGCATTGAAAAGGGTCCAGAGAAGTAGCAGGCCCAGTAAAAATTCTAAAATTCATGATTTATCGGGAAATTGGGCTTGCTTAAGTTAAAGAAACAAAGATTGAAAGAGGGCAATTGTCCTCATACATATGAAGGGCTGATCCTAAGCAGAAGGGAACAATGTGTTCCCTTGTGGCCTAGATAAGAACTGATGTGTTGACTTAAACATCCTTATAGAAATATGAGGTACTGTTGACTTTAATAATAACTTTAAGCAAAAATACTGTTTGTAGTATGTCTGGGAAACCTGTGGTCTCTGTCATGGAGGGAGCAGTTTACTAGGAACACTGTAACTGTAAATCTATTCAGAAGAAAATAAAGGTTATCCTAGTCTCATTTCCTGCTTCTAAGTTCTTCTTTAATTAACTTCTGATTTTGTTAGTTGATTGACCACAGTACTGCGAAGAACACTTTCATATCTGTTATTCTTTTTGACTGTTATAAATTTACTTCCTTTAAAAATAAATACACTAAATTTTAAATGCTAGAACTGGAAGTATTATTACAGTGCAACAGTGTAAAATGTAAGCGTAGTATATCCTGCAAGACTTCTTTTCCCCATGCTTGTCAAAAATTGTTCTATCCAATAGTATAAATATTGTACTAAAAAAGTTCATCTGTAATAAAGTTCATCTTACTGACTTTGAGCTTCTCTCCACAGATTCTGCTTTCCAGTTAAGTCAACCATTCTGTACGTGAATTATTCTTTTACCTCTAGTTCCACTAACAGTATGGTATACCATGTGGATAGAGGGATTCAAATCTGTCACCTGTCCTACTCCATTTTTTCAATCACTAAGGTTATGATACTTTCAGTAAAGAAAGTTCTGTATAGTAACAGTCCCTGGAGGAACTCATGAAATGACTTTTTATTTATTTGTTTATTTATTTTTAATAGACAATTGTATTTTTAAGATTCATGAACTAGCTGTTTGAGTCTTTGTAATATAATGTGCTAACTGTATATCACTCAGATCACTAAATAGGCATGTCAGGTAGTAGAAAGTTAAAATGATTTATAAAAACCTATTGCATTAACATTGTTACCTTATCAGCTAAGCTTATTTCCCATCAGAAAAAAAAGAAAAAATCTTAAATTGATAAGGTCTGCTTTCCTCCAACCCTGAGCTGATTGACATTAGTTATATTATCGACATCTAATTCTCAGACTATCACTAGCCATCCTGTTACTTTGAGATTTATGTTGCCCTGTAATTACATTGCTCGTCCTATTTGTCTTTTTAAATATTGACAGTTCACTAAAGTTTTCCGTCCTCTATTAATTTTTGTCTTTTGTGGACATGTAAAGGCTTGATGAGAGTAATGTTAACAAGCCACATAGATAAAAGAGAAAATGCTTGATAAATTATCTGAAACCTTTTACATGGTAATTTCTTGAAAATACATGCTTTAAAATTTTAAGGTTTTTCTAATATCTTTCTCAGTTTGTGGGGGATATAAAACAATCCATTATAGTATGGATATATAATTGCAAATGCAAAATATATCTTTTTAGATTACATTTGTTATACATAAAGTGGCTAATACCAGTCCTGGAATTTGTAAGGAGAAAAAAAATGTGCTCCAAAAATATGCCAATTCATTCTAATTTCACTTCTAAGGAGGAATGAGACTTTTAAGCAGTATAGG
>VXAA01006454.1:13356-24191 GCA_013399115.1 Anseranas semipalmata
ATCATAAAATTTTTAATAATTTATTAAATGAATCACTGTTCTTCATCTCATTTCAGACTCCTCACTGCACTCCTGTTATTAAAAAGGGCTAAATTTTCAAGTTGGAGATGGTCAATATCAAGAGTCATGGTGGTTAAATTAAGACTGGATGCTGTTGGCACACAACAAGCTGAATGTGCTAGTATCTGGCTTTCTTATACAGATATTACCTTTTTTTCTTGTGTGTGAAGTTTCTGCAAAGACTGGGTAGTACTTCTATTTTCTCAGTACAATTCTTTTTTTTTTTTTTAAATGGAGTATTTTCCTCTGTACAAAATTTCCTCGCAGCAAAGGATCTTTGCTTCAGTTCCTTCTTTTTGGCTTTTGCAGAAACACAGGGATGTGTACATGGGTCATATGTGGAGGGATAAATAATTAACTGAAGAAGTAGGATGGTCAAAATAAGGAGGAAATGAGTTTAGGTGGCTTCAGAACTACTATCTCAACATTCTTTCAGGCTGGAAAGCACTTACCTAATAAATTTTGTTGTGTATTTTTAGATAATCCATTTCAATTTACATATGCCATTTTTATATCCTCATGTGACCTACGACAGACTTCTGTAATTGCTGTTCCTGTGCAGCTCACTCGATTTGTCTGTGGAGTTATAGACGGAGACTGGTGTGGAGGCTGAAGCCTGCGCAGGTGTTGTGGTTTAACCCAGCAGGCAGCTAAGAACCATGTTGCCTTTTGGTCCACGGTGGGATGGGGGGCAGAATCAGAAAAAAACAAAAGTCAAACTCATGTGTTGAGGTAAGGACAGTTTAATAAGAAAGAAAGAAAGAAAGAAAGAAAGAAAGAAAGAAAGAAAGAAAGAAAGAAAGAAAGAAAGAAAGAAAGAAAGAAAGAAAAGAATGTACAAAACAAGTGATGCACAACACAATGGTTCACCACCAGATGACCTATGCCCAACCAGTCCCCAAGCAACAGTAGATGTCCCAGCCAACTCCCCCTGGTTTTATTGCTGAGCATGATGTCATGTGGTATGGGACATCCCTTTGGCCAGTCTGGGTCAGCTGTCCTGGCTGTATTCCCTCCCAGCTTCTTGTATACCCCCAGCGTCCTCACTAGCAGGGCAGCATAAGATGCAGAAGAGTCCTTGACTCTGTGTAAGCACTGCTCTGCAACAACTAAAACATCAGTGTCTTTATCAGCACTATTTTTCTCCTAAATCCAAAACACGGTACCATACCAGCTACTCAGAGGAAAATTAACTCTATCCCAGATGAAACCAGGACAATGTCCACCCCTTATTCTATACCATCTACATCATACTCAGCTTCCACACTTTCCAATACATCTTAATTAATTACCACCACCTTTCTCATCTTTTCATATATACACACAGATATAATTCCCTTAGTCTATGGGACATCCCTGTAAAATGTCTGTTGATCTTGTTTAGTCTAGGACCTCAGGCTTCATCTGTCATAACAGTCCTTCAGGACAGGAGAAGATGGTGTGTGGCATTGGATTGTTGCATGCTGAAGCCAGTTCTGGTTCCATCAAAATTCATTCTTCATTAATCTGGGTGATTTTTATTGTAATACCAGTGATATGGCATATGGCAACCATGGTAAACATGACATACAGTATTATATAGCAATTAACATCATACAATTCAAATCATGGGCTATTCCAGCATCAAATCCCCTTGAGGTACACATCAAATTTCCCCATCCTTCTGCATTATCTCCCAGGTGCACCTACGCCCTTGAGCAAAAGCAGTCCCACAGATGGGTTTGCCTTTGCCCAAGCCTGGAATAACCCTGACAGTCTTTCCCAGCATGATCTTAAGTGCGCTACAGGGACATCATCCCCTTCTACAGTACGTAAAAGTTTTGATTGGGCAGGACCAGCTCGATTGGCGGATAGTTAGTGTTAACTAATCAGATGTCCTTTGCTAAATGTGTATTCCAATGTTTGAATGTCCCAGAACACATTGCTCTCAGTGTAGTCTTTAACAGTCCATTGTATTGTTCAATTTTCCCAGATCCTGGTGCATAATAGGGGATGTGATACACCCACTCAATGGTATGGTCTTTGGCCCAGGTATCTATGAGGTTGCTTCAGAAATGAGTCCTGGTGTCTGACTCAGTTCTTTGTGGGGTGACATATCACCATAAGACTTGCTTTTCACGGCCCAGGATAGTGTTCCAGGCAGTGCTATGGGACACGGGATATGTTTCCAGCCATCCAGTGGTTGCTTCAACCACTGTAATCACATGGTGTTTGCCTTGGCGGGTTTATGGGAGTGTGATATAATCAATCTGCCAGGCCTCCTCATACTGATCTTTCAGCCACCACCCTTCTCTTTGCTTGCTTGATTGTGACGCATGTTTCACATAATGTTTTCACATAACCTGTGCTATGCTGTCCATGGTCCAGAGGAGACCCAAGAGGATGATCAGAGGGCTGGAGCACCTCTCTTGTGAAAACAGGCTGAGAGAGCCAGGGTTCTTCAGTCTAGAGAAGAGAAAGCTCTGGGGAGACCTGGAGAGTCACAGAGAAGGGACAAGGGTAACGGCTTTATACTAAAAGAGGGTAGATTTACATTAGATATTCAGAAGAAATTCTTTACTCAGAGAGTGGTGAGGCACTGGAACAGGTTACTCAGAGAAGTTGTGGATGCCCTATCCCTGGAGGTGTTCAAGGCCAGGCTGGATGTGGCTTTGAGCAACCTGCTCTAGTGATAGATGTCCCTGTCTATGGCAGGGGGATGGGAATTAGATGATCTTTAAGGTCCCTTCCAACCAAAACTATTCTATGATTCTATGATTCTACTTTTTCCAAACATTCCATCAGTTTTTTTGAGATTCTGTGCTTGTTCAGGGGTGAAGTCCAAAACCATCAGATGTGACAGCTGTGAATGAGATCTGCCTATATCCTCCCACATCTTGCTACCCATAACTGTCCTGTCTCAGTGCAGATCTCTGGGGGGTATTCTTGAATAGTTTAACCTTAGACAAAACCAGAAACACATTTAAGAGACATAGCAATAGAAACATGCTTTTTTGAACATTCCAAGGATATTCAAAATTCTTAAGAGCTATTGGAACTAGCCTGGAGGAGAACGGGAAGGGAAAGGAGAAGGAAAAGTGGAAGGCATGTTATCAACATTGTTTTCATTCTAAATACAAAGCACAGCACCATACCAGCTAATAGGAAGAAAATAACTCTATTCCAGCTGAAACCAGTACAGCACAACAGGAGGAGGAAAGCAGACATATCCACACTTTGGATGTCTGCCTCTCGTGCTCTGAGAAGAGCTAGGTGAAGAAGCTGTTTTACCGCCTGCTCTGGAGGAGATTCTAGATAAGGACAGAGACAAAACCCACAAAACCTTGTTTAGGCTAGAGGGAAAATAATCCTCCTAAATTTTTGGATGTGATAATCACAGAATCACAGAATCACAGAATCGTTCAGGTTGGAAGAGACCTCCAAGATCACCCAGTCCAACCTCTGACCTAACTCTAACAAGGCCCACACTAAACCATATCTCTAAGCTCAACATCTAAACGTCTTTTAAAGACCTCCAGGGATGGTGACTCAACCACTTCCCTGGGCAGCCCATTCCAATGCCTAACTACCCTTTCGGTAAAGAAGTTTTTCCTAACATTCAACCTAAACCTCCCCTGACGCAACTTGAGCCCATTCCCCCTCGTCCTGTCACCAGGCACGTGGGAGAAGAGACCAATCCCTACCTCACTACAGCCTCCTTTAAGGTACCTGTAGAGAGCGATAAGGTCACCCCTGAGCCTCCTCTTCTCCAGGCTAAACAACCCCAGCTCCCTCAGCCGTACCTCGTAAGACTTGTTCTCGAGACCCCTCACCAGCTTCGTTGCCCTTCTCTGAACTCTCTCGAGCACCTCCATGTCCTTCTTGTAGTGAGGGGCCCAAAACTGAACACAGTACTCGAGGTGCGGCCTCACCAGAGCCGAGTACAGGGGGACAATCACCTCCCTAGTCCTGCTGGCCACACTGTTCCTGATACAAGCCAGGATGCCGTTGGCCTTCTTGGCCACCTGAGCACACTGCTGGCTCATATTCAGCCGACTGTCAACCAGCACACCCAGGTCCTTCTCTGCCAGGCAGAGAACATAACTTATGCCAGGCATAAGAACAAAAACTTCTTCGAAAAGGATATAAAGTTTATGATGTACGAGTTTAAGGGCTATTTGAAACTTCTGAGAAATTCATAAGAGTATTTTTAACCAGCTCCAATTTTGAGCATCAAAGATGGATAAAAACTGAAATCTTTGATAATTTTTGGGGAGTTTTGGATATTTTTTATTGAGAATAGGTAAGCTTTTGTTGCAGGCAGGAAAAAAGTTTCAAACTGGTGAATTTCAATCTTTTTTTTTTTTTTAATTAATTAACTTTGTATTGGAAAATAAAGCAAACAAACAAATAAGCACACTTAGGGAAATCAACAGTGTTTCCCTTTGGACACTTACCTTGCACCGTCCTGGGCTCCCAAACCCTGGCTGCCCCTTAGACTTGATCTCTTCAGGGAGGCAATAGGTGGCGCAGAAGGTTGGAGTCAGACTCTGTGGTTTCTACACTGTTGTTCTGGTGTGGGTTTGTCCACTGGCTGCAGTTGTACCTCCTCCTCGGTATCCTCTTGGTCCCTGTTTGGACAGCTTTTTGCTCCTGCCCTGCTTGTAGCTCCTGCCCAGCAGTCCCTAACCTCCTGCTGCAGAGGCTACCCCTGCAGCCCTCTGCAACCAACACCTTGCCAGTTATGCCCACTGCAATATTATCTCAGCAATGGACGCTGGTAATATGGTGTTAAATCCTTTGAAAAATGATCTGTGTTGGCTTGCAGGGCTTTAGTAGAAAGATCTACTAGAAAGATCTAGTAGAAAGATCTCTCCCTCTGCACTCTATTCCTCTTCTTGGGTCTGTGTGGTGGTTTTATCCTGCTGGGCAACTGAACACACACAACTGCTTTCTCACTCCCCCTCCTCAAAGAAAAATGGGGAGAAAATATGATGAAAAAGGCTTAAGGGTTGAGAAAAGGAAAGGGAAATCACCCACCAATTACCATCACGGGCAAAACAGACTCAGCATGGGGAGATTAATATAATTTATTGCCTATCACTAGCGGACTAGAACAGTGAGAAACTACAAGCAAACTAAAAACCCCTTCCTCCACCCACCCTCCTCTACCTCCTCCACCCTGAGTGGCACAGGGGAACAGGGAATGGGGGCTGTGGTCAGTCCCTAACGCTGCATCTCCGCCGCTCCTTCATGGTAACTCTCTTCCCCTACTGCAGGATGGGGTCTCTCCCATGTGATGCAGTCCTTCCCAGACTTGGGCTTTCCACAGGCTGCAGCTCTTCCAGAACTGCTCCCATATGGGTCCGTACCACGGGGCCCATCCCTCAGGACCAAACTGCTCCAACATGGCTCCCCCAAGGGCGGCAGCTCCCGCCAGGCCTCCTGCTCCTGCGTGGGCTCCTCTCCACGGGCTGCAGCTCCGGCCCGGGGCCTGCTCCTGCGGGGGCTCCCATGGGCCGCAGCCTCCTTCAGGCCACATCCACCTGCTCCATGGGGGCTCCTCCATGGCTGCAGCGTGGAGATCTGCTCCGTGGGGTACCCATGGGCTGCAGGGGGACGGCCTGCTCCACCATGGGCCTCTGTACGGGCCGCAGGGGAACTTATGCTGCGGTGCCTGGAGCCCCTCCTGCCCTCCTTCTGCACTGCCCTGGGTGCCTGCAGGGCTGTTTCTCACTCTCTCCCAGCTGCTGTGGCGCAGCAGTTTGTTCCCTTCCTTAGCTCTGCTCTCCCAGAGGCACAACCAGCGTCGCTCCCTGGCTCGGCTCTGGCCAGCGGCGGGTCCCTTTTGGAGCCGGCTGGAGCTAGCTCTGATCTGACATGGGGCAGCTGCTGGGCTCTGCTCACAGAGGCCACCCCTGCAGTCCCCTGCTACCAAACCCTTGCCATGTAAACCCAATACGGTCTGTTGTGAGAGGGCATGAGTTTTTTGTTGTTGGGCCTTCTAGTTATATATATAAATTTTTGTTTTGTTTTGTTTTGTTTTGTTTTGTTCAGGTCGAGATTTCTACTAGGGGAATTTCCAAGGAAGGAGCTGTAGGGCAGTAGGGAAGTGGGACTCTTCTCTCTGATGCTCTGATGACTAGCCTCAAGTCCTCTGCCTGGCTCCAGTGCCTGCCCCTGTTATCCCTTCTTTGATCACTTGCAGAGTGTGGGCACAGCACCAGCGCAGCTTTCTTCAGAGAGAGGTGGGGAAAGGCAGGAGATCACAGCAAGGGTAAGCAGCAAAATTGAGTGGGACACAGAACTAGTTAATGTAGATTAAATGCCATAGGTATAGTTATGCAGAGTACAAAAATGTTTATGTGACTGTCTTGTTATCTGTAATATTATTATCTGGGTTTGGAGTCTAGTTATTGTGGTAGTTTGTATCTTTAGTTCTTAATGGTATTGAATTGGACTGAGCAATTAGGAGTATATATATGTGTGTTTATATATCTCAAGTAGATTTTTGCCTGAAAAACTAGAACATAAAATATTTATAGGTTGATAAAAAGTTGAAACATATTCAAGTTTTTCTGCTCTTCTTTAAAACAACAACAACAACAACAACAAAGGCTAAATATTTAAAAAATAAAACCAGACCCTCCCCTCCTCCGACCTGTCAATGGTGGTCTACCTAGTGTCTTCCAAAGTGAGTAGTTTAATGATATAGGTAAGAAATTAACACTCCAAACAAAAACATACAAGTTCAGTAAGTTTTTTAACATATCACAGAGGAGTAGTTGTAATGTTTTTTTACCAGGAGAATCTGGTAACTCAGATGTAATTGATCACTGAGAATTATTAATAAAGAAAAATAGACTTGTACTTCAGCACTGCAAACTAATTCCAAGATTGTATTCATTCAGACTAGAAGAGGAAATCTAACATGACCTGAATATGAATAAATTATCTGTCATAGCTCGCATTCTGAATAATGAATAAGTTACTGAGAATTACATGCTTAGCTGTTCAGATGAAGCAGAGAAAGGGCAAGGATGAGCCAGACAATTGGATACTTGCAACGTGATTTGGGGCAACTAAAAAATAAGTTACTTTTTAAAAGATAAAATCCTGTAAAGAAAATAAACTGTAGGGCTTTGATTATTATCTGCATACATATGACTCCAGTTCTGGTAAGGGAAATACCTGCAGTTGTGGACAGCTCATAAGACTTAAGCATGTGTCCTATTAAGCATATTAATGAGCTTAAAATGGAGAGGTATATAGGCTGGTGCTAAGTGATAAAGATCATAGAATAAAATGTGTTTTTTGAGGGTAAAAAGAGAGGAAAACAATATGATACTGAAGAATATAATACTACTCAAGCACACTTCAGATAATCTTGAGAAACCTGATTAAATTGTCATATAATCCATTTTTTCTCATTAACAAAGATGTCTATGCTTTTTGTTTGCATATAACATCTGTTTATTACAGACATATTTTGATGTACTAAATTATAAGTAATGGTGGTTTTTTATTATTATCATAATTATGAATGATTGTTTTTGACCAAAATGTAGATATTATGCTATGGCGTTCTAGTTCTACTGCAGTTTATGAGTGGTCCTGTTCCTTTTCCATTATGTCATAAAGCTAGTATAATGGCATGAAAGTAAGTTCAATTCTTTATCTTTGTGATTGAGGAACTTCTAGATATTCATATATAATGTCCTGTTTCTCTTGATTTTTAACATTTTTGCTGCATTTGAATCATTTGGGATACTGGTTGCAAATGCAAGAGTAAGATTTTTGCAGGTATACTGTAATATTAGTGAAATCCTGAGCTAAGGAAGTTGCATTTCTGTGTTAATTGAGTTTTTTATGAAATTTAGTCTGGAACCACATGTTTTAAAAATTGCTGTTGCTGATGTGCAGCTGATGAGTTTGTTCAATATTTCTGAATCATTAGAACAAGTGAGTAAAAGTAGTCCTCTGCATTGTATTCACCATACAGGAAGATCTTCCAGTAATCGCATACTGTCTTTTATGTCCTCATTCAAAATTGGTTTACTTTTGGGGAAAAAAAATAATAAAAAAAAGATGTTTGCAATGGCAGGGCAGCATCACCTACAGCAAGACAGCAAGTCTTTCACAGAACATTTTCAAAAGGGACCAACAACTGTTTATGTAAACAAACATCAACCTTTCTTTTCCTTAAAAACTGTAGTACTTGCTATAATGTGATATGCCTCACGACATCTGAAAATTTGTCAGGATATCAGTCACATGACTGTGAGAGCAGTATCTGTCTGTCAGTAACAGATGATAGTTATAGCTTTCTCTGTAGCTTCATACTGATTCAAGCTCAGCATGAGCCCTGAGGAGGATAGGATTTCCTCTTGGCTTAGAGCTGCCAGGAAGGTTGTAGCCTGCATGGCAGTGCCTTCATTGCTTGAACTGGGATCTTTTACTATTCGTGCTGTGTCACATCTGTTGGAAGTAAGGCTGTCTAGGATGCAGCTGATGAATAACTTATCTTAGGCTAAGGGAGATAATCAAGAAAAAAAGAATGAGAATAAGGAAACAAGAAAAATCTAGATCACAAAAATGAATAAAAAAAATCACGATCCTTACTAAGATGCCTAGAATTGGATCCTTTTTGTGCAGTAGTGGATGACAGACCAAGTACATTAACAAAAATGTGCAATGACTAGAAACTATAATGTTTTCCTAATTGCATGCTGGCAAGAAACTTTTTTATTTTCAGGGTATGAATTGGGGGTGTATTTGATAATAACAGAGAGCAGTCACATCTGATAAAAGTGACACGTCTATTGAAGGGCAAATTTAGAAAGAATAGCCTAACATAATAATTTGACAGTGCCCTAGTAGGAACTGTGCAAATGCCAGCTAGTGACTGTCTCTTGACAGGAGTACATGCTGCCCTTTTTCTGTCCTGTATAAACAGTTGTCTGAGGTACGGGCCACTTCAGGAAAAGGTGAGAAAAAGTTTACCAACAACTATGTTATTTAGTATGCCATAGATGTCTCCCTTGTTTGTTTCTATATGTACTGTTATGTAGGTGCTTTCTGATTATTGTAAATTTTCAGTTGATGATGGTTATTATGAGAGTATTTTTCATATAATATATAGTAAAAGAGCAGACTAAGGTTCAAAAGGTGTATGATTTTCTGCAACCCTGGGACCAGTTCTGGGAAGTGCTACATTTTCTATGGTAGTTGTCTAGGGACATATAAGACCCACTCAGCAATTGCAACATGACAGTCACTCCTACCCCGTTTTTTTTTTTTAGTTGATCTTCACCTGATATGGAATGTTGGTATGTAAAAAATGCCTTTGTTCTAATCTACCACTCTTTGCAAACGTTTTGCACATTTGATAATACCATGCATGCTTAGTAACACAAACTCGGTGGGTTAAGAATTAGAACAAAAGATGTGTTTGAAAACTTAGAAATGTTTCATCATATGACATCTTTGCTTACCGTAGTAGGACATCGTATGAGTGCTAGTATATCAGCATAAAGGTGCCCCACTATCAAATGGTTCATAACAAATTTGAACTTGCAAAGCAGATCTGTAATTATTGTTGGTTTTGCATTATTTTACATTTGTTACAGGTAAGGTTAGCTGAATTCAGAGCACCCATGGGGACTTTTTCTGGCCAGTCAGCTAGATATAAAGTCAAGCTGCTCTAGGACCTCCAGACCAGCAGTAGCTGCTGCAGATCCCTGCTCCTGGGTCCAACCAGTAGTGAGGTTGGATGCATTTTCCCAGTAGGCTCATTCACACTACAAAGACTCGGTCGACCACTAACACATCAAGGCAGAATAATACTTTTTACAAGCATCACATACACATGAATGACACTCCCCTAAATATGAACAATATGAAAGATCTGATCTTGTTCTTGCTCATCATTAATCTTGCTAGTAGATCTGTACTGAAGTGTACCCACAATCACTTTAGTGGGTGCCCTCAGGCATCCAAGCCGTATACCCCTAGTCCCTCCATTATGCAGTTCTCAGACCTCTTGTTCTACTCACTAGTCCAGCTTGAAGGTTGCTAGCGTCTTGCACACAAACTCTCACAAGTATCTATGGTAGCTGGCCCAGACCTGTTCGGTTTGCAGACTAGTCCACTTTGAAGTTCACCAGCCTCACACATTTGCACAGAAAATTGAGAGCACAGTCAGGCATATCATTAAAAATAGAGTCTAATAAGAGGATAAAGCAGGTTCTGTGGGTTAAGCACAGATAGCAGTCAGACAGGCATACTGACCAGCATCTTGCTTATGCTGACTGGTACCTTTTAAGTCCTCTTATCTCTGTCCTCCTATGCTTGCTCTTCCCCTTTCCACCTTTAGTCTTCCTTTGACTCTTCCCAAATAAACACCCTACCCCTAACTTCTTTTTTCCCATTGTCCTCAGTGTTACTACATCTGTAACTAAATTTTGTATGACTTATATATGGTTACTTAGATATTGTTGCCCTAACAAGGCTCTGTTCCTCTGAAGATCCCCGACACTCTCTGTGTTTATCTGTGAAGTCTGTCCATTTCCCCCTTGATTTAATGTTAGTGAAATCTGGGCATTCCTGCTAGCACTCTCGTGGCTTTTGTCTACTTCCTGCCATGCTATTCTTTAACATCCACCAGTTTCTTATTTCATGTCCAGTAATTTCCCGTGTTCTGTTCAGTTAGCTAAACCTTACACCGGGGCACACACACCTGCCTGCATATGTTAACAGGTACTGTGATTCTAATGGTACATTTACTTCCCTTCCCT